>WEIU01012985.1:3178-14122 GCA_013389925.1 Aegithalos caudatus | reverse complement strand
AGTGTTGTACAAGGATTTTATTCTCCAAAATTTCATCTGTTTTTTATTCCATCTCCAGGTTTTGTTCTGTTGAAGAGTTACTTTTATTTTACCACTCCTTTGCACTAATGTTTTAAGACAAGTTAGGATTTAGGGATACATTTGTTGGGAAATCTAAAATTAAATACAACTGCTATTTCCAGTAGTTTAGAAACTTTAAAACTTAAATGTTATTAAAACAGAAAAAAAAAATCTGTTATTAAATAATTCTGTTATTAAAACAGAAAAAAAATGATTTGGCTTTGCAATAATTTTCTCACAGAACATCTCCTTCATACTCATGGAAAAAGTTCTGTTTTAGCAAACAGAGTATTACATCAAATGTAACTGTTTTCTCTATATAGAAAGTAATTTTGCAAGATATACTATGATGTGCCTACTGCTTCTGATTCTCCCCTTGTATTATAAAAGTAATGCAATGCCCAGGTAAGTGACAGAATAGCAATTTTAAAATCCACAAAGATTTTTCCACATCAAAGAAATATTTGATCCAAATTTTTATATTTTTTGGCTTCCTTTTTTAAGTCCAAGTGTTTTGAGCTATATAGTCTTGAGGTCACTGGGATCTTCCAACGTTTATCAGTAGAGAATGTTCATTTTTGAATTAACTTTTGTGCTTTTTTGCTGCCAAATGTCATCACTTTATGTTTGGTCAGGACGTGCAGTAATTTAAAAAGTGATGAGCAAAAAGAAAAAGCCACAGGTGAAAATTATAATGAATTAATATGAATTAATTTGCAGCAGGTGGCTTTGAGGATATATGTCCCTTGAAGGAATAAAGGGGGCAAGGCAGAGCACAGAAAAGTGCTTCTTCTACATGAAAAATGTGAGAGAGCAATGATGATTTTTCAATATGTCCACAGCTAATTCTTGCTTTTATCCCACCTTTTATCATGTCTAGAGATGGACCATGAAAAGGATATTAATATTATTCTCTTCTGCATGTGATAATGTCATCCTATCAAAATTTAGATAATTTCCTGTAATTTGCCACAAATTTTGCAAAACTGTAATACAAAGATTATTGAACTCTGCTTTTATCATGAAAAAAGTCTTATCTTTGCAATGGGATAGTAGTTTTAAAAGTTTTCAATTTAATATATTCACTATTGTGGTAACAGAGCAACTCCCTTACCTTTTATTCAGTTTAAGTTTCACAAAAATCCTTTGTATGATGCAACTCATAGAGATAGAAAGAGTACCACACTTGATTCAATTTACTAATTGAAATTTAATTTCTTGCATAAAAGACTACCACATTTATTCATTCGCTACCATAAAGTGACATAACATTTTGGAGATAAATGTACTTGTGACAACTTAACACCACAGAAAAATGTAAATTTTTGTTGTACTTCATATACAGTTACAAAAGTATTGTGAATCTTGGGGAACAGGACGTTTAGATTCTCTGTTTGTGCAAACCTTCTAGATCCAAATTTCTTATTGTATGCATAAGGCTCTTAAAACATAATCCTTGATTTAGTGGGGAGTTGAACAAGCTGGTCTCAGTGGCCCTTCCTAACTCTACACACTCTGCATGAATGTGTATTATAACCCAGTACTAATAACTTTCAGTGAGATCTGACTTTGCTGTTGTCCAGATCTAGAAATTAACTGAAGGGTGTACACTTGGCCTTCTTTTTCTTATCTGATCTCTAATTTTTAACTAAACTAATTTTTACACTCTGTAACTGTGTGTGACACTAGTATTCCTAGATAAAAAAATATTACCAATCAGATTGAGATATGAGAAATGGTTTAAAAAGTGTTGGAAGAGGATTTATGATTACCCCCAAGATAATCTTGATCAATACAGAAAAATAGTGTTCAAGGTTTTGACTACAGGAATACACAGAGGAACCCACAGACAAACCATTTAATCTAAGACCTTATCTCCCATAATGACTCATAATAAGAATCACAGAGAAAAAGATGCTGACAGCTCGAGAGAGATCACTCATCTGACTTTTTTTGACTGATCGTTTAGGAACTTTGACATTCTGTCTGGACAATAATATTTATTTTCCTGGAAGTATTGCCCATTAATTATTGTAACATTATTTAATGTTAAAAAAAACAAACAAACAAAAAAACCAACCCACAAACAAACAAACAAACAAAAAAAAAACCCTTGTCTGTTTCTAAACCACTTATGAAATTGTCTTTTTTTTCCCCCTAGCTTCTCTGTTATGAGAAACAGAAAGTACTCATTCCTTATTTATCTTTTCCTGATTAACATGGTTTTACATACTTTTCAGAAGGCCTTGTTGTGTTCCAGGCTAAAAAAAACTTCTCTTGTGAAAGCTTTACTATACTTTTAATAATATGTCTTGCCTTCCCCTGTTCCCTGTTCCACTGAATTGTCTTTTGGAGGTGATCAGCCTGCATAAATATGGCTTTCAAGTATGACCACAATATAAATGTGCAAGTGATATAGTGGCACTTCACAAGTTCCTTTAAAAACATTCCTAGCATTCTTCATCATTACTACTGTTTAGTTTTCAATAGTACTTTTTTTTCAACAACCTAAGGAGGATAAGTCCAAAACATTTTCTGTGCCTCAAAAATTGAATTAAGCCTATGCTGTTTGTGCCTATAGACAAAATTTTTAAAGGTTTTTCATGTGTGTTTCTTTTCCGGTGTTGATTTTTAGGCACCAGTAGTAACATGAGATATCTTTAACAAAATTCTTGTGTGTGCATAGTTTAAAAAAAATTAAAATCTCCATTATTCTAAATATTTTTTTCATCATTAGAAAATATTTAGACATCATCATTCACAATTTATTCTGGTTCATACAGACTTTTATTATAATGCTCAGTTTTCACTACAGAATTTTGATATTCTGTTTATGATGTATTTTATACATAAACACTGACTAAATACTCTGGAGTTTTTTTCTGGTCTCTGTTACTTGCACGTGTACAGTTATTAATTCATAAGTATCTTTCTTGTTAATTGATGTTATAAATTCTTGAAGACATTTTAGAAGGACCTTTTGAAAGAATTTGAAAACCCACTTTTTAATGACTAAATTGTTAGATTCTGAATAATTCTAGTCTTTTTCATCTGCATGACTAGTTGGACATAAAACAAATATTTGCGTGAGATTGATATTGACATACCAATATGTGCCCTATATGTGTTCAATATATTTTAACATCAACAGGTTCCCAATGACTCATACTTTCAGAAGACTTGCATTATTTTTTTTCCAACTATGATAATTACTGAGTGCATTGTAAGAAACTGTTTTTAAAACAGTTTTTGAAATATATGGCTTTCATTTAGAGATTAGCTGTTCTGTCAGGTGCTCTACCTGATCCTCTGAAAGAGAATACTTCTGTCATGAGATTGCTCAAAGACCAATGTAAATCCCCAATGAATCATTCACTTACTTCTAAAAAAATGAGAACAAAAATTCGTCTTCAAAGGCTGAAAAAACTCTTTTTTGACCCTTGCCCAAACCTCAACTAACATACTAATTTTTGTATTCCTTCTCTTTGGTATTTGAGTCCCTGACATCTTTTTTTTACTCATCTAACATATTAATCTTCAAGATTCTTAGAGTCACACAGTTGTCATAATTATAAGGGGTTCAATATCCAGGAGCTCTACACTTAAAAGAAGATTATAAAAACTGGACAGGAGATTCAGGCTAAATCTTCAAGTTCAATAAATGGTATAAATCAAATATAGCACTGTCTCATGACTGTCATCATCAATTACAAGTAGAGTGTGAACAGCATGATATCCCACTCAAATAACACAGAAGAATGATGTCTTGGTACTATAGCAGGATTCTGGGTAATGTAATGATCTACCTGTGTACTGTATGGAGTGGCTGTAATTTAAGGCATTCTGTTGTAAACATTATGTACAATGCATTTTCTACTCAAATATTCTAGATACCTCTGAGATATGCATTTTCATACACATTTTGTAGACCTTTACTATGTAAGCAGAGCAAATTAGTAGATATTCTGAAGAATTTTTAGTCCTTGAAAAGGATTTAAACATTCATATTCCTTGCATACATTACATTGCATATATGTAAATCATATACTTATGAAATTTCCTTATTTAAGTGGTTCCTGCTTATATTTCAGAGTAACTCCTCAGACATAAAAAAGTGTATCTGGTCATTATTCAATTATGGTGAGGTTTTTCCCCCCACTTTCTCTTTAACATGTATTAAAATTCCTTCATTTTAATGTACCACAGCATTTCAGTACAGCATATTCTGAGAATTCCAGAATGGTTTGGGTTGGAAGGGACCTTAAAGATCATCTAGTTCCAGCTCCCCTGTCTGGGACAAGGACACTTCCACCAGACCAGGTCGCTCAGACCCCCATGCAACCTTGCCTTGAACTCTTCCATGGATGGGGAATCCACAGCTTCTCTGGGCAACCTGTTCTAGTGATTTACCACCCTTGCAGTCAACATAATCTCTAATCTAAACCTACTCTCTTTCAGTTTGAAGCCATTCCCCCTTGTCCGATCATTACATGCCCTTGTAAAAGGTCCCTCCCCAGCTCTCTCCTTGGCACTCTTTAGCTACTAGAAGGTTGTTTCCAGTCATAAAATAGGTCTTTCCTAGACATTGAACAAGTGACCTGCCATTCAGATTTCTTCATTATGAGGATTGGGTTTCTTTACAAAACACCATGCCAAGTGGTTATCCAAAAACATGAGTCAGCTTGCTGCCACTGTTATAAAAGTTCATAAAAATTGATCAGAAATCTCTAACAAATAAATGAGCATTGTTTGTGTAGAGAAGTCCTGACACCAAGATGGTGAGCTTCCCCATCAACTCTGGAAATGTCACTGAGTTGTTGCAGTTATGTTCACTACTGTACTCCTCCTAAAATTTCTGAGTGACACAAGGCAGATGATGCAATTACCCCAGAGATGGCCCTATTTTACAGCAGCTGAAAATATGGGGCCAGGCATATAGCTTATACTTGCTTGTGTTTGTGAATTCCTTGAGCTAAATGGTATTTACATAGCCTTAAGAGAAGATATTTATAAATGGAAACTGATATAATAACTGACTAAGGGCAAAATTGCCAGAAGTATTAAATTTCTCTTCAGGCCATGGTGTCTGCTGTTTACAGTACTCATTCAGCTTTATTGTTTTTGGAACACATTTTATATGTGAAATGCTCATTATTTCTAATCTATTTTTTAAACTTTTTTTGCTATCTTGTATGAAAGACAACTTTTTTTTATTTTTTTTTAATTTTTTTTACATCTAATACATCACGCAAAACAGAAAATTTATTTCCATTTATTATTTTAATATGCATACATGGGTGGAAATAGATTATATATCTGAAATTTAAATTTTAATTTCACACAACCAGTATTTTAACTTTTAAAAATATTTTTTTATAGAAATAGAAACTTTTTTTTCAGTGGGCAACTTATGTTTTTGCTTTCTATTTTACTTTAAAGTCACCAAAGATCCCTGATTTTTCACTTGGGATTTTTTAGTCATAAAAATAACTTTTTTCATATATTTAAAACTATTAATTGTCTATTTATCTTTCATGTCTCTGTCACAGTATGTAAAAACATCAAAAGGTAGTGATCACAAAGAATGAAGTATAGACACAGGCAAATATTTTGCTTCACTGCTCCATGTCTGGACCATCCACAGATCATCAAAAGTGGCTGTAGTCTCCTACATTTTTACTGGGATGCAAAAATGCTCACCTTTTCTAAATCCAAAATTCAGAAAATGCTTATCTTTGTGCTTTGAAACCATTTATCTAGCAATTTGCCATGTTTGCAGAAGGTAGCATCCATCTAATTTTCATATCTAATTTTCTCTTAGCATTCAGCTTTGTCATTATAAAAGATTTTATTTACTAACATAGGTTAAACACTGAGATTGGGGAAAAAAAAATGATTTCAGGCTTACAAGTGTAGTACTAAAAGTAACTCCCTTGTCTGTCCTTCAAACTATCATTGCTATTCCTCAGATTTTCCATAGTTTTAGATTTGGCTGAGCTGCTGCAGTCACGTGCACTTCTATTAACACCTTATTTCTACAAGTTATTTAGTCAGTACTTACCCTTATAATAAAATTCTTAAGATGAGAAATATAGAACATATTGAAATTGCAGAGCTGTTTTATGTAACACTTTAGTAACCTTATTCAGAGTTTTGTAAGGAGCATGATAACCCTTAGATGGTCCAGGAAGACTGAATAGCACAGAAGATTCAGAAATATTTAAATCAAAACAAACAAAAACAAAAACAAAACAAAACAAAACAAAAACAAAAACAAAAACAAAAACAAAAACAAAAACAAAAACAAAAACAAAAACAAAAACAAAAACAAAAACAAAAACAAAAACAAAAACAAAAACAAAAACAAAAACAAAAACAAAAACAAAAACAAAAACAAAAACAAAAACAAAAACAAAAACAAAAACAAAAACAAAAACAAAAACAAAAACAAAAACAAAAACAAAAACAAAAACAAAAACAAAAACAAAAACAAAAACAAAAACAAAAACAAAAACAAAAACAAAAACAAAAACAAAAACAAAAACAAAAACAAAAACAAAAACAAAAACAAAAACAAAAACAAAAACAAAAACAAAAACAAAAACAAAAACAAAAACAAAAACAAAAACAAAAACAAAAACAAAAACAAAAACAAAAACAAAAACAAAAACAAAAACAAAAACAAAAACAAAAACAAAAACAAAAACAAAAACAAAAACAAAAACAAAAACNGAGAAGAGAAGAGAAGAGAAGAGAAGAGAAGAGAAGAGGAGAGGAGAGGAGAGGAGAGGAGAGGAGAGGAGAAAAAAAAGAGAAAAAAAGATAAAAGAAAGAGAAAAGAAAAAAAATTCTTTGAAAGTGGATAAAGAATATTTTACTTTCATTTGAATGTAGAGGTAAAAGTCTTGAACTTTTTAATCTTTGTAAATAAGATGAGAATCAATGTGAAGAAATTGAAATATAAAGAAGTGTCAATATAAAGGTAACCATGAAAATTTTAAGGTTGACTTTTCATAGATTTTTTTCTTCATTCCATAATTAAAAGAATGGCAATTACATGATAGAAGTAAATTGAATAATTTAGCATAGTTGGTATTCACAAAATGTTGAACAATAATCTAAGCTTCATGAATATTTTTTTTTAATGAAGGGGAAAGACTAGCAGATCCATCTACAATTTAAAACACTTCATTATAATACCTTGCATGTTATGTAATTTGCTTGAGCTTTTTTTTTTTAATCCCTACAAAAAATTTGAATAAAACCATATATATGTCAGTATTCTGTATTTGAGATTGAGTTTTCTTAATCAGTAACCTTTCCTGAAAAATCCATGAGAGTAATATGAGACCAGAAGAGAATGTAAAATTATGAAAATATTTCTGAATCAACATGAGACTAGACAGCAGAAAAAACACATGAAGATCCTTGCTTTTGAACTCAGCAGTACTGATGAGATTTAATCTGTGCCTTCCACACAGCTTAAGCATTCCTCATAGGCACTCTTTCAAGTAGATGTACATGCACAGAATAAGTATAAATCAGACCAATAGCTCTACATAGCATAGACATTGGAGAGGAAGAACACTATTTTAAAGAAGAAATTTTGTTTAGGACTCAAGCAATATATGAAGGTTTCTCTATTAGTTTATTTTATAGAATTTACAAAGTTTCTTTTGCTAGTGTTGTAAAAGCAGGGGGACCAACAGTGTGTCAAAAGATTTGTCTTTTACATTTAGTTATTCAGCTGAAATTGACTGAAAATATAAAGAGTTATGACAAGGAAACGTAGATTACTTTCATTTTGAAACTGATTTTAATTTCATATATATATATATATATGAAAATGCTAATTTAAAATTTTACACTTTTAATTTGTATATCACATAATAGGCAAAATCAAAACAGGGAAGTGAAAACTGGGCAATTTTCAAGGCTTACTTGCACATATGCCAGATGAGAGAATTTTGTCTAGAGTTTTTCATATGCTACTCATATGCTTTATGAATTCAGTTTTTGGTTTCTCAACATGATTTAAAATTGTTGTCATCCACACTGTCTATATAAAATAGGGAGAAAGTTTGAAATTTCTTCAGATAAGGTTCAGACATAAAATTGATGACTTGGAGCTCAGCATGGGATGAGGAGATAAGAGCATGCTGATTTCAGTTACCAACTGTTTTCACTTAACTTACAGAATTAGTTTTCTGCTTGATAGTTAGCAGACAGAGAGGGATAGGAGATTCACAGTGATTTTGTTTACTTTCTTACATTTTTTTTGCCAGTTTCATTTCCAGAAAAATTCTACCTACAAGTGATATTTAAGGCTCAGAGCAGGATAGTTAGTCTAGCTTGATTGGTAGCTCAACTAGTGTAAGAGAAAAGTCTAGAACTTCCAACAGAAATTCTAAAGCTTTCACATTCCTTTGCATGCCTTTAGCTCTTGGATTGGGTGGGTTATTTTGTTGGGTTTGGTTTTTTGGTAGGTTTTTTTCTCCCCCCTGGCATCAGGCTTGCAGTACACTGTCATTACTCAGTTGTCAATGCAAGAAGTTCTGATTTTGACTTGACACAAGATGTCAATAATGGAGATGTGTGACAAATGAACAGTGGCTTTTTAATGTGCTTGGCTATTTTGTTCCACCATAAACACTATTATTTTTTTTTTTCCCCCAGAGATTTTCACTGCCTGAAAATTTCTTGCTGTGTAACTAGTATCACTCTTTAGTAACTGAGGATGGATGCCTAGTTGTTTTTCCCATGCAGTGAGCACATAGCAGGAGAATATATGCTGTATATATTTTTATTTACTCAGAGTTAGGCAATCTGACAGATCTTAGCCTCATTCAGCTCCTGATCAGCAGAAAAGGCACTAGAACTTGATTTGAAACAAGGCATTAAAATAAGCTACCTGCAAATAGGGTATAATACCTTACTGATATCTGTGTAAATGCTATTAATGTAGCATTTCTAGAAATATATGCATATATAAATATGTATATATATACTCTGTTTAAGTAACAAAATAGTCAGAAAAGAAATTGGTTAAACAAGTGTAACAGGATACAAAATTCTGAAGTTTCCATCATACTAAAGGAAGCAATCCTGTTTCAGAAAATCTTTCAGGCAAGGTGCTAAAAGGAAGCATGGTGGCTGGTCTGAGAAAATAGATATTTGTCACTGCTAACAACATAATAAGGTATAACAGGAGACTTCCATTTTTATTTATATCCATTTATCATATTATTTAAAGGAAGGAAGAAGAGAGCAGGGAAAGACAGACAAAATTGTGCCAGCAACCAAAATGTTCCAAACAGCTCTGAGAAAAGACATTTTTACAGCTGAGATTTGTTGCAGGATGTTTTCTTGTTCAGCAGACCATACAGGGATATAAATGTGGAAAGAGAGAAGACAGCAAAGGAAGAAAAGCTGCTAGGAGTCTTTGACTTGATGAAAAACTTAAACACGCGGTTTGATTTTTGGTTAAAAAAACCTCCACAATCTTAATGTCAGCTTTCTGGTTTCTGAGATCTGTGACCTATGAAAGTGGTTTCCAAGTGGTGTCACAGACTAAAAGCAAAAATGGAATTCCAATGAACAGCACAGGATCCAAACCAAATCCAGCAGACAACTGCATAATAGGATGTATATGCATAGGGTAGCAGCAAATTCCAAGATTCTTGCAAGAAATTCTTAATGGCACTTTTCTGTAGCTCCCTTCTTCAAAAGAAATTATAATAACAGTAGCAGTGTTAAAACAGTAATTATTTTAATCGTCTAAGAATCTTACTGTCAGTGTTTCAGCATGTCTGATTGTGTTACATGAACAATCTGACTCACAGAAATGTTGCAGCACTGACACCTGATGGAAGCTAGACCATTCACCCTGACTTGTGCCCTGCCCTGGAGTTTTATTTGACTGCTATGATTATTTCCTCCCAGTTTCCAGGTGATGCAGCCTGCCAGGAGTGAGAGAAGACATCTCTACCTGAAGGACCACATTAAATTTCAAAGAAGGTACAAGTCTCTGCTCATACACCCTCAGGTCTGTATTATGGTCAGATTTCTTACTCCGGCATGAAGTAGGGTTATGCAGAGATGACTTTGGCTGCGATAATCTCTTGGTTTAATTGGTCTGACATCATCACAATTTCTGTTCTCCCCTGTCTGCAAAGTGGGAAGACCTAATTTCATAAGTGCCAAAGTCTTGGCTTAAAATGTTAGCATCATAAGTTTTCACAAAGTACTTGTGGTCATTATTCATTCCAGATTTTGTAAATGTGTCATTATTTTCAGATTATCTCAATTCTGAAATGATCTTTGTGAATGCTGTTTGTTTCAGTGGTCCAAGTTCTAGAAATATAACCAGGAACAGAAAGGTAGAAATCCACTAAGCTTTTCTCATTTCAAGGTGAAAAGATAAATTAAGTGGCACAGCAGTTAATGTCCAAAGAATATACAACAATAATGACTTTCATTGGAACAAATTCTGGAATGCAGCAAAGCCATTACAACTAATTAATATACTCAACAATATAAGTGAAAAGAATCATTACTGTGTTACCCACCATGGGACAATTAAAGGCTAACTAGTAATAAGTTAATAGACTTTGTTAATCAATCAGTAAAATAGTATTATTTTCCATGGCCACAGGATGATTAGTAGTAATGTCTTGACACTTGAAAATACTTAAATAAACCAAATATAGGGATGCAGAATTTTTAAAGCAAGGAAAGATTTTTAGAAGTAACTACTTTATTAGTCAAACAAATGTAGCTAAAAAAAAAAAAGTTTCAAAAAGCTCCCTTCTCACAAAAAAAAACCAAAACAAAACAAAAAAAACACCCCAAAACAAACAAACAAAAAACCAAAACAAAACAAAA
>WEIU01012976.1:9108-19592 GCA_013389925.1 Aegithalos caudatus | reverse complement strand
AAAAAAAAAAAAAAAAAAAAAAAAAAGGCAGTGCCATGCAGCAGCAGCCACCAATGAAACAAGTTGATTTGAGATACTGTGCTGCTTGCTGAATATTTACACTGTTTAGTTCATGCCCCCTAACAACAGGTACTGAAGACCATTGCATTTTATCTAATAAAAGATGTCTTTAACATTGAGGAAAAAAAAAATCAGTTTTTTTTTCTTCTGAAAAATCTGCAAAATCACAATTTAATCTCTATTTATTACCATTTCATGTACCTCTGTGACATTTAAAAAGTGTCAAAATACTAATATTTTTCCACTATTATGTATAGAATGAGGTATTGTATAAACTCTTAAGTTGTCAAAGATCAAGACTGCAGGTGCTATAACTCATCTGTGTGTTTGTAGCTGGAATAAGACATATAAAATCAGAACACTACTTTAGCTGCCTGTAGTAGGACTTGGTAGTGAGAGCATACTTCTTGGCTCCTCTATGAACACTTCTTTCCAACCAAGCATCCAAAACTGTAAAAGAACTCAAGCAGAGTTTAGCAAAGGTTTATAAAATGCATGTTTTACTGTTTCTTTTTGATTTCAAAACCACTTGCATTTCTAGGTCAGACATAACACAGACATGGAAAATGAGTCTGAGATAACCAAAACAGAGCTCAGCCAGAGCTGGTTCCAGCAGCCGAGAGTCAAGGGTGAGAATGGCCAAGTGCCCTGCCCAGGTTGAGGTTGAGTCCTCCAGGGGAGTGAGATGCCACTCACTCTCTGAGATCTGGTGGAAGAACAAAGTGTTGGCTGTGCTACCACTACCACAGGTGATAATGATTAACTGGAATGTAGCCTGTTTCATGTTTTCCTTTTAAGAAATACAAACAAAAGGTAGCAGCCCTTAGGACTGCACAGGTCATCATTTTGTGAATAGACATAAAAATCGTGGGACCAGGAGTGTTTTGCTGCGTTACTTAGATTAATAGTGTGTGTGCCTCTCATTGATGCATTGGCAAAACTGTCCGAATGCTGCACTTCAAGCAAACAATTAAGAAAGTGGTTTATTCTCTCTAAAATGCTAATTGCAGTCATTCCCTCAAAATACATTTATAGTTACATCATGTCTGTTTAAAAAAAAAATACAAAGAGATACGTGACATTTGAAAATATCTGTATGAATTTTGTTTGGTAAATACAGCTATTAAGAGAATAATAAGAAATAAATAAAAAATTCATTCTGTGAAGGTCAGCAAGAGGAGATGACAGACCCCCCCAAACATGAGCTGCAGTGCCATAAGTAGCTATGCATGTGGGTTGGACAATGACTGTGTTTAGTAATGGTCTGCTGGCAGCCAGTTTTGCCTACTCTGTGGCACAAATATAATCAAAAAGGCAGTATTTTCAAGGTGGTACTTTAATATTAGAGGATTTGTTTTTCTTTTTTCTTACTACCATGAATGAAGACCACTTAGATTTTCCTATAAATATGAGCAATTGAGAACAAGGCAGAAAAAAGCCAAGAAGAGGCAAATGTCCATTAGGCCTTTACAAATTATTTTCTTCTCTCAGTGTCATCTAAGCCTACATTTTCCATGGAGAATCCTATTAAAGCTTTGAGGAAATATTTTGTGCATTCTGACATATGTTCTATATGAACCTATACATCTATGAGTATTCTGTGTAATGTGTAATGGCAACAGTAATGTTTCCCCTCCTCCCCTTCACTCCTATGGTTTTATCTATTTGTGCAACTTTTTCTCAAGATACACTGTAAACATTTTCACTAGTCCAGGATCCAAACCTACAACTGGAACAAGGTGTCAGCTCATTGGTGACATTGTTCTGTTTACTAGAAAANTTTTTTTTTTTTTTTGAGGGGGTTGCAACAGATAAAAGAAGTTATATGTTCTTTTTCAGAAGGTTATGTACCCTGAAAAGTGCTAACTATCCAGTAGTCTACCTGGATCCAAACACAATCCCTTTTAGAAAGGCAAGAAAGCCTTAGTAAAGGCTCCACAGCTCCGTCCTTCTTGAAGGACTGA
Organism: Aegithalos caudatus; assembly: GCA_013389925.1. NCBI lineage: Eukaryota > Metazoa > Chordata > Aves > Passeriformes > Aegithalidae > Aegithalos > Aegithalos caudatus. The sequence continues at coordinate 17,568 of WEIU01012976.1, read as the reverse complement.
AAGGCAGTGAATAAGTCACTTGCAGGCTTTGCTCGTGGAACTATTTGAAACAGAGCTGACAGCTAGGAACATCAGCCCAACAGCTGAACAGGCTTGCCTCACCACAGGCGACCAGGGTAGCCAGCTGGGCTCCCTCTGAGTTGGTTAATAGCTCACACATTGCAGGGGGAGCTCACACATTGCCTCTTCTTTGTCAGTTAATTTGTAGCAGTCACTGGGATAACTTCTGTGAGTAAGCACCTCTCAGCGTGAGGAAGGGAGATGGAAGTGCGCCCTTGGCTAGACAAGAAGCCTGTGGCATGGCCAAGAAGGAAGGATCAGCTCCCCATGTCTGCTGCTGCGCAGGCAGGGCTGGAGCTGCTGCTAAACCAGGCTGGGCAGGTGTCAGCCTTCCTGAGCATGGCATCACCCGGGAGATGTGCAGCACGGGATCTCTCATAGGGTACATTCCTGCATTCCCACATAACTGCCCTGCAGGGTTGGACGCCACCTTTCCAAGGACTATACCTTTTCACATATATATGACAAACGTGTCTCACCTAAGATACCATGAAGGCAAGAACCAAAAGTGGAGTCAGCTTGAGCATAGAAGATTTTTTTCCTAAATGCTTTGCAGCTCAGACCATGCTAGTACACTTAATACTATACATAAGAACAAGATGATTCAGATATAATTGCCCAGCTAGATACACTCTTATTATTTAGTCCTGGATTTCAAAAATAGCCAAACTCTGCTGTTTTCTAGTCTCTGTATCAAAGAATGAGTCCCCCAAGTCAGCTTATTGCTGAGTTGTGATCTTCTAAAAGATGATATTCGTCTGTTATAGGGTACTCTCCAGCTGCGGATTATGGTTTTGAAAATGCAGCTTAATTAGTTCTATGTTTATTAGCAGATTGTTTAGCTTTTTATTAAGATCAAACACAGACAAAAATGATAACAATATGGTATCTTCCTTTCAGCATTATTTAAAATGTTTGCAGCATGTTAAAGATTTAAGCAACTCTCTGAAGAGCAGTCATCCATTCTGCAAGGCTTAAGGAGATTTTTTTTCTTTACGGCATTTGGGTAACAACTGGCCACACAGATCCAAATCATTGCAGACCTTACCATGTTGCTAGTTACTGATGATAATGATTAGCTCCTAAATGCCAGATTCAGTAAAATTGACATCACATTTCATGCATCCATGTAGTTCAAAGCAAGGTACTTTGAAAGTGACACACTTTTTTTCTTTTCTGCCAATATTGCTAAAATACCTTCCCTGGATATTTCTAAATACGAACAATAGTGCTGCAGGTCTTGTTTTCTGGTGTCGTTCTTTTGTTTGTTTGTTTGTTTGTATTTTTTTGTATTTTGTTGGGGTTTTTGGTTGGTTTGGTTTTGGTGGTTTAATTTGGTTTGGTTTTGGAGTTTGGTGGCTTTGGTGTGGGTTTGTTTTGGATTTGTTTCTTTTTTCTTTCATTGTGTTTTGTTGTTGTTGTTTTTGGGTTTTGTTTTTGTTTGTTTTGGTTTGGGGTTTTTTGGTGCAGCTCAGACATATGTGCCCCCTAGAGCAGACTTAGATTTGTGACACCAAGAGACATAAACGATCATGACAAGAAATAGAAGCCTGTATATATGGCATAAGATCATTCTGAGTAGCTTTCAAAAGTGTACAAGAACTTCATGTACCCAGAGAATGGAGTAGGTCAAAGAAGGAGGCTTTACATCCATTCTTTCTCTTTGGCCTTGCTTGTGATGCTGCCCTGCCTCTGATATTCCTTCCAGGTATGAATCATTAAATTCTTCTGTTCATGAGATTACTGTGAAGAGATCTTGGAGCCCTTTATATCTATCTAAATGTTGTAAACAGGAAAGGGCAAGTTATTTAGATGTAGAAAATGTTGTCTGTTGACTGCAAAAAGTACTACTTGTATTCAAAATGCTGTGTAAACAGAGGAGAGCATACTGAAGGACTGACTTCTGAGGCATCAAAGACCAGTGTTTTTAATGTCTTCTGAACTTCTGTGAATCTGTTGTACAAACAGTTTAACAAAACAGTGGTGACCCTTGCTTCAGACTGCCCCAGGCTGGCTTTGCTTGTTGGTGCTTTTGTCAGATATACACCAAAAGGCAGAAAACATTTCAGCTAATTAAAAATCCTATTAGTTAGTTAGCTAGCTAGCTAGTAAAATGGTAGGTTAATGTTTCCTACAAAAAACTCTAGGTGTGAGAGAGAGCTAGCTAGATTCATGGTTACTGAATGACAAAAGAATTTTTAAAAGCATTTACAGATAATGCATTTATTCAAACCATAAAATTTGAATAAAAAACCATTTTTCTATGGTCATGTATATGTGTTTTTCAAGAAATCATGTAATCAGATAAATCACCAGCAGTCAGGTTTCTGAAGAGAGGGAGAAGAGGGAACCAAAGCTCTTAGTTTCTCTATGATTTGCAGAAATTGTGCTCCTCCAGTAGTCTAAGCCAGGTAGCTGCAGTAGACAAGTTGTTCCCTGGTGACCTTCAGAACAAATGTCTTGCAATTGTTTAGTATGATCAGAGGGCAGTTGGGAATGGTCATACATCCTCCGAAATATAAACTTGTCCTTGAAAATCTGTTCAGAAACTCACAGTACTGTAGACCCTGAAAACAGCTTAACCTATTCCTGACATAAAATGTTGGCAGAGAAATGGAGGCTAGGATGTTGTCTCCCAGTATTTTGACTGATGAGTGACACATATAGATGTAATTTCTGAACACTGAATAGAACTGGGAATAGGGAATGATCTACCACCAAGAATGACTACATCCAGGCCAGACTTCTGATAAAAGCAAACCAGACACCAGCTAATGTGTAAAATGTATTATCCTCTACAGCAGGAGTCATTATGTAAGTTGTATCTATGAAGAGGTCACTACTGAGACTGATGGCAGAGAAGTAAATACAAGTCAACTCATGAAGTCATGACATAGAAAACACTATCCATAAATAAATTCCTTTAATCTGTTAGAAATCTTCAGGCAAAATTGGGCATGGCTCTGCAGAACTTCGAGCCCTTTGCCAGCCTTCTAGAAAATTTCTTAGACAATACAAAACAGGGAGGAGTGGCTGATGCCCCGGAGAGCTCTGCAGCCTTTCAGAGGGACGTCAACAAATTGGAGAAAGGGAGAAAGGGGCAGAGAACTGCAGTTCAACAGAGGCAAATGCAGCGTCCTACTCCTGGGCACGGAATAGCCCCATGCACCAGTACAGGCTCGGGGCTGACCTGCTGAGAAGGGCCTGGGAGTCCTGGTGGACAAGTGGTGCCTGGGCCAGCAGTGTGCCCTTGTGACCAAGAAGGCCAATGGTATCTTGGGCTGCATTAGGAACAACAGTGCCAGCAGCTCAGAAAAGGAGATCCTGTTCCTCTGCTCAGCCCTTGTGAGGCCATGTCAGGAGTGCTGACATGTGTCTGGGCTCTTTAGGACAAGAGAGACCTGGGACTCCTGAAATGGATCCAGGGGAGATCTGCAAAGACAATTAAGGGTCTGGAACATCTCTTTTACAAAGAAAGGCTGAGGGAGCTGAGCCTGTTCAGCCTCAAGGCGACTGAGAGGGGATGTCTATGTCAATGTCTATCAGTGTCTGCAGGGAGGGGTCAGAGGGGCCAGGCCCTGCTTGACATTGTCCAAGGGCACAAGGGACAACAGGCAGAAACTGAGGCACAGGAAGCTCCACCTGAACACAACAAAGAAATTCTTTTTTTGGACAGGTGACCACACACTGGAAGAGGTTTCCCAGAGAGGTTCTGGAATCTCCCTCATTGAAGATATTTAAGAACTTTCTGGACAAAGTTCTGAGTAACATGTTCTGGGTGCAGGAGGGAAGTTGGACCAAGTGGTCCACTGTGGTCCTTTCCAGCCTCACTCATTCTGTGATTCTTTGTGGTTCTTGTGCCTATGCTTAAGCAGCTGCATATTCCAATAAATTTCAACATGACAGCACCTATGTTCAAAGATACAGGTGCAATTAAGTACTCTTAGGGCAGATTTATTAATAATTTCTTAGTCATACTTTCAGTTAGCCTGTAAAAAAGTTTCTCAGACGTTGAATTCTTTTTGTAGAAGTCTGCAGATCAAGAGTGAGATGATGAAGACTTCTAAGACATTAAAAATTATCCAAAAGACTCAGAAAATTATTTTTAAAAGGCACTTTTTCAACTCTGGAAGACACTAACCTTCTCATAACTGGAATGAATGGTACCAAAAAAGCCATTATGCACCCTCTCTGGAGAAATTATTATGGACTGAGTGCTCAGTTCTTTTGGTGGCCATTGTGAAGAAACAGTAAGTTGTTTGATATTTTCATAGCAAGTTTCAAAAGGCAGTTAGAAAGGAATTTGTTGGGTTACTCTAGGTTGGCCTGACCTGGTGCAAGGACCTGTTTAAATGGTTGCTTGATTCTTTATTTGTAGTTTTTCTGATTTTGAAGAAAACAAATAGATTTCAATTAAAAGCTTAACAAAATGCTTGCATTACTAAGTGACAGCTTCTGCAAAACTACAGCCCAAGCAAGAACAGAACAAACTCTCTCATCCTTTCACAATAATTTATTTTCCATTTCTTCTTATAAGGATCCTCTCTCTAAAACTCTAATTCTGCTAAACTTGGAGAATAAACAGGACTCAAATTTCAGTCGATGCTGGGCAGATGACTTCAACAGATTCTATGTGGTTTTCCTGCACTGACCAAACTGCAGAAGACACATCAGTGTGTAGCAATTCTAGAAATTCCCTGGAAATTCCCAGTGTTAACTAAGGAAGACAGTAATTATTGCTCAATCAATATATGCTGATTTATTTTTTATTGGACTTAGATTTTTGCCAGTTTTTATAATTGTATCATGTGCGCACATCCACTAAGGATTTGATTTAGCATTTTGTTTTACACAGTGCACTGAATAATTGTGAGATAGTATGAGTGATTGATCACATCTTAGTGAAAATGATCAATACTGTAACAAGAAAATGCTTCTACTTTTATTTCTAATCCTTGGGGATTTTTCTAGATAAGTAAGTATGGTAAAAAAAAATAAAATAAAAGAATGCTAATAATCCATTAAATTCTGGGATATGAATTTCCCCTAGATTAAAAATGACATTTTCTTTAAGTATCGATTTTTTTTCCATAATAATTTCTGTCTGATTTTGATTTAGAAAGACAAGTGAACAACATTTAGAGTCTTCAAGTCTCACTATTGCATTACTGTATCATATGAATAACTTTGCTTGTTAAGTGAACATTTGTTACCAATTAGTCTGAAGAATGCATCCTCAGAGCTGAGAAAAAGAGGTCCTCATCAGACCTTGTTCTGCTGTCTTGGGCATGGGTCTGCTATGACAGCATAAGTAGGAGCTATGCTCCTCTAAGTAGGAGTATCGAGGTATTTAGCTGGTGATAGTGGTAGCAGATAATAACAGGTAATCTAAGTTCCTTTTACTCCTCTAGTACTGAGCTAGAGGAGGAATCTTTTGCTGGTGATATTATCAGCCTTCATAGAAAGGGGATAGTTAGTCACAAGATGCTATCTTACTCAGAGCAGCTTCTTCTGTCATGACTCTGTTTATTTGCCACTCTTACTGAAGGCTCTGTTGCCAATCCAGATCCTGTAAGTTATCCAAGACCAGTACTGAAGCCTCTTTACTCATAGAACATCTGCCGTTTTGAATTACATCAAAAATGTAATTGTCCTAATTGTATTGAGCCAGATTTTATGCTATTTTCTATAAAAATAATGGATATGAGAAACAGGGAATTGCACCAATAATTGCATCATGAGATATCCAGCACTTAAACAAATAATATAATAATAAAAACTGAATTTATTTATACTGAATCAAATTTATACTGAATCAAACTCTTCAGAAGAGAACATACACACACCCTCACTCCTGACTCCTCCTACCAGTAGCTTTTTGCAACTTTCTAGGAATTTGCTGCAATAAATGTGACAGCAGGTTAAGACACTGAGGACCTGAACCAGACATACAGTATTTGACTCAGATTTGTTGTGGATTATAATTTGACGGTCAGAATCTAATTTCTCACTGGTAAATGTAAGATGCCTAAACATTCATTTTTATGAGAAAATGTATGAATTATGAAGTTGGAACCGGAGCTGAAACAATGCAAGAACTGCCAAAATTACTGGGTATCTGGAGGTATCTTCATGTCAAGAGTGAGCTCGGTTTCTCTGCAATGCAGCTACTATGGGCATCTGTTCACAATAAAGGGTTTCAGCACTTGTGATGTTCATTATCACAGCCCCTAAGTATGATGCTCAGTTCCCCTAGAAGAAGCTACAGCTTGATGCATCTAATTTGTTGTCTGTATAGCAAAGAGAAAACATTCTACCTAGCTACCTAGATACCTGAGAAGCCCAGGTGCTGCTCCTGTATAGAGGGAAGATCCTTTCTTCTCATTTGAATTTATGGGTAATTCAGGTAAATCTTTGCTCAAATGAAGTAGGAACCAATAACTTGAAACAGATCTGAAAGAAGAAGTGGTGATCACTTTTCACCCACAGTTCTTCCTAATATGATAGGACCTCTTGTTTCAAATCCTTTTTCCTGAAGCAAATTTCAGTCTTATCTAGAGCCCCTAAAAGGGCTTAAGCCATGTTAGGTGAAATCTCTCTTTATCTGCCTAATCAGTTCTAATGTAATTTTTCTACTCTGTGTACCTGTGTGCCTGTGTGCCAGAAAAACACCAGCTGTGGCCTAAACCACAGCTTCCTTTCTTCTAGAGGATCTGGGTTCCAGGTACTGCTCCATGGTATGTTTAGGCATTTTATGACTACCTAATGAAAAATGAATCAGTGGAAGTTTAAACAGGCATTGATAATCAAGTCTGTCTTAATTCCAGTTTGTTTGATTGTTAACACTCAGTGCACTGAATCCCTCATGGAAATAAGACAATTTAGTTTCAGAACTCCAGCAGGATGTGCTGACACCATGGTATGTATGTACTAGTGTGCAGAGTTCCCTGGTCCTGTCCAGTTTTAGGTGCTCGGGTGCATTTTAACACAGTAGAAGTTAATCTGTAGGTGACAATGCAACTTTGTTGAAGCCTGATGCTTCTAGGAGCATTAAACAATTTTTGAGCAAAGACTTTCAAGATGTCAATTGATTAGATGCCTAAGTCTTTAAATCCCATTTTGGATTCTGCAAATAAGCCTGGCTTCACATTATTTGCCCAGGGGTAGCATGGTGGGGATAAATTGTCTCCCACTTGCCCAAATTATATTTTGTCTTTACAAAGGGTAAGATAACAGTAAAAGATATAAAAAATGTAATTTGTGACAGATTACCAGGACATCACTAAGTGCTTCTCAGAGGAAATCTATGAGCTACAAGCTGTCCTTGCTGAGGCAACTCAGAAGCAAGAGCAAAATCTCCAGAATCTAAGTCTGCTACTTCATCTGTGCAGCACATTTTTTCTTCTGATACAGTGTCCACTTACTTGGAATTCTAAAATATCTGACCAAATAAAGTCTTCCTCGTGTATGTATTTATTCATTGCTTAACTGATGTAGTTTAAAATTTTAAGAAATAAAGCATTGGATTTAATTCTCTATTTCTCAAATACGTCTGTCTTTTTAAATTACTACCAGCCTTGTAGCTCTGTAGCTTTGTACATGGTAGGCTTTCTTTAAAACATGGTAATAAATTTACATCCATTATAGATAAAGCTTCCATTTTTTTTCATAAATACTAGAGCCAGGGGTAACTACCATGGCTATAAGGGCAATCTTGTGTTTTAACACATGCTGTGGAAAGCTCCTCTTTCCTGCCTGTATCTTCCACAAAATCCCTGCATCTAATAACTTGTGGTTAAAAGGAGCTTTGCAAAAGCCTCCAACAGTGGAGTCGAATCAACACTGTAAGGACATGCACTGTTTCTGGACTAGAAATTTATGGATCTGTGCAACCCCCAAAATATGAACATTTATATATAGAAAATATGTTCCAGTTACTTAAAACTTAAGAAATTGATATCTAAGTTCAGAACAGTTATTTTTACATGAAATATAGACACTTTAAATTTTATTTTCTGCTTTTGCTGTGTTTTTGACATTTTAATCTTCTCCATCAGTTAAAAAGAACAAAAACTTAACTGAACTTGTGTTCACAATCAACAGATGCATTCAGAAACAGATTTTATCTCTCTTTGCTCTTTGTGTCCTGGAAAACTGGTTTTTAAGTCTGATGAAAGAAAGATTAGTTTTAATCCTACAGAATGCTGTAGATTTTCTTCAGTGAAACTAAAGATAACAGAACTGATTCCACTGTAATTTTTGTCTTAGATTATCAAACCTGTGGAAAATATTAATGTCAGATAAAGAGAGGCCTCACATCTCTGTGTCACTGGTTTTTGCATTAGTCAAAATGTTGCAGTGGATCAGATCTTAAAATACTGTTTTGGTTTGTGGGGGGTT
>WEIU01012973.1:234915-289772 GCA_013389925.1 Aegithalos caudatus | reverse complement strand
CGGACCGATCCACCGGTGCCCCCGGCGGAGCCCGCGCCCCGCCCGCCGCCGCTCCGGGACCGGGCAGCGTCCGGACAAACCCGGACTAGGCGAGAGCCGAAGGAGCCAGCGGAGCTCGCTCCCGGCCCGGTCCTGCAGCCGCTCGCCAGGGAAGGGGAAGCAGGAAGGGGAATTAGCAATGGAGGGGGCTCACGGCGCCGTGCCCGTGTCCCGGCCTGCTGCGGCGGGGAAAGGGCTCTCGCTTTCTGCACACGAGGGCAGAACAGCTCCGGCCACAGCCCGGCCCCCGCGCAGGGAAGCCGAGAGGGAGGCGGGCAGAGCGGGACTCAATCCCCGCTAACAGAGGCGACCCGAGAGACTCTGCAAACTGGAGTTTCGCCGCTACCGAGCCGGACCGGGTTCCCCTTCCCGACCAGAGCGGAGAGCCCCCTCCGAGGCCCCGGTGCGATATTGGCGCTGCGCAGCGCGGAGCCCGAGCGGAGGGGAGCGCCGAGCCGAGCGGGGCACGGCCAGCAGCGGGGCCTCCACCGCGGGGACACGGGGCACGGTGCCACCCCCACGTCTGGCCTCGGCAGCCCGGACGAGGATTCCCACGAAAGCCGTGCCTTCAACTGAAGCGTTGATAAGACTCGAGCAGCCCGAGTGGTTTGGGTTTTCTTTTCTACTCACCCTCTTCAGGCAGCAGAACCTGGAAGGTCTGGGGTGGGTTTGTTTGAAAATGAGGCAGCCTTCCTCTCCCAAAGATTGTTTTTATTTCATTTTCTCTTGGCGAGAAAACCTGTCTCCGGCGGGGAGCGCCGGTCCGCCCCCGGCTGGGAGAGCCGCGCTCCCGTTCTGCCAGCCCAGCCCCTCTGCAGGCACCGGGACAGGGCTCTCGCCTCCCGCACCGACACCCGGACGGGGACAGGCGACACAGCCCCGTTGTCAGTCCCGCGGCTCCTACTCCGTTCCGCCGCCCCGCCGCGCCCCGGCTCCCGGGGCTGGCGCCTCGTAAGGACGGACGCACCTTTCGGGACTCTGGAGCCCGCAGCACGCCGGGGCCGTGCCGGCGTTATCCGCACTCACTCGGTTCACGTAGCAACGACACGGATGGAAAGCGGCCCCAGGCGCGTCTTGTTCCGAGTCCCGTTTCCCTGAGGAACGGGATCCGCGGCGCCGCGGGGCTCCGGGAGCCGGGGAGGGCCGGGCGCTCTCGGTCCGCGCTCCGTCCCCCCAAGCAGTTCTTCTTCCCTCGGCACAACTCGCAAAGCGGCCGGGACAAGGTAGTCACCATGCTACAGTTTCAACTATTCCTAGTTTATTTATTTATTTTTTTTTTTAATGTTGTTTTCCCAGGTACTACTGGTCTTTAAGGTCGTGGAGTATTTTTCCACATAACAAACCCAGAAAACGTAGGGTACTTGTTAAACGCGGCGTGCGCGGGTCTGTCTCGCACCACGGCGCTCGTAAGAGTTAACGAAATGTACCGCGGGAAATAAAATATTCTGGCCTCAATGAAAATTCATCATATTTAATCTATTAAAAGGCTGAGACAGGGGCGTTTTTCTGCCTTACGGACCCGCGGGAGCTCCGTGTCCCCTCGGGCGGAGGNCGGCCGCGGCCGCCCCGCTTCTCTTGCAGAGCCCGTTTCACTCCTTTCTAAATGACAGCTAGAGGCAGGGCTAGAAGCTGGAGGTGCTTTTGTCGGCACAACACCGACTACCAGGAGTAAAAACTTTGCAACCTCAAAGCAATCATTATGTGAGACGAAATTGCGTGCGTGTCACTCGCTGCCTTTAGACCCTAAACTCCGGCTTGGAAAAGCTTGCATTTTCAAAACCTCACCTTTCACTTGGCCTGCAAATCACCTCGCTCGTCTAGGGACGCCACAAACACACACAATTCCACTTTCCCCTCTGTTCAGGATGCCCAGCAGCACAGTCCCAAACATTTCATAAACGCTCTTTAATTACATTACACAGCGTGTGACGCCAGAACAAGGAAATATTCACCTGGAAAGTGTCTTCTTCTGCATGAATGAGTCTTATTGTCAGAACCTTGAGCATATATAGGTGCCTATATGTTTTGCCGTGGAGAACTTAGTTTCTCATTTATACTGTACAGCTAAAATTTTTGGTAGCTTCAGGCTTGTTTTTACAAGCTCCCAGCTGTACAAGGATTTCTGTTTTTACAGGAAAAACTAAGCAATCCGTAGACCGTGATGGCTGTACATCCATAATGTGAGCTTCATGGGGAACAGAGCAACTTTATTATGATCTGGACTGAAATCACATTGAATAAAAGCCCATCTAACAGAGCCTGAGGGGAAAAGTCACAAATGGGCTCAATTCTCTACCAAATCCAACGGGAGGGAAAGGTTTTAGGATCCCGAGAGTAGACTTCCCCCTTCAGCTGATACTCTGAAGGTATTTTCATGATCCCATTTAATTTTGAGTCTGTTCCTGTTGCCTCGGTATCAAAGAAATCTATCCCAAGAGAAAAGACAGCCCCAGCTCTTTCCCCTCATCTATTCCTGCTTCCCATCTCTCCTTTCCTCAGCTTCTCTTCTGTAGCCTTAGCCCGAGTCTTCACTACAGTATATTTGTTTATGCTTAGAGAACAGGCCTACAGGAAAACAAACTCTGTATTTCACCCCACCATTTGGTAGTTCCTTTCTTTCATGTGAAAACACAGCCTGATCCCGGGAAGGTTCTTGAATTCACACAACCGGTTACATGATGAAATGCAAACAGTTTCTTGTGGTATTAAATGGCAGCCCGCAGCAGAGTTCAGGTTGGCTGTTATGGATTCACCAGTTAGGGCTCTGCAGGATAATCCTGTGTTGCTGCCATCCTGCAGCTCGTGGCCTACAGCAACGCTGCCGAATGCTGCAAATAAAAACAAACAAGGCAGCCTCTGCTTTTTAGACAGAGCAGAAATTACGTCTTTTTAGGAAGCTCGAAGCAAAGATCATTTGTATCAGCCTGACAGCCTCAAAAGCGAGCTTCTCTTTCTAGCACTTCAAAATTGATGCTTATTTTTCTACAAAGCATGGGGAGGGGGAAAGGAGAGATAAAAAACCCAAACCATACAAGTCCACTCATGTCTAGATCACCCCAAAGTTGCAAATTAATAGCATTGTACAACAAAATTAGAGCCAAAGCAGGCACCTCCCATTGCTGCTGCAGAGGTACATGGCTTAATAGTTAATTTTTAGGTAGTAAAAATTTTTGCATGCCTGTTTAGACCATTTGAAAATTGCTTAGTTAAATATTGAAGCAAGGAAAATTATATGAATTTTCAATTTTTTGAAAAAAAATAGACTTCAAGAAAGATTCTTCCAACCAGCGTATAGACATCAATGAAAATTTGTTTTCTATTACTTCTCTAAGAATGTGGTTCCCAAACGGTAGCCATGATGAATTTATATCATCTCTCCGAATTTATTTAATCTACCCAAGTCTATTTTCATAAAGGGTGTGTTACTGCATCGAAGCAACAGCGTTTGAAAAGGTTATTCAGGTTAGAAGCTGAAATACCTACATTTAGGAGACAAAGATCCACCAACACAGTATAACAATGCAACTGGATTGTTAGTGATGAGGAGAAGAGCAATTCCTCACCTGATACAACTTTGGTGACAGAGACAGTGCTACTGGCAGAGCTGTTTCAGTCTGGAGGGCCTGCACCACAGGCTTGGGGCTGAAGTAAGCTCTGGCATTGGACTGTTGCTGAGCTGTGTCCATACTGGAAGCACTTTGCTGTGGGAGGTTTTGGGGATACTCCTGCTCAGCCTGGTGTTGGAGGCTCCCAGTCCCACGACAGAGCTGGCCTGTTGGGGACATGCTTGCACATGTTTGCAGCTCTGCTGATTTCAGTTTGAGCCAGCAGCTCGTGCTGACTCACCCGGACCAGGGAATTTGGGCAGCGCGTCTGTGGGCTGAGAATTCCAGTTGTGCCTCTGGCAGCTCCTGGAGAATTCGTGCGAGGCACGGTCAGTGCTCTCTGTCCACTCTCTGCAGGCTCCTGCAGGGGAGGTGCTGCCCTGGGAGAAAGCCAGCCAGATGCAGCCACGTGCTGTAAAATCCATGTGTATATTCAGACTTGGCAATCTACATTTTGACCATGTAAGTCATGCTCCTCTTCCATGTCTGAGCAATGCAGGAGCAGTTGAATTTGGCTAAAGCTAAGCAGTCAGGTCCCAGGGTCTTCCAGAACTTGCAGAAGGGGCTGCATCCGCCAGGAACAGGGTGCTTTTGTTTTAAATAGTCTGTCCACATCTGGAATGTGTGTATATATTACCTACCTAAACAATTTGTGAATAACTCTCTGTACACACAAGCTTCTCCCCATCTGCTTGCTGAACAGAAGCCCTGGCTGCAGCACCCAGAGAGCTCCCTGCCAGATCCAGAGGGCAGAGTTACGGCGAGGGAGGGCTGCCACGCCCTGCAAAGAGCACCTTCCTCCTCCTAAAGACCTGGAGGGTGCAGGAGGTGTACATGGCATGAACTGCACCTCTAAAGCCATTCTTTTCCCCAAGCTGCCCTGTCAGAGCAGTGCACCTGACAAACTATTCCCTCCTAACTCTAGCTGTGCCTCTCCCAAGTACATGCTGCACTTTAAAACTATTAGAAGCACAAGTTTGCTTACATTTAAATGTAACTACTGTGCTTCTACAAGGATTATAAGATTGCAAGATGAATAACAAATCTGTTTTGTTGGATCAAACCACATGCCATCTCTAGAGAATCAGGTCAAAAGTGATGTGGTGGAAGTAATTCTCTTCTTCCTGGAGGAAAAGAGCAAAACTTTAGCCAAAGTCAACTTCAGATGGCATACAGTGTCCCCCTAAAACTTGAGTGCATAACCTGAAAGCACACACTCACTGGAGATCAAGGTGATGGTGCCAGTGGATCTGATCCTCACTCACCTCTTAGGTCCCTGCATTGTCCCAACAAACCCAGTGGGCTTGGAAGCACAATGCAAACCCAAAAGACTAAATTTCCCTTCAGGGCAAGAACAGAAACTTTGAAGCTGAATATTTCGGGTTTAATCTTGGCCACCTAAATTCTAGTTGATTTTAGTCTGTACAATCACCTTGAGGTCTTTTAGTTTATCTCCATCTTGTTCTGACCTGAGTGTGCGAACCTGAACTGGGAATCTACCAAACATGGGAATTTGCATGACATTTCCAGCTTGTCCTACTTTTGACCTGGCCAGAAACAGCAGAGTTACTCAAAGTTTTCCAGCATTTCTCCTCTTGGTCACAATGACAGCAAGGAAATGCAGAGCAGACCAAACAAACAAACAAAAAAATTAACCAAACTTTCTAAGACTCTCAGAAGGGACTTGGTTCAAATCCAATTGAAGTGTAGATGAAAGTTCAGCCTGCTCATTTTATTACAGTTTGCTTACTTACATATAATTTAATTTCAATTTGTTTTCCTTGTTTCATCCAGTTTGTAGCTATGCCCTGCAACTAATAAAAGAGAGATCCATTATTGAGGATACCTGTCAGAAGAAATTAAGCTCTGTATCAGTCTTCATCTGCCTGGTGCCATAGGTGTTTCATACAAAGCATGAAAGAACATTATTTGCACAGAAAATCTTGTGCTAGATGACTGAATATTGTATTGAGCCAGTTCTGTTTGATGGCTTCATGTGGGGCTGAACTCTGGCACTGCCCACTGCATATGGAAGCAAGTATTGCACTGAATGCATGTTAAAATCTGCACCACATATTTGGAATAACAGTTCAAAAATTTTTTAATTTATTATTCTCCCACAGTTCATTTTTAATGGCCAGGGTGTAGCAGTTGGATGCTTTAAAACTCTGATTTTAGCTGACTTAAATCAGTGGCAGAGGAAATGAAGGGGTTTGGTTGTTTCGTTTTCAGAAGGCTTTTGCCTTGAGTGATGTGTCAGCTTTTAGTGCTCTGTGTATCCCTGCAGCCTTCCAGAGACAGCCCTGAGGATGTGCAGTGTGTACCAAGGGTCAGATGCACGGCTTGCACTCCAGTGAGGACAGGTGGGCTCAGCTTCACTTGATAAGCTAATTAATCAACAGTTACAGCTCTAAGAAGAGTTGATGTTATGACTGGAAGATTATACAGCATTTAAGCAGCATGTCACCCACCTTTTGGGCAATTCAAGTGTTTTACAAACAGCACCCTTGCTGGAAGGCATAAAACAAAGCTTTACTTGCTGCTGGACCCTCCATCAGTCATTGCGTGTCACATTTTTGTACATGTGGTTTCTCAGAATTAGGTAATACACAGGATCTTTAAACACATCTGGGAACTCATGCTCTTAATCCTGACTGTGATTGCTGATGTCGGACACCTCACCTTGAAAATGCGATGGGGCTCGACATTAAAAGCAGTGAATGAAGGGCACTTCACAGCACCGATTTTCAAGGGAGATATTGTCCCATTGAAACAAACAAACAAACATACATAAAAAGAAAGAGAGAGGCAGTCATTTAACGTTACAAGCCTGAAGAAATGTTGCTGAGCACACCCCAGGAGCGGGCCCTCACTGACCTGTAACCCTGACACAAGGCTGTGAAGAGCTGTGTCCCTTTTACTGGTTGTGGGATGACTGCAAAAGCACAGAAATGCTCGGGCTTTTCAACAGGCTTTTGGAGCAATGCAGAGCTACATTTTGGCTCTTTTGAAGCTGAAAAGGAATTTCCCTCTTGATCTCGAGGGGAGCAGGATTTCCCCTACTGTTTAAAACTCATAATGAAAAGGTACTTTTCTGTTTCGGTTCTTGCTGTTGGTGAGGTGTGAATCCAGCACTGTCATGGCCTTGCAGCTATTTTGCACATTTGCTGGGAATGAAGAAAAGGAGAAACTACAGTTTATGATGTATTTAAAGCCTAGTTTTTCTAGTAAAACATACATATATAACCAAGATTTTACAGCCACTTTTGGGATAGAAAATGGGGGAATAAGTGCCATCTCTCCTTCCTTGCTCAAGTGTCTATGCATAGGGTCTTGCCTGCCTCAGAGACTTATTACCTTAAAATACCTATATGGGGGGACTAATGTGGGTTATAACCCCATAACTCATTGATTCATGAAGCTGGTGAAAAGATATATTTTGAAAAAAACATTTGTTAGGAGGCTCCCCCCTTTTCACAGAGACTGTTAGATTTTCCTGAAACCAGCAAAGAATTTTTTTTTCCTGGTGAAAAAAAGTGTGGTTTTATAAATGGTTATTTTCTGCTTCATAATGTATCAAAAAAATCTCAGCCTGGCGTCAGCTTTTCATTGGAATACTGTCAATTTTTGGCAAAAATCAAAACTGCCTCACTATTCCTCTGGGCACAGGTTTCTTGTTTAAAACTCTTTTAATAAAAGATTTCTGATTAGTACTGCCCTGGGTCTCTGAAATGTCCAGCTGTAATGCACCAGGGGCAGGAGCTGGGGGAGCTGGGTTGGAGCAAGGCAGAGGCAGAGGAATTTTGGTTGTCCCACACTGCCAGGGAACACCTCTGGTGCTCCTCATCCCTGCCAGAAACCAACCTCTGCTGGAAATGTTCCAGAGAAGCCTTCAATCAGCAGCAAGTTTTGCTGCTATCGAACTGAGAGAGTCTTTTCAGAGGTTGATTTCGTGTTTTAAAAGTGATGTTGTTGTGCAGCAGCTCCTGCTGTGGCACCTACAATTACTTGCTGGAGGGGTGGAGGCTGCTCCTGTCTGGCAGAATTTTTAAATGTAAATGACTGGGTGCTCATGGTGCAGGTAGTGGCGTTATTCAGCTACACTCTTTCTCTCAATCTCGGAGTGTCTGAAAAATGGCACAAAAGTAATTTATCAGGATCATATGCCCCCCCACAAGATGGCCCCCACATCACCACAACCCTGATTAGATAAAAAAGAAAGGAAAAACAGAGCTAAAGTAGGTTTTTTCTAAATGGTGGTAACTGTAGTCCGTTGCTAGAAATGCTGTTTGTATGACTGAAATCAGCTTACATTGTGCATTTCTTTCATAAAGCAGTTATAATAGAAGATTCTGAAGGGCAGGGTGGCTTGTTCCCTCTTACCTCCTGGGATCAATAACAAAGCACCAGGTTCTCCCACCCTCCTGCCCTTTCTCTCAAATTTGATTTCTCAAACCCCATCCTGCCTGGGCTGCAAGGCCTATTTCAGTTCTTTAGTGGCTGTGTTAGTCAAACACACAGCAGATGTCAGTGCGTTACAAAACTTGGTCTGAGAAGAAAAAAAGAAGTTACAAATAAGAAAGTTCAAGGGGAAAGCAAAAATGCAGGCAACTGCAAAGCTCTGAAGCCGTGGAGGAGGTCACCCCTCGGTGTTTGACACGTCTCGTTAACCACTAACACCGGCAGCATTACTGCAAATTTCCAGCTTCTCCCGTTGAACCCTTCTAAAGCTCTTCAATCTCCCACCCATCTAGGTTTCCTGGGAACTACGGCAGAAGCTTCCCATCTGGTTTGGGAAAGGGATGCCTGGGCATTCTTTCCCCTTTTGCACAATTCAGGCCGTGGAAGTGCAGCAGAGGGTGGAACAAACTGAAAGCATCTCTGCTGCTCGCTGCTCCCGTAACCAGAGATTCTCTCCCCGCTTCGGGAAAGCCATCCCTAAGCAAAATATTTCCCTGGCCGGGGTGTCACGACTGACCCAGAGGTGGGTCATTGAGAGTCAAGCCACGCATACCCTAAAGCAGACCCCGGTCCTCCCGGTCTCTCTGGAGTCGCAGCAATCCAGGAACAAAGGAGGGATCCAATTAAAGGCCTCCCTCGTTTCCCCCAGCGCGGAGAGCGCCCTGGAAAAATAAACAGCGTCTCTCCGGGCCCCCAGAGAGAGCGGCAGGAGTGCGGAGAGACCCCGGGGCGATCAGGGGCTCTCAGGAAGGCCGGCACACACACCTCGGCCGGGGCTTCCTCGCTTTGTGCGCGCAGCTTCCCGCGGGATGCGGGGCATTGTGCGGGCGGCAGCGCCCCGCAGGAACTGCCTGCCGAGGGCTCGGGTCCTGGAGAAGCCAAGGCACAATGTTTGTCTTTCTTATCGCAGAGAGGAAACCTATGGGAAATGCTGCGCCGTATTCTCCGCTGTTCTCCTGTCATATAATTATAATGCATTGCGCGAAGAAAAAGCTTTTGGAAAATCGGCAGGGCTGATGAGAAGGCAGTCCTTTGTTAGAAGGAGCTTTTTCTTTCCAGATTCTACAGGGCTCGTGTGAGTGGCCATTGGTACAAAAACAAAAGATGAGCTAAATGTTTATGTCAGGAAAACACAACGCACCCGGAGTGTCTCACGGCATTAGGGGAATAATTGTTGCACAAGGCAAATCTCTTTTCCCCAAATAAGAAACCTAGGCCAGATTATTTTCAGACTTCAAAGAAAGAACACAGTAGGGCCTTTCCACTGCCAAATGGCTAAGTGGAATAAAAAAATTGTGATTTTGCCATTAAATACTTGGTATCAAATCAAGAGCTTTTTTTTTTTTTTTTTTTTTTTTTTTTTTTTTTTTTTTTTTTTTTTTTTGTGTTTTTTTTTTTTTTTTTTTTTTTTTTTTTTTTTTTTTTTTTTTTTAGCAGTTATGCTATTAGATTCTATACTGGAAAAGGATAAAGCATAATTTCAAAGGCTGTAAGCAGTCACTGGACAAGGAACCGTGCACACAAGGCTGCTGCACCACAACGCACAGTTGGCAGCATTTACAATCCCAAACCCTGCTAGGATATATTCGAGGTGTTACTAAGGTCAGCACAGATTATACTGAAGCAGCATCTAATGCCTTCCATTATGCCAACAGAATTTTCCCTTAAAGATTTACTACAAGGCATACAGTATCCCTCTAAATTCCACTGCTTCAGATTAAAAAGAAAGGCTCTGAAATAGTTGGGAAGGCTGTCACAAACAA
Organism: Aegithalos caudatus; assembly: GCA_013389925.1. NCBI lineage: Eukaryota > Metazoa > Chordata > Aves > Passeriformes > Aegithalidae > Aegithalos > Aegithalos caudatus. The sequence continues at coordinate 279,904 of WEIU01012973.1, read as the reverse complement.
CATCTCTAAGGAACTTTCATTTTCTTAGGGAAATGCATAAAGAAAATTGGATGAAGAGGATACTGAGACTATGCAAGAGGTTGGTAGCAAGCCCAGGTCTCCAACAACACAGTCACTGCAAAAACTTTAGATTTTGAGGAAAAGTTACCAGACCTAGACAGGAACCAAAATCCTTTGGAGGAGAGTAAAACCCTCACTGGTTTCCATTTCTGAAACATGTATTCCTCAGAACTGCCTACAGACACAAACTCAGGAAATTATACTGAATTAATGTTTAAAGTGGATTAATTAATTGGCCCCAGCTCCCAACTTATTCACAGCCAAGAGATTTTGGGTTAACTAAGTTAAAAGCTCTTTAGAGTGCTCAAATTCTGAAAGGAATTTTTACACAGGATTTTAGTCCTGCTAAAGTAGTTTGTTTTAAATTCACATCTTCACTTAATTTGTTGAGGTTTTTTTAAGCCTTCCTATGTAAATGGGTGCTACAGCAACACAGGAAAAAAGGAGTTTGGATAAGTAAATTTGTCATTTTTAAAGTAAGCAAAGAAAATGTTTAATTTCAGCAAATGTTCCAGAATCATTTCATGAGGGTTCCACAAGCAATCTCTGAGAATGTGCTGCTTTTTTGAAGCAAATGTTAGTACAGCAGCAGTAAACTTCTGACATCAGAGTATTCTCTGCAGGTATTTGGCCCCCAGTTTAACACCTGAAACTGTTCACAGGTATCCCAGGCCTTTCAGTAGTTTAAGTGAAACTGAACGATGTCACCCAAAGAATAGAATAATAATAAAATATTAAAAGGTAAAAATAATGAGGGTAAAGTAAGGTGAGCCCTGCCCAGGCAGCCCATGGAGGGCAAGGGGAGCAGGGCAGCTCAGCCCTGCCATGACAAGGACATTTTCCTCCTGGCTGTCTGCAGCCAGTTTTACAGGAAAACAGCCTTGTTGGTATGGATTCTTCAGCACTTGCTGAAGTCTACTAAATTCACTGCTATTAGCTAGTTCTGTTGTGGTTGAAATTTTCATTTTCTAGAAAAATACATCTCTCGTGGCTTATTCTCTCAGTTGATTAAAGAGAAATTATTCGTGTTGACAAAGGTCCACTACTTCCAGCTGGCTTCAGTTTTGGGTGGTTTGTAACACCTCACCCTAACAGGAGCACTCTCAAGATGTGATTTTAGCTTTATATTCCTTTCTGTGGAGCTTTTATCCATGTTTACAGAAAACAACCTACAGAAAACAACAGTGTAGCTGTAACTGAGCTCATTTCCCACTTTCCCCCACAGAGGGAAGATGCAGTGCCCTTCATTTGCTGTCACTGCTGGCCTGAGTGCTTGGGACATCCTTCCTCTGGCACACCTGGACAAAACCTGATCAAAACTAGGATTTAGCCCTCTATTCCTACTGGAAAAAAAACCTCCTCAAAAAGATGCATGACTTTCTGTGAGTTTCTAACTTCATTGTTACTTTTCAATGGTTAAAAGAGAAGATAATCCAGATATACATTCTCTGGGAAGAGGCAGAGGAAAAGGCAGCCAGCCCATTAGTGATACCCTGCTGCCACTGCAGCTGAGAAAGAAGAACCTCCACGCTATTATTAGATTTCATCTACATATTAGGTTTCCTCTGCCTATTCCTCATTTGAGAACAGGGCTGCACACAGACACCCCAGCCCTGGAATAAATATGGACAATAGAAAATGTTTGTCCCAGAGCCTGCATTTATCTGAGTTGTAGTTATTACACAGCTTAGGTCATGAAGGAGGAACTTGACAAACAGAAAGTCACCTTTAACTGGTTGTGTCTTCCAGCCAGACAAGATTTTAAAAAAGAATGTAAGCAGAACTAGAAGCCAGAAACAAAGATGTGCCACATTTCCTGGATATTCAGTACTCTATAGAAAGATTTTACTGGAGCCCTGAAAGCATTATTAGGACAAACAAAAAGAAAACAGGAGTTTATGTGGGTTAAACATCAATATGACGTTTCTTTTATCTCAAATAAATTTAACTCGGTCAAAAAACTCATTTTAAACCAAAGGAAATTATTATGGAAATGTTGATTGTTGCTTATATTATACCAAAGTGAGTACTTGCTGCCTTTCAGTGCTATGCACACAATTTGGGATGAGGAATATGGAAAAGAGCAGCACTGAATTTCTTTGCTGCCAGCTGTATACTCCTACTCAAACCAGGGATTCATTACAAAGCTGTGTTCAGTGGGTGTTAAAATGTGTGAAGAGAAGCAAGCAAATATTCCTATTTGTGTGACAGAGAGCAGCACAGAACAGCACAAGGGGGGAAGAGGCTGCAGACCCTCTGTAACCCCAAACCCTGAGAGAAGCCAGAGTTCTGAGTGCTCTCAGGGAGGTGGGTTTGGAGATCAGTGGGGTGGAACTGGAGCTCTGTGAGGCACACAGCTCTGTATAAGGTGGGTTTGGAGCTCTGTGAGATGGAACTGGAGCTCTGTGAGGCACACAGCTCTGTGTAAGGTGGGTTTGGAGCTCTGTGAGATGGGTTTGGAGCTCTCTGAAGCACACAGATCTGTATGAGGTGGGTTTGGAGCTCTCTGAAGCACACAGATCTGTATAAGGTGGGTTTGGAGGTCTCTGAGGCACACAGCTCTCAGTGAGGTGGGTTTGCAGCTCTGTGAGATGGGTTTGGAGATCTCTGGGGCACACAGCTCTTCCCCAGGCATGCAGGGACCAGGACTGGGCAGCCTGAGCACTGAAATGTCATTGTGGGAACAGAAATTGCTGTGTAAGGACTGACACAACTCCTGACGTGGGGAGCTCCCCATGACAGGGGCTTTCAGATAAGGACTGAAGTTAAGAAGAAAGTTAAGAACCCAGCTCTTCCAGTCTCCCACACACCAGCCAGAAAGGTGGGACCACAGCTCCCCTGCACATCCATTAAACCCTGGCAGATCACTTGGGTCCCTCTACCTTTTTACATGCCTGAAAGAGAAGTTTCTCTTTTGGCCAAGAAAGAGAAATCTCAGCTTCACAAATGCAAGTAGAAATTTGCTGTTGGCTTCACAAGGTCTGGGTTTACAGAGGTCTTAGCAGCAACTAATATTAAAAGAAGTTACTTTATCTACAAAAACCACTGCTCAGAATAATTTTCTGAAGTGCAGGAGTTTCATGCATGCAAGAGCCCAATTAAATACTTACAGCTGCTGTTAAAAGCTGATTTTTAGTTCTTGTTTTGTTTTGATAAATATCATTGCTGCAATACCGTTTCCTTCTGAAGAGGATATTAAAAAAAAAGAAATCCCTAAGTAAAATTGGACCAAAATATTATTTAGAGTAATTAAATTTGTGCATTGTATATCAGTAAGATAAAAAGCCAAGTAAAGTAAGTTTAAAAGCCAAAATTTTTGTATATTTCCTATTGAAAGATATAATTTATAACACTAAATGAAGACATATCTGACATTCAGGTGCATATAACAGAGGTATTCAGCATCAATTTTTCTTGACCATGTTATCGTCAGAGGGAAAAACAAATCACTCAATTTTCCACTTTTTAAGTGAAAAATTTACCCTCTTACAGGATTTAGAAAGCCACACAGAAGGGGCTGTGTGAGCAAACAGGGAGGAACTGCCTGTGGGTAATACATTTCCATTGAAGTGAGACAGAGGACCGCTGCAGCTTCACAAAATCTTAGATCTGTGCGTGGTTTTGGGTTTCCTCACACACTGTCCCCAGCTGCCTTCTGCTCTGGTGTTTCCCCAAACGACCCAATCATCATCACCCAATTAATGCTAGAGGGGAAAAAGGGGCTTCTGTCAGACAGAACTCCTTAAACAAATTAGCACAGGTTTTGGACTAGGCTTTACAACCTATTGCATCAAATACATTCAAATTTGTGAGACAACAGGAGTGGAAAATGAATTAAATTTATTTACCCCTGCATATAGTGAAGCTTGTGAAAATATTGGCAGGAGAAGTGTATTGTAGAGATCCTTATCACAGCAGTTCAATCACAGGTGTTTCCCCATATTACTAGATTATCCTTATCCAGAACAAATATTTAATGTTAGTAGTAACAAAGAAAAGTTGTAGCTCCAACAACAAACTCTGTGTATTTAAAGCTCAGTGATGATTATACACTTTAAAATCAATTGAATCGCGAGTATTAAACAATTTTACACAACATGGGTTTTCAAACTGCAAAGAAAAAGCTTCCAGTCCCCAGAGGCACCACTCCATGAGCCAAGGCTGCAGCCAGCTCTCCCTGCTGGGATCCAGAACGTCCAGAACAATGTTCTTGACTGCTTTTTCTTCCCCACAGACGTGTCAGATGTCTCCCCACACACGGGGGATGTGTTCCTGTAACACTCTCACTGCTCTGAGAGAGGGCACAATTCTGACAGCAGCTTTTTGCTCGTGCCTCTCAGGAGGTTGCACTTCATCTCTCAGCCTTGTCCCCCCTGTAAAAAGCCTCTGCAGAGCCAAAATGCACCTCTGGGTGGGTGGCAGTGCTGAACCACGGTGGGATGGCTTCACAGGAACCCTCTGGCTGTGGCAGAGATCAGTGCCTGAGGAGTTAAGGGGTTAAGGTTTGACCTTGGCTGAGCAGGAGATGGGAGAGCTCAGGAGATCCCCAACCCAAACTGCACAGAGCCTGGGGCACCCCTGCTGCCACTGACAACTTCAGGGTTTTGGAGGGGTTGTCCAGGAATCCTTCTCATTGTCTCATAAACTCCCCAAAGTCCATCTAAACACAAATTCAGCTCCTGTACGAAGTTCCACATTTTTTCCTAATTCTCTGGAGAAAAAGACAGGATAGCAGACACATAGGCTTCTCCTGCAAAACAGCTCCATTTTCTTGAAATTCTAACTTTCAAAGCTCTTAACAGCCTTCTCATTTTCCTCTCTCTGACATCTTTCTCATGAGTTGCTCCTGACAAGTCTTGTACCACCAGTATGTTCATGCTTGCTGTTCCACCTGTGCTTGGCCCCTTTGCAAGTTCTGCTGACATCCACCCTTTGATTCACTCTTCTTTTTGCATCATTCTTATTCAAAATTTTGTGAGTGGTTTAGAGACGACGAAAATTATCCCTTCCCATTGCAATGACTTTCTAAGGGAACTTGGGGCAGTAGAATACAACAGAACTCAACTCATGAGGCACATGAAATATCCTTGGATCTCCCAGAGTTCCTCTCTGTCCCATCCTCGCTATGCCTCTCATACTCTTCCCTTTTCCTGCTTTATCCTCTCACTGCTTCTTCTCTCCTAATAATTCCTTTTTTTTTTTTTTTTAACTTAACCAAACAACTATCCTCCCTCCAAATAATCAATTTCTGGAAAAACCTATCACAAATTGCCTTTCCCTGCTCAAAGCTAAAATATATATGTCTGGATTTGGTAATTTTTTTGGTGTTTTGTTCCCCCTTTTTTTTTTCTCTTTAGGGAGTAAAAAAAGAGGAAAATTTTTTGTATTGTTCACACTATTTTGGCAAAAAGAAAACCTCCAAAATCAAGGCAAAAGTTAAAGACTCTGAAGAAAATGAAGTATGTTTAACAGAACACAATTTTTGACCTTAACAAAACTTAATTAACATTTTATTTCAGGTGACCTGAGTTCATCTGCTGGGGGAGATGAGAGGGGCCAAGAGTCTGATAAGGTGGTGTGGGAAGGATGCTGGGGTTGGAGGTGAGGGCACCCCTGGGAGCAAACCCTGCACCCTTGTGTCCTCCCTCTGAGTGCAGCTCAAGGGACAGGGCCACTCTGGATGGGTAAAGCAGCAAGACTGGGCAAGAAACCAGAGTTCTGCACCAATACTCCCTCTGAGGGCTCCTTCAGGAGCAATTTTGAATGTATCACTTTATCTTGTGGTTATAAATCCAGGTCTGCCACCAAACAGCAGAAATCTTTATCAGAGAGAACTTGTGGCTAGAGCAGTTGGTAAAGATGACTGATAATGGCTGTGCAATTACTATTGAAGTGATAATTTCTACACAACACACGCACCTCAATATACAACCTGTACCACTTCTTTCCTGCACATTTGCTCAGTTTAGAGGCATCACTTTCCCCAGTGCTCCCGTGGGGTGCAGAGGGTGTGCAGCTCACCCGTGGTGTCACCACAGCAGAGGCTCAGCCCCAGCTGCCTCCAGCTGCTGCCCCTACCCTTTCCTTGCCACATCTGCATTCCTCACAGCCCCTCAGTACTGCTCAGGGGCTCAGCACCACCGTGGGAGATGAACACATCACCATGATGATGCCTTAGGATTTTAGCTTTTGTATTTCTCAAATCCTATACAGCATTAGTGCATAGCTCTAAACTCCGTATAAAGTGCTAGTTAACTCTCTTCACATTTTGGTCAGACAAAAAAAAATCCCTCTGGGCCTGAGATTCAAGGACACCTCACAGCCTCAGGCTCTGAAAAGTATAAACAAAAGTGAATTGGGGGGAAGCAAACTGGGGGTAAATGACTTCATTACCCGAAGCTGTAATTGAACAATTAACCCCCGTATACAAATGGACCAAACTTGTAATTGTCTGAAAAATTTGTCCACCTTGGGTGTAGCCTCTGGGAGGCTCTGACTGCTCTTAATGTACCTGAAGGCCCTGCATTAAATAGATCCACTTTTATATTTTTAGCTTTCTCTGGCCTCTGTTTTCAGGTAAACCCCAATTAGGCACCAACGAGGCTGCCCTGCCATCCCAGGCAAACAGGGCTGGAACCCATCTGTGCACATCCCTGTGCTCTGGAGGGGCTGCAGTGCCCCTGGAGCTCCCGAGGTAGGTGGAGTGGTTATCCTTGCTCTGCATAATGGGACCAGCAGGATCGTCCTCAGGGAACCCGGCTCTGCTCCCTCTCTCTGCCCTGCAGGTCCTGGGCTGGGCACACACGAGTGGAGCCAGGGCAATCACTTCCATCCTCAGCTCAGCCAAAGCTGCTATTCTTCATTGGGAGTATTTACAAATGCATTGGATTGCTTGTTCTCTTGTTTTAGTTAGTTCCAGGAGCTAAGGACTAGGCTTAAAAAAATAAAAGGCTGGGGTCCCTTTTTGCTTAGCTGGATTTCTTTTTTTGGGCAAGACAATCGGGGAGATTAAAAGCATCTCCAAAGCTTTCTGTATGGGAAGGGTAATATCCATTAACACAATCAGGAAAATTGCCTGATGGAATCAAAACTGTTTATACAAGGCACAGTTAGAGGATGGATATAGGTGCTAAATTCAGCCTTCTTTAGAGGATGCACATTACCATATAATTTAAGATTAAAAATCCACTTTGCCTTCATGTAAGGCATAACCCTGTAGTATTAAAAAAGAAAAGTGTAAGGGAAACAGTACTTTTCCCAATTGCCTCACTATTTGTACGCTGGAGGGTTCCATAAGAGTCTCCTTTCAAGCCTTGCACAAGTGGGGCTGTAAAGCTGTGCTTTATTTGTGCTGAGGAATGCAGCATTAAAACCAGGCTTCTCAGTGGGACACCTCTGGGGGACCCAGAGGAAGCCCTGTGCAAAGTGCTTCCTGCGTTGGGCTGCTCCTCCTGGGAGGGGATTAAGATTAGGGCCCTAATTCCAGGGAACATCCTCGTTTTTTTTAGCTGTCCACAGAATGGGCTTCCTGCAAAGAGCCTCCTGTAATTCCCTTCCCCTCCCTCCCTCGCGGCTGGTGCGTGCTGTGTTATGAAATATCGATATGCTGGCGTGTTTTCATTCTGCATAGCTGAGCTGGCTCTCCCCACCGTGCCATCAGGATGGCACTGGGAGCAATATGTTTCATACAGGCCCACTGCCAGCAAATATAGACGTTTCCTGGCCTTTCAGGGGTCCCTCACACTGGCTTCTCTAAAAGACTGAACGTTTTCCGCAGTTCTAATAACAAACATTGTAACCCTGCAAATAGCAACGCTTGGAGTTTTCTTTAATATTTATGTTTTTTTACCCCAAAAGGGGAAAGAATTTACCATACTTAGGCTGGAAAAACAGCGTGCTAATTTCACTTATCAAAGGCGTCCAGACCAAAGAGCCTGCCACTAATAACACTACGGTAAAAAAAATATTCTGGAGCGCATCATGTGTTACTGGGTTTTAGCACATGCTGGTACCTAGCTCTAAATGTCAGTATTTTCACAGCGTAATTCATGTCAGCTCCCAGCTCTTATGACATCAGAGGATGGTTCAAAGGGACACAGTTTTCTGCTTTATAAAAACAGTTTAAAGATAAAAGCCAGTTAAAGAAAAAAAAAAAAAAAAAGAGAAAGAAAATGAAAGTATTAAGCAGTGCATTAGCCAAACAATTCTCTGAGAGGCAAATGCCAATCAGAAGAAGATGACAGCATCCTCTAGTGAAACCATATTAGCAGAAGTGATCAACTGCTGTTGTTTAGTTCCTGGCACAATGCTCAGCATCCTTCCTTCTTAACCACACAGCTGAGGAACGGGTAAAAATCATATCAGCTATTGAGCAGAGAAGATAAAAACCGAATATTCTCCCTTACGTCACTGGCAGTTTTTAATACATGTAATGGATCTACTATCCATAAACTTCAGCTTCTCTGTCAGTGTGAATGGGCAGAGAAGAGAAAGTGACAGAGTATTACTTTCTATATTCATCATTAAAACAAATAAATATCAATCACATGGCTTAAAGCATTTAGTTTTCTGCAGATCTTTCAAAACTTTTTTTGGCCCAGCACTCGGTTCTCTGGAGCTTATCAATGACACCAGGGGTCAAAAGTGTTAGTGCGACTAAAATTACTTGGACAAAGGCAGGACCAGGTCAGATCGCCATGGGATAGTCCCACAAGGCCTCCTGGAGGCTGCTGCCACCAAGGAGTTCTAAGGAAAAGAAAGGAAAGACCATGAATCAAACATCCCCAAAAATTCACGAGCAAATGTGTTATTAATCAAGGAAAATAAAAACAAAGTTTATTAAAATGCCTTGTAATAGTACATTTCAAAACAACACAAAGACATCTTATGTGATGGCCATTTTATCACTGAGGCTCATTCCAATTGAGTTACATTCTTCAAACCCAAAGAGCCACAAGTGTGCCAGAAAAGAAAATAAACACTGGAACGATGTGTGCAGTCACACGTCTAATTTGACGATTGATCTCACAATTTAAATAGACATTTTCCACCCCAAATAAATGCAGGGGTCTGTATCGATGGCACTGCTGCAAACTGAAACTAATGGCAGGACTGGTACAATTGACACGTTTCTTTCCATATTTAGCTGAGAAGTTCAAACTAGGACCTGAATGAAGCCAGAGGATGAGAAAACAAAGCAGAAGGGGTCTACTATGTTCTGCATGATTTGGAACACCACATTAAAATATTTTAAAATTACTATAATTTTCTCTTTTTTTTTGCATCAATATTTATGAAGGGGATGAATCCTCATATGATGCAAACAGCCCCAAATTCATTGGTTTCAGTGACATCAATACAGCCAAGAAGTTACAACCATTTACATCAACCATGAATTTGCCCCAGCGTGTTTACACAGGAATTTCAAATCGAATTCTCTGTTGCTCTGGCTCCGGGGAATTGATGGAACTGTTACAGCACAAGATTCAGCCTTTTACGCTCTAACCTGACATCAAAAGATGGATCCTGCTTCTCCCCTCCCACAAGCCCTTGTTTACCCGAGTATTGTCTGTGAAGTGGCTCCTGGGAGCAGGGATTGAACTGCTGGGCCGGCCTTTGTGCTAACGAGCCTAATGCACTGGGATATTTGAACTGGATTGAGTCTTTGAGCTAAAGATGGAGGTCAAAGTTACAATTTTATCAGTTACATTTTGGAGCCCTTCACTTGATCACGACAATGCCATGTTCATAATACAATTATTGTAATCATATTTCCAGTGGTGCTGGCCTTCAGTGGAAACAGATTGCGTTAGGCTCTGCCTGGAGTGGAATGCACATTTCAAAGTCACACAGAGGTTATGGAACAGGACCTCTCAATTCATCTGCAGACTATAATCAGGACTCGATCACTGCAGATAGTTTTGAGGCTTTTGTGAACTTAGTAATTCATGCAAAAAATAGGCATTATGTGAGGGGAGGCAGAGTAGTTATTAGGCAATGATCAGCTCAGTGATTGCACAGGCTGTGGGCAGAGCTGGGGGCTCTACACGATGCTGGTGCTGTTATGATTTATTTGTGCACACAATTTATCTGCTTGAAATTTGTACCAGGCAGCAGCTCGAGTCCCTGCTGCTACAGTAGAGATTTCCCAAAATCTCCCTGGCTGGTCAGGTGCTGTAAGTCAGTGGACCCTGGCTGCAGCCAGTGCCCACTCCTGTCAAGACAGAGCTTATCCTGCAGTTCCTCTCTGAATTTCTATTTTAGTAAAATTTGTTACTGAAAGCACTTGGAAAAAAAATCTACTTTGTGTACTCCTTCTATCCTTGCTTTCTGAAGAACTTTCCTTTTTAGTGCTATTGATCATGATCTCCAGTCAAAAATCTAATAATTATATTCGAATTAATTACCTCCAGTCTTACAAATCCTGAAATAGCATCATGTAAAAGTGGAGCTATCATATTACTGAGAAATGTAATAAACAGAAAATATGTCTTAGCTATTTGAACAGAAGCTGGACAAAGATTTATAACCTCACTAGCTCCAGAGATCAATGTCTAGAACAAAAAAAGTTTTGTTCACTGACTGAACCAGAAGTTTAGGAATGGATTTTTCCCTTTTTTTTTTTTTTTTTTTTTCAGCTCTTAGAAATTAATTTCTATTTCTAGAGGTCTTTAACTTTTTTTTTTTTTCCTTGACTTAAATAAATCCTTCTGGCTGACCCAAAATGAAATCTTGATTAAATTTTGTTGGTTTTCCCAGTCTATACAATTATCTAAAGTAACATTTTTGATTTCTAAATAAAAATGTAATTTGAAATAAGAAATGTGAACTTTATTTAAATATCACAAAAGTTGTTTTGGTGTTTGCCATTTTTTAAACAATAGATTCACTTATTCTGTAGAAGCTTTGAATTTAGTAAAGGATTTTAGAACTTGCATTTCTGGTGAATAACAACACAGACTTGCAAAGCATCACCCAGCTCTAGTTATAGCACTGCACATAAACGGAAGAAATCCCAGACATCTCTAGAAGTGCAGAAAAAGCACTGAAGATGAAGTGAGACCAAATATTGAGTTTGTATGGGGATAATTTGCTATGTTAAAAGGTTGAGGGTTTTTTGTTTTTTTTTTTTTTTTTTGGTTTTTTTTTTCTTATTCTAATATATTAGGTTTTGTTTTTCTGAATGAAAAATTAGCCAGCTGCAAGGACAGCTCAGAAAGCAAGGGTTTGGAAATAAAAGCAAAGTCCTCGTGTCAGTGCTGCCAGGATTGTCCCAGAGGTTGTTCCCCACGCTGTCCCCGTGTCCCTGCCCCATGTCCCCCATCCCCCTGAGCCGCTGCTCCAGCGCTGACACAAATCTGAATGTGACACTGGCAGCAGTGCCAGGGCAGTGTCCCCTGCCCTCCCTGCCATCACCAGGGATCTGCAGAGCCCGGAGCCTGCCAGGGACACAGCACAGGGACACTGGGGTGGCACGCTGTCACAGCTCTCTCCCAGCGGTGTGTGAGCAGGACCAGCCCCAGCAGGTTATTTTTTACAGACGTGTAACATGCAGCCTGACTTCCTAAATAACGCGGGCCAAAATAACCTCACCCGCTCTTTTCCCCCTCCACCAGTACAGACTGTCTTCACCTCGGAACACGGCAGGAATGTGAGCAGGCAGAAGAATGAGCAGAATGCTGTTTCCAGCACGGGGCCTTTGCCAGAGCGTGCCGGCTTCTGCTGAAGCCGGTCCAGCCCCGGTGCGTGCGCAGGGCAGATGCCAGCTCCGCCGCTGAAAGGAAGCTTGGCGGAGTGTCGCGTTACTCTGGAATCAAGGCTTTGAGGTTATTTTCAGGCACTCACAGCTAGGGTCTAGAGCCATCGGGTGTCCCCAGCCCGTGGCGGGTCAGCACCAGCCCTTTGAGAAGCCTGGCTGCAGCATCCCGCAGCCGCAGGCTCAGAACGAGAGCAGGATCAGCGCAGAGCCCTCCCAGAGCTCGTGGCCATCCCAACAGCCTGATCCCAGCGCTGGAGCCTTGGACTGCCGCTGCTGCAGGGCAGGAATCACGGCTCTGCCATTTGCTGGTGAGACAGACAGACAGACAGCCCCACAGCTCTCAGTCTCCGGCAGGATGAAAACACCAGCAAGGTCTCTGGAGAGGCTCTGGCCAGTTTAAATAGGATTTCAGCACTCCTTTCGTGTGTCTGACTCTGCAAGTTCACACCACCAAACCTTACTCCAGTAGGTAGAGCTGATCTGGAAAATAAAATGCTAGAGAATCAGACCTGAACATGCACCTTTCCCAAATCCTGCCTGGACAGCCTCAGGCCAGGGAACTGTTGCAGCTTCCCCCCAGAGAAATGCCAGGAGCTGTGTCACACAGCCCTGGGGGGTTTGCAGGTACCTGCTGCCTGTGCCAGGCATCCCTGGGATCCAGACACATGCTAGGAATATTCCCAGCCCGCAGTACCCAAGCTAACGAAACAGAAAGTGATGAGTTCCTAGATACTTAGAAAAGCGAATATTAACACAGATTTGGTTTATATCAGATGTAAGTACGACTTTTAAAAAGTTGTGGTGGTTTTTTTTTTTTTTNGTTTTGTTTTTTTTCTGGTTTCAATTCAAGAGACTGGAAAGAAAGATATTAAATAGTGTCTAAACTTGGCAAATATTTCCCGTAAGTGCAAAGATTAAAGCAGAAATGAGTGGTGGTCTGTACTGCAACCTGAACCCCACTTAATAAACCAAAATATTCACTTACTTGAACATTTAATGAAGGTTAAATATAGCCATTAAAGCATGAAAACAATTTCAAAAGTTTCCAAGAGCCTCTTAAGCTGCACCAGCCAACCCCACTCTCCTTAGATTTTGGAGCAGTGACGAGTGATATTTCTTAGCTGCTTCAGCTATTCCTGAGTCTCTTACTAGAGATGCAGGGAGGAATTTTTCTGCAGCTCTCCTGCTTCATTAATGACTCTCAAGCTGGGGTTTTTCTAGCATGAACTGAGATGAACATTCTCCCTGGAGCTTATACAAGTGTCATTTGTCTGAGCCTTCGGTGGTTTTACACAAATGATTGCCCCAGGATTTTTAACAAAACCAGTCAAATGGCCTCCTTCCTTCAATATATCATTAAACAATAACCTCACTCTAGCCTCAGGCTTCCAATGCAATAATTAGAACCAAACTAGCATTTATCCACAGAGATGCAAATGCTGTATTTAAATACAATAGCAGTGTGTAATTCTAATTCAGAGAAGAAGTAACTGAAGTAGCAGAAGAAAACACTAAGGAGATGTCATGGACTTTTATCCCCATTAAGGTTAGTCAGAAGTTTGTTAATAACAAAAACAGTAATAATGGTGTAGGAACAACTGTTCACACCAGCAGTTGCAATGCTCACAATACTAAAAGAGAAAAGGAAGAGAACCAGTCTTTGAATGACACTGAAATGTAATCTGGACAAAGCTGACCAGTCTGTAACAGAAAAAACTTCATTACTATGGACAAACATAATTTTATCACTCAGATTGACAGTGACACTCTTATCTCCCCTTACAGTTTACAAACTTTCCTCCTGTTGTACTAAAATTTTAGTATGACACACTTTCCAGGGCCTAAGGGGAAAACTAGGGCTCTGTCAACCCTTGTGAAGGAATTTCCTACCCATTGTGCACTCACACAGGGTAAAGAGCAGCAAAGAGTTGTAAGAGAAATAAGGAACCTGCTCAAAGGTGCAAGTCCTATTTCCCCAATTTGTTGTGTTTTATACAACAAAGTACCCTGCCAGGTGTGCAGGCTCACACAAAGCAGTTGTCCAAGAGTGGAAAGGAAACCCTGACTGGCCCCAGCAGCAGAAACAAGAGCTCACCTGACTTGCCTGGAGAGTCTGTCTAGCAGTCTCTGGCTGAGCCACACCATGGGTATTTCCTGATTTTAGTCATTGCTACAGCCTTACCAAAGACAGCAGCTGTTTTAATCTATTTTAGCTATTCAAAGTTAACAACCTCCTTTTAAAAACAGCAACTGATTTGTATTAAGCTCAAGTCTTTTGAATCCCTTTAGCGAGACATCTAAACCACCTTTTCCCTAATGAAGACAAGATCTGTGTATCTGGTTCCAAGCACAGCAATCTCTTGAGCTTGGCTAGGGACAGTAGGCACCAAACACAAATAACAGAGCACCAGAGGTGTTTCTCGTTAGGAAGAGGCTCCTGCAGCCAACTTCCTTGTTTTGCTAATTGGAAGCAGGGTGCTGCCTTCCCTGGGCACAAGGGGGAAGGTGCTCGAGGCTGGCGGGCATGAGCATTCACCAGCAAAGCCACAAGCAGCAGTGAGATAAATAAATGAGGTTATCAGGCAAATGGGCCCTTAAGAACTTTAGAAAGAGAGCAAAAACCAGTGAGCAGTCAGTAAAAATAATGCTGGAAGGAAACGCTGAGGATGACTTTGTGATCTCCCTCCCTGCTCTGCTCCTCGGAGCATTAGCAAGGGCTTTGGTAGAGAGTGGTTCCCAAATGCTTTTTGCCTGCCACATTAATTTTAATCAAACTTCCTTTTACTCTGCTGAGGCCTGGAAAAAATATCTGTCTGATGCTGCCTCATCCCTGGCCCTGCCACAGAGAGCACTGGATGGAAAACACCTCCTGTAAGAACTAAAGTGCATCCATCACCTGTGGGATGCCCTGGAGAGAGAGAGTTTCACCAGCACGGGGCAGGGCTGGTCTCAGCAGCACAGAATTGTGAACTTGCTTTAAATCAGTTCTTCCAATCATCCTGTTCTTGATGGGTATTTAACCTTCTTTCTACTTGAACAGTACACTCTGTCCTTACTACTGCTTAACATACACCTATTCCAAAATGATTCTTAAGAACCAGGAGTTGATGGGAAGATTACAGAAAAACACACACACAAAAATCAACGTACCAATCTGTTTTATTTGCATGGATAGATTTTTTGTTTTGTATTTTCCAGGCAGCAGAGGTAATTGTCAAGCTTTTATTTTATTCCCGTTACCTCTTCGATAAAAAGCCAGCCAATACGGATAATGTGTGTGGGGTCTTCCTCCTATTTGTTTTTGGTGGCCAACCTTTTTACTTTAGGAGGGTTAGAGAAATAATTATTGAACCCTCTTTGGTTAACAGCCAGAGGTTGTTTTCCTTAAGCTGCTGCAGATTGCTCCAAGGCAAAGTTGAAACTCTAGGCTTTCACATGGCATTTGAAATGTAGGTGGTGAGTCAGAAAGGCAGCAAGACACAGGAAGGCTGCTCCAGGTGGCAGAAGCAACAGGGTCAGAGAGAAGGTCGCTTGTGGCTGAGCACAGCACAGCAGAGAGGGGAGGTTATTTAGCAAGGCCGTAGCTCTCCCACGAAATCCTGGGGAGAGGCCTAAAAATAAGCAGGGCAGACTGGGATTGCATCGGGGATAATGGAGCTGTTTGAAGCTGGGGGCTCTGGGGCTGTGCTCTTTATCCAGGAGGGAAAATCCCGCTCACACTGGGACTGCAGAGGGAGCAGCAGCAGCAGCAC
Organism: Aegithalos caudatus; assembly: GCA_013389925.1. Taxonomy (NCBI): domain Eukaryota; kingdom Metazoa; phylum Chordata; class Aves; order Passeriformes; family Aegithalidae; genus Aegithalos; species Aegithalos caudatus. Next base: position 264,334 of record WEIU01012973.1, on the reverse strand, counting down.
AGAGCTGGAACGTGACAGCCACGAGAAAAGTGCAGCTCTGGGCTGGGAGGGACCAGCAGCTGATGCTCCATGCCTTGGCTTTCAGCACACACAGCAAAAAAAAACCAAAAACAACCCAAAACCCAAGGAAAAACAGCACAGGTTTGGATGGAGGGTCAAACCCTGCACTGACATCAAGGAGAACGACAATGAAGGGGAACTGTGGAGAAGGGAAAGTGGGAGGAAGATGCCAGCCCCATCCAAGGGAAGGCAGCACTGATGTGGCCAGACCACAGCCCCACTGTATGGGCAGTGTACATATTTATGTTTCATATGTTTAGGTTTCTGAATGGCCACACCTACAGACATTGCTGTAAATGATGCATTTTACACGTTGAGGTTCTTGTGTAGCCCCCAAAGATCTGACAAATGTTCAAAAAAAAAACAAAAAACCAACGAGAAGAGAACTAATGGCTCTGGGATTTTTTTTTTTTAATTTTTTTTTTAATACATGACATTAATAGTCATGAAATAATATCAAGGGACTTAATTGTTTACAAGTATGGGAAAAGCAAAAGCATTTTTCAACTTGAAGGAACATTCTGAGAGTGTTTTATTGGACATCACCAGAAATATCATATGAAACAGAAGCAGATACCCCAGGAATTTCAGACATTCCACTAGACTACATAACCGGCACCAATGGAATTAATTAATGTTTTAGAGATATATTAAAAAAATTCAATTTTATAATTTTTTTCCCTTGAGTGACATTCAAGGTGCACTTTAGTCATGAGCATCTGCCTGAGTCTGCAGCCAGGGAGGTAAATTCAGTGTTTTTGTTATTCAACAGGATTAGCAGCCTAGATTCAGGTTAAAGTGATACAGGAGGGCCTTAACTAGCTCTAAATGACTTAATTCCCTGAAAACAGTATTTTTTAATGTGCTGCTAATTAAAATATTTAAGAGCTCACTGTAACAACATTTTGAAAACAAACCAGAAGAACCAATGTAAACAAAATCTCATTTTACAAACCAAATGGAATCACTTAAAATCCACTGTAATTCTATGTTCCAATAAAAATAAATATATATATATACAGGTGTCAAGTTAATATTGTCAAGCACACTCCCAAGATACCATCTAAGAATGAATTAAGAAGTCAAAATTAACCCCTCCTGTACTTGTTCTTGCTTTTTGGGAGAGGGAATAGAATTTCCTGTGTAGCACCCACCTCTGGCAGTGTCCAGAACACTCCAAATGGAGGAGCAGGAGTCACCAAGGAATGTCCTGGTGGAAGTTACCACAAGCCTCTCTGCAGGACTGCACTGTTACCCATATCCTGTGTTTTCAGGCTTTTACTCAACATTTTTAAAAGCTGGAGATTTTCTTTGTAGTATTTGTCTTATATTTTGATAGAAATCTGAGTATGGCAAATACAGATTTAAGCAGTATGAGACATGACAGTGCTCAGCAGCTTGGTTCTCTTAAAAATTAGCTTTTTTTGGCAGAAGATTATTTTTGCTTTTCCCCACTACATTGTACTGACACAAAATTACACGAAGAGGAAATGCTTTACAGGTTACAGATTTGTGTCTCATAAATACAAGCTTATTTTCCCACATTGATTAGTTTCCTTGTCCTGAGAATGTTCTGGGTGCTGCTTAACTGTGGTGTGGGCAGCATGACAGCAAAACATTGAGAAATAATCATTCAAGGCCAGCTGCAAGAAACAAACCTTGTGCCTCTGAACAGGCTGATCCCTCCACCTGGAAACTGTTTCTTTACAAAACCTGGGATTTCAGACCTGTGTCTCTCCTTGCATTCATCTCCTTCAACAGAGCTAACTAACTAACTTCAGGAGAAAGGGAGGTGGTAACAACTTTTTTCCTTTTGATTTCCTGGTATTCCCATGTAATTCCTGAGTCTTCAGTTTCTGGGTTAGAAGGCAAGTCCTTGGCCATTACTTGGTGGAGCACAGCTCCATGCATCCATTATCATGTCACTCCTTGTGCTCATTGCAGATGAACCTTTCCCTGGTAGTCTCTGTACTGGACGTGGTGTTGCTCTAGAAATATTTTCATCCATAAAAAAGTGACTACTAGCTTGCACAATATTATCTCCTAGGATAGCATCTTACACTTATCCAGGGCAAAAAAATGCTCGACATCTAGAGGACAGACGAGTGGGAACATCAGATTTTAGCTGTAATGATTCACCTCAGCCACTCTGTGCACAAGCCAGCATCAGGCTACTCACAGTGTAGATAAGTAAGGATTTATCTTGGTTCCAAATGAAAAAAAAAATCCACATGGGATAGGTGCTATTTCACAGCTGAAAAGATAGTATTAAATCAGAAGTCTATTTTGGCCATTAATAGAATACAGCTGGTAACTTCAGGACAGGAAAAATAAGTTGTCTTTTCCAAATAATCAGGTCAGCAGGTTCCCCACCCTTCAGGATGTTGGCAGAGACCAGTGCTAGTATAGAACACAGGAATATTTCCTAGGCAATCTAATAAAACCTGAAAAATCTCATATCAATAAGCCATATGGTGATGTTGCTTATGAGCTGTTGCCATAAACTGTGGACTCTTTCAAATGTCTCATCTTCCAGAGTCCAGGTTCTCATCTTTCAGTCCTCAAAAGCCAAAATACCTTGGGCATGTCATCTTTAATACAGTTAAATTCAGCTCTATATTATGAAGTTCACTAAATGTGGGAAATTTAAGGGTACAAAGGAGAAGATTCTGCAATTTCAGTTATTTGTCTCTTCTCCAGTTCTTAGCTATTATCTTTGTTGATGAAAGGGCCCAGACAGGCACTCCCTCTTCTCAAGTCTGAAGGAAGCACTCCCAGGGTACTGGGAGACTCACCATGAACCACTCCTTCCTTCTCTGGGCTGTCTGAGAGACACCCAGGGTGAAAGAACAAGAGAGAAGGCACAGCCTGGATTCCTCCTTGTGTTTTTACTCCCCTCTACTGGGAACTGTCTACAGAAAGCAGAGATATCAGGGATGCTGCCAGGGTAAGGCTGTACAGTCATCTTGTCTTGCTGAACAGAAAGACAGAAGTGCCAATGCCACCCCCTTCCCCACCCAAACCAGCTCCTCAAGGTTTCTGCAGCAGGAAATTGGCCCCAAGTCCCTGCAGACCTTCCAGGCACTGGCAATTCTCACACGGGTACAAGATCCTCCTCAGATCAAAGGGTCAGCATGAAAAAATAATGGATTACCTTCCTAAAAGGGTCTTGAAGAGCTTCTCAAAAGAAAATGAAACCCAAATATTATTTCATGTTCCTACTGCAGAAATAAGCGCTGCAGTCAACTGGATGCCAGCTCTTAACCAGCTGGGCAGAAAGCCAGAGGGCCAAGAGGGTGTCAGATGGAATTCAGGCCAGGCAGGCAGGAAGCACCAAGAGGAAACACCAGCAGCAGCTGTAGAAGCAAAAGAATGGGCAGAGGCTCTAAAACAAATAATAACAGGCAGAGCAGCAGCAGTAGCAGATGTCAGACTATGCCTTTCTGGAGGGGGATGGGATGGCACTTGAAGAAAAAGGATTGTTTTTTTCTAAACTAGTTTGAATTAATTATCTGAAAAGGGATTCTTCCCCAAAATCTTTTGAAATGTTGTCATTTTGGATTAGTTTGTGAGGAGAGACTCAACTGATCACCCACTCAAGTAGTGCAGTGTCCAGGACAGGCACTGCTGCTGATCATGGTTCCATTCGTGGGTTTCAATCCTCCCATTCTCCTGTGACTAAAAAAAAATTCTGGAAATCATTCTTATAAAGGAATCCCTTATTTCTAGAGTGGTTTTACTGTAATGTTTTCTGGACTTTTTAGGGTTATGTAAAACGGAACTACCAGGGAGAGGGAGGAATTTCTGCTCTTTCAGAGGATGCTACAGTGCTGCTTTTGTCAGGACCGTGATTTATAGGCAAGATGATACATTTCAAATCTTTTGGTCACACCCATCACTTGACTGATTCACTAGGAAGGGAGAAGGATCTCTTGCATCAGGACAGACTCTGTGTGGTGGTGGTGTCTGTCACAGCTTTCTGTCACTCCTGGGAATGTGTCCCTTCCACACAACCTGAGGCACTTTGCAGAGAGGGTTTGACACTGACTCAACCACTTTTCTCTCAGGCTACATCCAAAAGTCTGTACATGAGAGAAGAACTAATCAACCTTTCTCCTCAAAGACCATCAAAAGGAGAGGAGCCACCTGCCCAGCTTCAAACCAGCAGAGCACCAGTGCAGCCAGGAACTGGGGAATGTGATCCCAAAGCCTTAGGAGACAAATGTGAGGAGACCCCAAGCGAGGTACATTAATGGCATTATCTCTGTTTCACTCAGGAAAAGTGTCTTTGCACAAATCTAGGCAGCACAGGTTATAGCTCAGACAGAGCAATGAATTTAACAAAGGGGAACAGGTTTTGGGAAGCAAATCCCCCCAAAAGGGAGGAATCCAAGGCACACATCAGCCCAGGGGCTGCTCAGTGCCACTGCTGGGACACAGTCAGACCCAGCCACCACTCTGCCTGTGGGGTGGCTCAGCTGATCCTCTCTCAAGCAAATAAATTCTTAACAAAGTATTGCATCTCACACTCTTTTCATAAAAGGCTTGAGTTCAAGTTGTCTGTTCATACCAAGATCACCTTCCGTTTTATCTTCAGGAAGCAACTTCTTGGTATGAAAGTTAAAAATTTTGTTTAACATAAGATCACTGTGTTGGGCTTTGGAGAAATCCATTTCAAGATTTTATTTTCCTAAATAAAAATCAAATTTTAAAAAATCAAGGTCTAACCAAGATAATTTCCTCACCCAGTTTTTCAGGAACCTTGTTTTACATATCTTGTAAGTCTAGTTACATTTCCAAGTTTTCCTGTCAATAATATTATAATAAAAACCCCAAACATCCCTTCCCCCAAAAAATTCACATAGCAGTTGGTCAGAAAATACACAAGAGCAGAAACAATTCTTTAGTTGTTTCTGAGCACCTGGATCAAAATTGTTCCTAACAGGAACACTAACACTCATACCATGTTGCTGCTTCTAGGAGGAGAACATCCATCACAGCAGTGCTTTAAGTACAGAGTTAATTCTTGTTAAAAAAAATTAAAATCATTAAACCAGAAATTGTTGTATGTGACGACTACAGGAATATCTAAATATATAATGTCAAGGGGAGAAAAAATGCACATTTATCAAAATAACCTCGAGCAAGACCAAGGAGATTGGAATAGCTAATGGACTGCCAGAATGTTAGAAATGCAGATTTTCTCTGAAAAGATAAACAAACACAGATATAGGCATCTTACTAATATACCTTACTTATATTCCCAAAGAGCTCATGATAAATTTTTCTCTCTCTGAGCTTTAAGTTCAAGTGGGATAAAAAACTTAGTAGGTGTTCACATTCATAAATAACTTCCTAATAAATGGGGTAGGAGTCCTTTGCCACAGGAAACTGTGGAATTCCACAAGAATGTACACTGGAGCTTGTGGTGTCCAACACGTTCATGGGGGCCCTAGAGAAGTGGAGAGTGAGATGAGGTTTCCTCATGATATGCAGTTTTCAATGAAGGAAAAACTAAAGTCAGCCATGGAGAATTACATGACAATATTATAATCTGTCATAACATGGCATATGAAACTCAGGTATTTAAAAGTGTGAAGTGATCCACAAAGTGAAAAAATGTCCTGATTTTATCCATGCATCATGAAGCAATAGCAGTACTTTGAAATAATGGGTTCCATAAAAGCCACCAGCTCAGGGAGCAGCAACAGACACAATGGCAGGTGGAATTTTATGAAGAGCAAGAAACTTAACTGAAAACCTTCCCATGGCCCTATGTGCACCCACGGTTGATTCATATCCTGAATACAACAAGTACCTTGGGCCCATCTCAGACAGGACAGCCTGGAGCAGGCACAGTCAGGGCAGAGAGAACAATCCAAGGCATGGAGCATCTTTCACAAACAAAATCACAAAATACACCAAGACTTTTAGGCAGGACAAAAGACTTCGCTGAACAGAATGCAACACGGAGCAAATAAAACTGAGCAGCACAGAGATGGTGAAAAAGGTGTGAATCCAGATCCTTGTGCCAATGCCTGTCTCCCTCAAGCCCCTGCCAGTCTCTTTGTTCAGCTACTTCTGGTTTTGGACTAGGAGGGCTAAGAATTCTAAATTCAGTTTTCTCCTTCCTTATTCTCCTTGATCTTAACATATCTGCACATGTCACTGGTTGCAGCACACCTTGCCTTGTACACTCACCTCATTATTTCTGACCTCCCTGTCCATCCAAACGTTTGCCCTTCCTCAGGAATTGTGCACTAATATCTGCCTTGTCTTCCAGCACAGCTCACAATCTTTCTGAATTCAACACTGGTTAACTTCTCTGTGCTGCCTGGCTGTAGAAAAGTCCTTCTCTGCTCCTAAAGCTCTCATGATGGGAAGGATGTCTCTGAAGGTGAAAGTGCCCCGAAGCTGCACCCACACCTGCAGTCAGTCTGTGCAGGGTAACCAGCCCTCCCCCAGGAATACATGGGAGGTGAGGACACTCTGGAATCTGATGACATCCACCATCCCTGGAAGATACCACCACAACCATCTGCAGTGACAGCTCTGCATGCCTTGGCTGGTGGAGGGGACATTCCCCGTCCCCTCCGTGCAGTGCTGAGCTCTTCCCACCTGGCAGGGAACTCCAGCACTGCTCTCCTAGCCTGGCAGGGAACTCCAGCACTGCTCTCCTAGCCTGGCAGGGAACTCCAGCACTGCTCTCCTAGCCTGGCAGGGAACTCCAGCACTGCTCTCCTAGCCTGGCAGGGAACTCCAGCACTGCTCTCCTAGCCTGGCAGGGAACTCCAGCACTGCTCTCCTAGCCTGGCAGGGAACTCCAGCACTGCTCTCCTAGCCTGGCAGGGAACTCCAGTGCTGCTCTCCCTGCCTGGCAGGGAACTCCAGGCTGCTCTCCCTGCCTGCAGCACCCCCTGTCCTGTGACTCATCTGTCAGCAGGAGCATCCTGCACGGGGAGGGACAGGGATAGCCAAGGGCCATGGTCTCGGGTCATGGCCTACACAGGCTGTAATCTGGCTCAGGAGGACGAAAAGGACAACTGCTCCTCACACGGCTTGGGCCTGTTCCAGATCCTGCTCTCAGGACAAACCATCAGCTCCCACCAGCTTCTCTAAAAGGATGAGCAGGCTCAGATGGGAAAGATAGTGAGCAGCCCACTCCAGGCAAGGTTTTCACTGATGTCAACCATTTCCTCTCCTCCACACACGCCAGGCTGATCCGCTCAGCCCAGACAGACAGGGCCAGCAAACATCTGGCTGACACGAGAATCAGCAGGTCCCAGCCCACAGCTTTGTGTTTTTACTTTTGTTATGTGATCTTCAATACGTGAAACAGTGCAACAGGAGATTTTGATGCGTTCAGCCCGTTTCTCTCCATCAGATGTGACTCATTGTATGGAGGCAGGATTTGTCAGATATGTGACAGTGGCCTGTCCTCGTAGCATTCTGCAAGTTCTTTTCCACTTAATGTGCTCTTAGCCTTCTGTAGCACTCCAAGAGGACACAAGAGCCAGGGAATTTGGTTGCTGGCTGCATGTCAAAGAAGCATAAAGACTCCAAGTTCTTAAATGAGGCAGTTGATACTTACTGACAGAAAGCCTTCACTGGAGCAGAGATATAAATTTAATGCCCTTTTAGTGTCTGTTGAATATTTACAACAGAAGTAGCAGCAAGAAAAGAATGAGTTCTGAGAAACTATGTAAAACCACAGGCTACATTTTGGTATCTAATAATTACCTATAATTTAAAATTAAATTCATTGAAAGTAAGATGGAAATACAGTGCACGCTGTAGGATTTTTATTTCTTATGCATCTTGCTTCAAACGTGACAATAGAAGTGCTTCAGTTATTTTCTTGAAGCACAGAATTACAAATCTGAGCATTTGTCATGTCACCTTTTATACAAGTTGATCTCTTGAGATCCCATAATGTAAACCAAGTAAATGTGGTGCCTTTCAAACACCTTCTTTTTCACTTTTAGCCTGCAGAGATTTGCATGTGTTAGCACAGAGCCACTGTATTTCTGTCTTGCCCATTTATCTAGCTTGGATGACCACGTATGTTAGAGGCTGTATTTCCTGATTTGACACTTTCTATCATACAGCCAAACTCCAAATGTGATCTTTTATTAAAACTTAATGAATACAAGTTTGCTATTTGTGTTACCTCGTACATAGAATCAAATTCCCCTCTAGTTAACTGTCTGTATGGTTAACTGCTGTCAATTGTACAGACATTTTCAGAAAGGAAGAAGTCAAATAAGTGTTGATAATTATTCTCATAATTATTGAAGCATATTAATATTACTGACAGAGTGCCAAGTCAGAGATTCATATCAATTTAAGGACACTTGAGGATGCTAATTTGAAATTTACCTAATTTTTTTTATAAATTAAGTTTTCCTGGACAAAATTAAGTTTTCCTGGACATCTGACTTGCCTCCAATCTTGCAAGAGCTAATATAACTGTACTTTTTATAGTAATATAATTCCAACAGTACTCTAAACTGCCTAATTTATGTATTATGTCTTGTTCAGTTTTCCTAAGAACCTCTATCTTGCACCAGTTTTGGCTGGGACATAACGAAGACAGAACTAAACCAAATATTTTGCGTAGCATGGTGGTTTCAGTGTAACTAATTTATTAATTTTCTATTCTGATGGAGCCTCACAGGAAGTATAATGAGGTTCATGTCACAACTTAGAACTTTTTTTTCCTGTCCCACAAGATTTTGGCATTTGTGATGGTTTAAACTCAAATATGTCAATTTTAATGGAACACAAGGAATCTCGTGTTTATTCTGGAAAATAGAGCACATGAAATGCACAAAAATCCTCCACCCCCCTTTTTCACTGACAGATTGTGAGGCTCTGACACACATAAAGAAATCCAGGTAACTGTGCTGGATGAAGGGTTCAATTTCCTACAGAATCGTGAAGCAATTCCAGCACAATCCATCTGATACACCCCGTATATCAGACCTTGAAGAGCCTCAGCTTTCTGAATCTGGACAGGTTAAGTCAAGCCTATATTTAAAGCATATTTTCTATAAATTGCAAGCAAATATTTCCTTCCTTTTGAGGGTTACACAGTGCCTCTTTTAAGGTACATGAAGCTAATGGCCAATTGAAAGTAGATTATAGGCAGTTAGAAGAAATAAGAACACGGTACAGAACCTTCTGGTCCTTGACCATCCACCTGTTAATGACTCAGACACTGAAGAAAACAAAAAATTAAGTGTTCTGCTTCCCAGATAATCCTCTCTCTCTCTCCACTCGAGAGAGGAAACTGATCATTCTGGCACTGCTGTGGATGAAACACTCCCAGTACTCCAAGTTTTTTAGAGAATTACCTCACAAAGCATAATCTGAGTATAAAGCTTCCCTTTTATAGCGACTGTCATAACTTGCAACTGCCAAAACAACCTTATTCTCAAGAGCTAACAGCACAGACTTGGATTTTTTTTTTTTAAATAGTATTCATTAGGAAAGGAGAGGAAGAAGGAGGAAAAGCATTGCTCTTCCTTTAAGATGCAGTGTGAGCCCAGGTGGCTGGAGGGAAGCTTGGAGCACAGCTGCACTCCCCGAAAGGGGGATGTGCTGTGGGCAAGAGCAACCTGGAGCTCCAGTTCCAGGCCATGCTGAGTTTTTATCTTGCATCACCTTGGTGAGATGAAAGCTGCATTCTGATAATGTTCTTGTCTGCCTGCGTGTGGGATTAACAACATGAAATACTTTCAGTTCTGCTTTGCAGGAGTAGCAAATATCACCCTTTTGAGGAGGTGCTGCCTACAGGGGAAAGCAGTGGTGACAAGAGGAGAAAGCAACACGTGTGCAGGTACTTTGGGCAGGGAGAGGCCTGGAGTGTTCAGTGTGAAATGCAGATGTCAGTGCAGAGTCTGCACAGGGCTGGGGGGCTGCACTACAGCTCAGGAGCTTTTGTCCTGACAAATATCAAGAACTACCAAAAAGCTTTCCTGATTCTTTCGTCCAGAGGATTTCTGAGATGAAAACTTTTTTCGAGGCATTGACGCTATTAGAGATACCCTGAGTGACTTTTGTAATTTTTTTTAACCTCCATTTCCTGTACAGTGTGCAATTACTAGGAGGGTGGAAACTCCTGAACTCCCTGGGAGAGTTTGCTTTGTCTCTCATTTCAGCTTAATAAAATATAATCTGCATTGCAGCATCTGCAATTCAGAGTTGTTCCTTATCCAGCTGTTCTAACTCAGGTTATTCACAGGATGATGAAGAAAGGAGATTCACTGGAGGGATGCTGGATTTATTTGATATAAATAGGTCAGCTAAGTCTTTTATTTTAGTATTTTAGAAAGTTTCCCCTTGTCAAAGAAGTGAAATAAGAAGGATTTGCCACTATTGTGCTGATCCAGTTATTCCTTTCTAGACCGTTTGCATTTTTACATGAATTATGACTTTTCACTGACACAGTCTCTGTGTTCATTGTCTTTCCAGGCTATCCCAGGACTTTCATGTTTCTGAAAAGAGGGTGTCTTCTGGAGCAGCACAACCACCAGGCAGGGCATTCATTAGGAGAGTTTATTACCAAGAGGGACAATGTACTCTTCCTCTTGTCTGTACTGAACCCATTTACCACCTAAAAAGAGAGAAACTTTATACAGACTGAACAAAAAATCATGAGAGCTGTTGTGGGCCTAATGTTGGCTACAACATTAAAAACACCAAAAAATCAATTAATGCAAAACCAGCACAGCTGTCCAGGTAATTAACAGGTTCACTTAAGTAGACCCTGGAACGTGAGAGAAAGGGCAAAACCAGGGACACAAAAGTAGGGAAATCAGAGAAAGTTTGAACAAAATGATTGCTCATCTCAGAGTTTTTTCTTTTGCCAGTTAACTCCCCCAAATTATTTGCTGTTGATTACTGACATGAAGGAAGCTGATCTGGTCCTGCACAGAGACATTCCAAGATTAGTTCATTGTGAAGAGATGAAGTTCAACTGCAAGGCTTTTTTAATGATAAATTCCAGCTCCCTATCAGATAGCTCAAACCAGGGCTGAACAGACACTTCATTTTTTTTTCTTGGAGTGAAACACTAGAGGTATCTTCCTTTTTGGCTAACAGCCCCACAAAAGGGAAGTGAAACCTTATTGATTCCCTCTGAATTTATACAGTGAAACTTCTCTTAATTCTAAGCCTCAAAAGAAAAATCCACTTAAGATCCTTAAAAAAAAAAAAAGAAAAGAAAAGAAAAGAAANAAAAAAAAAAAAAAAAAAAAAAAGAAGAAAGAACTAAGGAAATAAATCCAGCGTGATAGATTTCCACAGGGATATATTTGACCAAAGAGATTTTCCTGTGAGTTATTCTAATAAGTGCAGAACTAAACTCTGAAACTGAATAATAAGAGTGCAAATGACTAATCAAACCTTGTCTCTACTCAACATTTGCTTTTTTCAAGAGCTTTGGTAAGCTGCATATATTTATTTTGCCTACCATAAAGAGAAATAAGTTAATTAATGTTTATCTGGCACACGATATATTTTCAGGAAAAAATACACGATGGGATAGGAGAGAGTTATATATTTGAGTGTCAGAAACGACACGAAAATCAGCTCCTAGGAAATAACTACTTCATTGCTGATCATTCCACTTCAGTCTAAACCGGATTTAACACTGGAACAATACATTTATGAAATGCACCGCATTTATGAGTTTTCTTTCTATCATTTACTGACATCTTCAGCCTTCTCCACTGCCCAGATTTCCCAGCTGCCCATTAAACGTGCCCTACAGCGTGCCGCAGCGAGCTCTATTCTGCAGCTTCGCACTGCTACAAGTGCATCAGTCCCCGAGCAGCCTCTGCCCTCAGGAAATGTCTCTCAACTGCACAGGGTAAAAGAAAGGGCCTTCAGGCAGCAGAGAAATAGCTGTGGAGCTGGAGACAGGGACTCCTTTCTTTGTTCCCTGCCGCACACTTCCTAAAGGCATTTGCTGACAAGGAATTTGCAAATCTCGTCTTGTTAAGGACCGTGATGCTGCTCGGTATTACTCAGATACAATCGCCCGTGTACCTGCCCGGATCAGCCCGGCAGCTGCCAGGCGTGGGGCTGGGGCTGGGGCTGGAGCTACCCTCTCTCCCCTTCCTTTTCATAGTGCCCATATCAGTNTCGTCTTGTTAAGGACCGTGATGCTGCTCGGTATTACTCAGATACAATCGCCCGTGTACCTGCCCGGATCAGCCCGGCAGCTGCCAGGCGTGGGGCTGGGGCTGGGGCTGGAGCTGGGGCTGCCCTGTCCCCTTCCTTTCCAGGCCCAGATCAGCCGGGCAGCTGCCAGGCCGTGGGGCTGGAGCTGCCCTCTCTCCCCTTCCCTTCCCTTCCAGCACGATCAGATGTCAGGGTCTGCCTGCAGTGACCTTCTCCCCACAGCCCTCGCAGATGTTGCGGCCGCCTCCTCCCGAAGGCTGTCCCGGAGAGAACGCGGAGTTCCAGGCTGACTCACAGGCACACACAGCACATCCCTCCCCGGCTCCGGCAGCTCCTAAAGGCAGGGACCCCCGCAGATCATCTCTGCTTCGCTGGGAGCCTGCTCCAGCCTTCCCCGCTCTGCCATGCTCGGGCAGATGGGCACAGGGATCCTGCGGGGCTGAGGGACAGAGCCCAGCAGGGACACAGAGCCTGCTTCTCCGCAGCACCCCTTATTCAAAGCATTCACCAGTGTTCATTAATGTCCGCACCACAGAAACAGTGCAAACGTCTACTGCTCCCCAGCATGGCTGACCTTTGCGATTTTGTTTATTTTATATTAAAATTCTTTAAACCACCCCCCAAAACCTCACATACCTCCCCCAAATCTCTCTCCTTGAACTGAGCTCACACAGGTGACCTCAGAAAACACTTGAGCTGCCTAGCTGAGGGGATTTATCACCAAAATTATTTTAACACAGTTTTAAATTATTTGGAAATTAGAGGCTGTACTTCCCATGCTTCGGTTCACCGAGAAATGCAATATAATCCTACTTCTCAGGGATAAAATGCAAACCCAGAGAATGCAAAGGGTGTAAAAGCAGTTGAGGAAACAGCCAGCAAGCACTGAAACTGCTGTGCTCCTAAAGCTGGTCAGGCAATATCACAGAAGAGGGAGGTTCCAAGAGCAAGGATGAAAAGGGGATTAGACAGAATGGTGGCAACACTGGTGACAGGGAATTCAAGGTGTCTGCAGGAGAGCTGTTCTGGGGCAGAGACCCACCACCATCATTTGGGGAGAGAGGTTCAGTGTCTCCAGGGCAAGGGATCAAGGCAACGGAGCCAGGGGTGATTCTCAGTGCTGTGAAACAGCCAACACATCAAGCAGATTAATACTTTTGCAGGGGGCTTAATTCCCTGCAAAAATGAGTTAGAAAGTGCAAAAGCATGTTTTAATCAACTGCTGAAAAATGCATCTGAAATTTCCAGGAGGATCCTTGCATCAGGGGTGCTGTAAGAGTGACACTGGTGTGCTCAGGAGAGGGAAGGACAGGGCACCCAGCCTTGCAAGCAGGCACTTCCTAAAGGGTGATTTTATAGAAGTCACAGCTAATATTGGTGAAAGTTATCAGATAATTCTAAAATAGAGCAGAAAATATCATAGAAAAGGTGATTTGCTGAGGTTTTTGCTCTTGCTAACATCCAGAGTGCTGCAAGATTCACACTCACTCACAAGAAATCAGGCCTAAAATATTCCTTTCTCAAAGTAAACCTGCCATACCAGTGCTGACAGTGCAGGCTCCTGGCCCCCCACCTTTGCATTTACAGCCAGAGGTGCAAGAGCTTATTTTTGTGCCTGGTTGTTATTCAGACAGCTGGATATAGTGTTCGAAGGCACCTGAAAAATAAAAATAGCAATTCTTTTCTAAGCCCAGAAGTGTTAATTTCCCAATAAGCTTGTTTGATTAACTAAACAAACCCAGAGGACAGGCTGACTTTGTCTTGTTTCTCTTTTCCCAAGCGCATTTTTACAAAACTCCAGTGGAGTTTTAACCAAAACAATGTGCTGATAGGAGAAGCTGTCTGCATTCCTCTTTTGCAATTCACCTTACACTCTACATGTTGCTAAAAGATAAGCTCTTCTAGATGCCAAAAAACTCCAGCAAGAGGTGAAGGCTTCTCTGCAGTGGGTAGAATAGTGCACGAGTTATTCACTGCATTTTTGCCTGTGGATCTCCACCCTGAGTGAAATCCCTGCAGTCATTTCTCTTCCAAGTGACCCCAGCAATATTCAGGGGTGGGAAGAGTCTATTTCAAGCGTGACTATCAGCTAATCAACATTAGGCACTGTTTTAACTTCTTTGTATTCACACTCATCCCTCTGGATGGAAAGCAGGACCCAATTTAACTTGGCACCTGCTCCTTTTTTTCCTGCAGGAAGGAATATCCATGGGGCTGGACTCATTTCCAGGGAAGAACCTTCACATTCTGGGATTTTTTTGAGTGGGTGAGGGAGAGGGAGGAACAATGCTTGTGTTTGTATCATTTCAACTTTGCTCTAGAGAAGTGCTGTCTGTAAATAGCAAATAAAAATATTTTAAGAAGAGTAGAAGAGGAATTGTCTTTCCTGCACACATTTACATGTACATACACACACCTCTCAAAGAAGCACAGAGATGCACTGAAATCTGCACTTCCAAATAGTTAAAAAATGCAACAAATGCTGTAAACGCCTAAAGTAGCTACAGATGAGTTGAAAAAGGAGAAAACTGGTGTTTTCTGACAATTCAACCTTCCCTCATGGCATGCACATTTTATGACTTTTGTACATAGACGGCAGGTTCCCACCATGTCCCTATTTTCAGAGCTGCTGATGTAACAAACCAGAATTCAGCTGCTGGAAATGGTGTCAGCTAGAATCCTCAAACTCAGAACCAGGAAAAAGAAGAAATCAGTGAACCTCAGAGGAAAATCTTAAAAACCATTAGGAAGACAATTACATTTAGTCCTAAAGCATCTCTTGGATATCCCTGAAAGAAAGTCCTCTGGAATCTGGGTGAAGATGAAAAATGCAGTTACTTAGGCCCCTCTGAAACTCCCACCTGAGGCAATATTGGAAGTTCTTAAGGGAAGGATGACAACATGTAAATGTAGCAGACAGTAGGATCCTGAGTCTTTTCTGGAGCATATTGCAATGTTAATAAAAATATATCTCTCATGGAATGAACTGTTTTTCTCCCAAGTGTTCCTCTGACCTGAGGAACAGGTTTTGTGCTCTGTATTCAGAAAGAGCAATCAGCAAAAGGAACAGATTTGCAGAAGAAGGTAAAGGTGAGGTAAAAACACATCAGTAGATGAGCACAGAGTGAAGAATTGGATGGACACACTGTTGTGTGAAATGCAAGTCCTTTGAATGCTGAAATGGAATAATATTCCATTGTTTCTGCCTTTTTGCAATGAACTCACATACTGGCAGGAGGTGCAGATCACATCACTTCCAAAGGACCCATCTAATTCTGCATTACAACCTGCTTCAATTACTCATCCGAGAAAGAGCAGAATCATTAACTGATAATTAACTTGTGCAAATTTCCAGGCATGTGGAAATTGAAAAGGTATATGGAAACTAAATTCAATTAAGTGTTAAAGCTCTTTAAATCTGTCTCAATTTCTTCTACCCACTGCAAACCAACATTAACTCATAAAATGAGCCCTGTCACCAAAAAAACGAACCTCTTCTGGAGTAGAATCTAAAAGCTGCTAAGAAACCAAAGCAATGCTGCAAATAATTACTTTTTTTCTATTAGCACTACTTTTTAAATCTACATATTCAGCTGTTTTTTTCTAGGAAAGAGACTAAAATTTCTCCTAACCAGTTTAATATTGGAAAACAACTGTAAATCAAATAATTTCTTTTGGGTCAATTCAAGGGCTGCTCCAGAGAGCTGGGCAGCAGAGTCTGAAACTGAATTTGCTCATTTCCTCCTTTATTAACTCATGAAGTCAGCTTAAAAGTATTACAAGTTCTGTGCTAGCAGAGATTAATATCCCCTCCTTTCACGTTGAGTATGTGTTCCAAGAGTGTACAAAGCTTTTCATTAACAAATAGTTTAAAATTTATACTACATGAAAGAAATATATCTATACGTCTGAAAGCTATGTCAGACAAGCTACCATTTCCCTGTATTACTTGGGAACATAGAGCTGTTGAAAGCTGTATAACTGAAGTCCCAAGGATAAAAAAATGCAAATATTTACTAGATAAAGAGACTGAATGTCACACTTTTTTAATGCAAGAAGCAATGTGACATTGCTCATTTAATCTGGTCTCTGCTAATTGGTGTATTACACAAGGAAAAAATCTTTGCAAGTCCTTCTGGGAATGTCTCACATCATTCCCTATCAGCTGTTGACATACAAATACTCTGGTAATGAAAATATTTTCATTCCTTCATAACAGCATTCCCTGTCCTGTTTAATCTTATTTTCTCTCTTTCTGAAAACAAGCTTCTGTGTGGGGTTTCTGAACTAACAGACCTGATGCCATGTATCAAAAATATCCTGTGCTCCTGTCAAACTTTCTAGGAGTACACCCAAAAGAGAAAAAACCCAAGGATTTATAGCAATAACACAGGATTTTAAGCACAATTTGAAATTCATCTCAGTTCTGCATCGTTTCAAAGGACTCTGAGTGCAACTGGGCAATAACCCAGCAGCTGGAGTTGCCACCACTGGCCAGGGGATACCCAGCACAGGATCCAGAGATGTGCTGGAAAGGAGCAGGTTCACAAATCTCCAGAAACATTGCAGAGCAGAATAGTTTAGCCATTTGTCACAATTCCATCACTGCAATGGAAAAGGCCTCTGAGGAACAAATGGCTGGAAAATGAGGGTGCCTTCTTGTCCTCCAAGCAGGCTCTCCTGAAACCTGGGTTCAGCCCCTGTATAACCACGAGGACTTCAGGGACCTGGTACTAGAGATGGATAAAGTGGTGCTGGAAAAACTTCCAGCAGCCCCTACCATGCATTCTCCCCTGTCCCCAAGGGGGTATCAGCACCTCCACAGCAGAGCTCTGCAGAGGCTGCACTGCCCCTCCAACCTCACAGCAAATCCTGCTTGGGATAGTTTTTACCCTCAATATCCTACCTCTGACCATTTAGATCCCCACTCTGTGCTCAGGCAGTTAGCTTGGGAGATAAGGTCACATTCTGCTGGGCACAAAATCCTCATATCAGAGTCAGTGCTGTGGTCTCACAGCAGTTGCTTTTGCAAATCAAGCTACTTCAAAAGTTTCTGCATTCATGTTGTGCAGGTCAATACCTCTCTTCCCCAGTATACACTATACCTAAAAACTCTCTTAAATTATTTTCTTTCTCTTAAATGTTTGTCTTCAATATAGCAAATTCTTCCAAATTCAAGGTCTGAAATACGATGCAAGCTCCTGCTTTTTCCTCCCCCATCCCACCGCCCCCTTGGGACTCGAGCCTCCACCCACATCCTGCTGCCCAGGTTGTAACATTCCTTTCTGCACCCTATCAGTGTCACACTCCCTCCTGGAAACAGGTGCAAGAAGATTAAAAACCCACTCATTCAGCTGGGATTTTTGTCTGTTTGCACCTTCCTCTCTGCCACTCCTGTGTGTCAACATCTCGTGAGCTCAGGGTGGTGGGAAGGAGCTGCCCCTGCCAGTTCTCACTGCTGTTTACAGGGCAAAGCAGGAGTTTCCATCTCAGGGACAGCTATATCAGCACACAGGAGAAAACTTCAGATACAAAGGCTTTACTTCAATTAGGTTGGTATTTTTTTCCTTAAAAAACACAGGTGTTTTGTTAAAACCTAAGGTCAATTTCAATGTCAGTGTTAACCGGACCTAAGAGGTTTGTTTTAATGAATTTTTGAAAAATACATTAATTCTATGTTATTCTTTTTTAATTCCTAAATTGTCCGTGATACAAGGATTGCAGTGTTGCACAATTTTTCATTTTAGTCATTAAATCATTTTATGTCAAGCTGTCATTGCAACACAAACAAAAGAGTTTGACCTAGAAGAGAGATCATTCCATGCAATTGGTAACTGCACTTAATATTGTAAAAACAAAGATAGTGCAGTGACTAAAACCTTCTTCCATAGTGGTTCTGTTTCACTGCAGCTGATGTCGAGAAACAGTGATACAATCTTTGCATTGCATTTGAAAAAATCCAGAAACATTTCCACAGACATCTTTTTTTTTTTTTTTTTTCCCTAAAAGTGCCTGAAATTGAGGAATGTTTTGTGTCCTGTCTCTATGGCATTATTCCCTGCCCCTCCCTTGCTGAATTAAAGCAATCTATATCCTCTCATCCATATTTTGACTTGACAAGGGTTTCTGGTTTTGTTTGGTGGTTTTTGGTTTTTTGTTTTTTTTTAATTGCACAAGCACCCACTCTTTGCACTTGTGATTTTTGTTACAGAAGTATTCACCTTTTTTGTAACTCTGTTTTCTGTGCAACAGGATCTCCTGGAATACCATGGGGAGGAGATGCCTCACATGACAAGGACCAGTCTGTGCGCAGGTATTTCCCAGAACGGCCATTCCAGAAGGATCCCTGCTGTGCCACCTGCAATCAGCACCCACCCCGGGGCTTCCAGCAGGTGATCCATTCCTGCACAGGTTTGTGGGGGCAGGCAGACCTTCAGGTGTGAAGCTGCTCAGTGCCAAGGTCACATCCCCACCCCAATTAAACCTGGGGCAGGTGCTGGTTTCCCTCTCTTTCCCAGCAAAGGGCGGGGGCAGAAATGCACCCAGCTGGAACTGAGCCCCCAGGGGCAGCAGCAAAGAGCAAGGATCTGGGACGTGTTCTCAGCTCTGTAACTGGATCCCTCTGGCAAGAATGGACAAGTGCATCCAGGGGCTGGGACACTTCACTGGCAGCCACAGGAGTGCGGCACGCAGCCTGCTCGGCCAGCACCAGTCCCCAGGATGAACAGGGATGTGCACTCCTGCATCACCTTAAAGGGGTTGTTGGGGAGGAAAGTGAGAAGAACAGGCACAGAGACCAGACCCGATTTTTCAAAGTTAGCGTGTTAATTTTTTTTTGTAAGGAGGAACTAATTTCTGATGCGATACTTTGGCTAAAAGTGCACGGGCGACCACACAACTGAAAACTGAGTTTTTTGGCTAGAAAGCCAAATGTGCTTTTTAGAGCTTTTTGGTCACACACACACGCGTACACACACAAAGATTTCTAATGGATGAAATCATTCCCACCCCCTCCTTCAGCGTATTCCCCGTGCATCCACGGGCTGCCTTTCTGACCGCAGAAAAGGCAAAAGGCCGCTGATGAGCGGGCAGCACAACGGGAACTGGGAACGCAGGCGGCAGCGCTCACAGCCCGCTCGGTGTCCTGTGCCGAAGGAGGATTTTCCCGTGATGTGAGGCGAGGAGGGCAGAAGGGGGCATCAGTGAAACGGCGAGCGATGGAGAGCGGAGAGCAGCGGTGGCTGAGCCCGGCAGCGGCGAGGAGCGAGCGAAGGGCTCCTGCAGAAGCCTGAGCATCCCCCGCGCTCCCCGAGGCACCCGTAAAAAAAAAAAAAAAGAAAAAGGGCCCAGAAAATGCTTAAGAGAAGTATAGGAATTTATTTCCTGAGCAGGACACGGATCTAGAAAAATCTGTTAGCATCCAGTGGAAGGAAGTAATACACTCGTAATGTTTAGAAAGATTTGACATGGCTGTATATGTGCACATGTGATGTAGCCAGTGATTTGGGGAAAAAAGGGTGTGTTATTTTCTCTGTCTAATCTAATACGCCAGGAAAAAAAAAAGTAATTTGAATTTCTAGTTAAAAAAGAAATTATTATTTCAAGATTTAGCCTTTCAAAGGTAAGCCAAGAAATTTGGGAACTGTAAAATATTGATCCTAGCAGATATCAGTTCACAAGAAGTTCTGGCTTTCTTAGGTAGGAGAGAGTGAGAAAACACAACAGGTGGGTGTCCACTGGTGTGTGCACACTTTAAAAATAACTTCATTTTGAACAATCCAGTGGTACTTTGAAATGAGTCACTTCAGTCTCCAAAGCCACTCTCAACGTTTCTTAAACATAGTGGGGAAAACATGAAGTCAGGAAAAATCTGCCCCACTGGTCCATTTCCAGCTCTTGGCATGGAGCACTGCAGGAAGGGAATGTTTTCAGCTGAGTGTTTGCAAACGTTTGCTGTCCTCCCTCCCCCAGGCCCTGCTGGGCATCACAGCCTGGCCAGGAGGTGCTGGCCATGCCCTTGCCCTTGCTCTTTGGAGGCCCTTGCTCAGTGTCTGTACTGGAATTTTGGAGTACATCACACCTGGGCACAAGGAAATAACCCTCCTCTGCCACTTGCCCTCTCCTCAAGCACTTCAGGTGCTTCCTTCAAATAAGAAAATTCAACAGGAGCATTGTGCAAGGCAGCTCTGAGCAGGACAGCACTGAGTGACCCCCAGGTTGCTGCTCTTGGCTGAGTGGCAATGGCACCTCAGCAGTGACACCTGGTACTGGAACAGGAACAGACCCCAGAGCTCCCTCTGTTCAAGCAATTCCTGCTCACACCCCCACCTCCTCCTCGGCTTCTTTGTGTGTCCCAGTTTGGCTCTTCCTTTATGGCCTTCACATTGAAAAGCCACATGAGAGCCACAGCAGTCACTGGGGCTGCCCTGCAGGCACATATTCCCTGCTCTGGAGGAGTTTTCCACCTGCAGCCTCAGGTTGCATTTCCTCACATCCCCCAGCTCTAACACGAGCAAAATACAATATTCACTCCCCCAACCCAGCACAAGGAGTACCTGAGTGTCACTAACTCCTGCACAAAGAAAAAGGAGAGATTTCCCTTTTTCTCTCTAGGCCTACTCATGCACAGGGCCCTTAATCTGTTTATTAACTTGGTATTACTGCAGGGCCACGAGTATCCTCAGAGGTGAAGCTTTTAAGAGGTTGGGGAGTACTTTAGGCTATAAAATCACAATAGTTTTAGTAAAAAGGTCTGTGTCACTCAGCCTTCCACTGTCTGAAAATCTACTCCTGCTTAAAATGTCACATTTTCCCTTTAAAGGAAAGAGGAAAAAAAATGTTTGCCCTTCACAATCCTTAGATATTTTTACTGATCTTTTGTTGACCATTTTGTGAACTCAGAAGTCTGATGTCAGTTACTCTATAGAAAGGATACAGGCTGTTCTGCCATATCTGGAATTATTTTTAAACACTTCCCCCTCGCAAACTAAATCCTTGGAGGTTAAGGGGGAAGGCAGACCAGTGGGTTTATATTGAGAAGAGAATATCTAACAAGAATTTAGTTCAGGAAAAAATAAGGAAAGTGTCGTGAAAAAACACAGGTTAAACAAATCTGTGGTGGAGGTATTTTGACACTGTCATGGGAAAGAATCAACAACTTTTTCCTGGATACAAAAGCTCAGGTCAGACATTTCAATCAATGGGCACGTGTGCATATTTGTGTCCCAGGCAAACTACTGGCAGATTGATACATCCTCATCTTATGAATAATTTTGTCTGATGGAGTTTCCACTGCTATTTGAAATAACCACTCAAACCCTTGCCAGAAGTTTCACCCCCAAAATTTTCCTTTGCTTGGAAATTCCAGACAGAGCGTCTCAGGAAGAAAACAAAATAAAAAAAAACAAGCAAACAAATCTGCTGCTTGAGTAGCTCAGCAGTAACAAATAACAGGGGAGAAAATTTACTGGAATGACTAAGGGAAAATCAGAAAGGATGCACAATCCGTAACTTCTGAATAGCTTATACATGGAAGCATATAAAACCAACAGAAACAGGTTTGAAAAGATTAATTTTTAATTGAAAAATGTTTATTTTTTAGCTGCTTTCCCGGTGCTCTCTTTTTCAGCTCCTACTGCCTGCTGACTGCAGCCACCACTGCAAGGATTGCCTCACAGTTCCAGTCTTACTAAGGAATACCAGGCTGAACTCCACTAAACACTAATTTTTTTTTTCTTTGTTTTTGCAATTTCTGGTGCTTTCAAGAAAGTCTCCACTCTTGGAGCCACAGAGTACTGCAATTTCTATGTTGCAAACAGTCAATTATTTCACTTAGAGGTGAGGTTCTTGGCTTTGTTAGAAGTAAAAAATGCAAAAACAACAACAACAACAAAAAAGCAGTAAAATATATCGTGCTGAGATGCATTTTAGGTGACTGTCATGATTTTGGGGACTTAAAAAACCCTGGTAATTACAGAATAGAAATGCAGATGTACAAGCCTACAACAATAAACACACCTGTCCTGGGAAGCAGAAAGAGAGCAAAAATATAACAATATATGCTGCACCACTGGTCTAGCATCCTTCTCTTTCAGATTTTAAAGAACACAAATTTGTAATCCTTCAGTTCTGTCAAGTAACCAGTTAGCAAAATTTAAACAGCACCTAAATGTGCTGTGCTGCCCAAAGCAGCACAAAGAAGTGAACTCCCAGTAGAGACAGAGCTGCACACTCATGATTTTAATCAAGTCATCTGAAATTTGTTAAAGACCACAATAAAACCAAAGTCATCACTGTACCTGACAGGGGCCCTGGGTCACTGGAATCAGGCCATCCACCAGATGTCACATCTTGCAGAACTTTGTCACATCCTTCCTCAGGACCCCTCTTGTGCTTTCGGAGATGTTCCTCAGCAGTGTGGAGGATGTCTGCCCCAGAAACAAACACACACTGCTGTCAGAAAACAAATGCCAGATCTCTGTCAAAAGGATTTGTCTTCAGTTTTTGAATAATACTATTTATGCACTTGGAAGAACAGCAGAGTTTATGCTTCTTTCCCTTAGCACTGCAGGATTAGTCAGTACCACTTTTAATATGAAATCCTATCTAGCGAGTATTTTTTTTAAAATACACTACACTTTTTTTGCAACTCTTCAGCAGGATTGTTAAAGTATTAAAAACTTTAAATTTACCATGGGCTTTTGACAAAATTTATGTTTCCCATTCACCCACTCAAATCAATAAAATCATATTTTTACACAACTTTAAACAAGCACACGCATTCTTTAGTGAATTCAGAAGTGTATTTCAAATTTACTGGTAGAGAATTGGACCTGAAAACCAAATCTGCAGATAAACACACCAAGAGCATCAGCAAGATAAATGTAAGTGCCTTATGCATTTCAGCCACATGCAGAGCAGAATCTGGATGATCTGGCCCCATTCTCAGGGGGTGTGGGTGCAGACACTTTGCTGCAGTCGGTGCCAGAGTGAAGCACAGGGCAGGGAGCTGGAGGGGCTGCCCAGATGCTGGCAGGCAGCACAAGGAAGTTATGCAGATTTTCACTGCCTGAAACTGAACTCGGGCATGTCCTGCTCAGCCCCTGGCACTCACATGAGGGGTGAATTTCTTGGCACTCATCTCGGTGTCCTGAGGATTAAAAGGAATAAAGGCCTTGTATTCACAGACCAAAGTAGTGAAGTTAACTATTGATACTAAATGGTGTAAGACAAGACAAAGATACCTCAATCTCCATTATTTTTTTTCTGTGCACTGCAAAATAGGCTTCACTTGAGCCTAGTTTGTCATCGAGTGCCTGTGAGGCTCCAAACGGCCCCGAGGCTCTGATGCAGCCCCTCAGCACAGAGCTAATCCACAGTCACGGCCCTGAAAGCACTTCCATTACATGTAACTGCAAAACACTCGGCATATTCATCATTTAAAAGAGCTGACAGCTTTTAGGGGTCCAGAGATCCATGGGCATGTGATCAGTTTGGGTAGATCGCCACTGTCTGAGGAGCATGCATAAGGACACTGGGGCTGGCCCACTGAACTGGCTTCTCTTTTTAGTTTAGGAATTACATAGGGACTAACTAGAACAGGAAACTTCTCCCTCCCCCCAGCTTATTAAATGATTTCCTGTCAGTCCTTAGAAAATGCAGCTCATTGCTCAAAGCCTCAAGAAGTTGTGAGTGGCTCACACCCAGGCTGGGAACAACAGGAAGGGAAGGATAAGCAGAGCTAATTGGCCTTTTTTCACTTTGCCAGGGTAGCCAGCACGTTGGAGATAAGCTTTCTCCAGCAGTGATACCCCTCCAGTCCCTTCCCCTCTTTCACTTTGCTTTGCCTTTAAACGTGACCGTGTCAGATGTGATCCTGGCCAACACCCACGGGTGACTCTGTGACCTTCTCTGCATACCAGCACTCAGGGAAGCCACATTTCAATCTGTTCACTCCACCATTTCCCAGGCAGAATAGAAATAAGTCATTTTTCCAGTGGCCTCATTCACATAATTAAAAAAAAAACCAAACAAACAGACCAGATCACCTAACGAGGCTTTCTCTAAAGACACACTTCTCAAAGTGATTTTTCTAAAACTATGCTGAGTGTTTATATATTTGTGCTGAAATAAGTACCACCAGCAGTCTGGTAAGACAACCCCACAGACCAACAGTTTGACATCTAGACCACAGAGAAGCTGGTGCTATACATCAGGGTATGTCCTTACAGCCTTGATGCTCAGGCAGGTTTTTCTGGAGTTGGCCCTAAATGATCCTTCAAAGAATTAAGGACAGTTCTTTGGGCACAATTTCACAGCAAATATTCCTTTCTGTTTCCAGGTTGTGCTACCAACATGCAAGCATTAATAAGTGCATAAATCACATAAACACACATCAGATTTACTAATAATTCACATTAACCCCCCACTTTTATCAGATTATAGGAATTATTTACAAGTCAGTGAGCATCACTGCAGTGACTTTGGCCTTGAGTAACATCTCCAGACCTCCAAACATCCTTAACATTGAATCAGCCCCATTGGTGCTCATGCTCTATGAAATGCCAAGTCATGGCCAGGTGCTGGCTCACACTCATCCTCCTGGAGCAGAATCCTGTCATCTGCACATTTAAACCACACTCTCTTATCTTCCAAATGTGCTTTTGATGGATGAGCCACGGCCAGGATTTCTGAAATCCCACCCATATCCATCCATCCATTTCAAGGAGAATTGCTGATAGCTGCTCCTACAAGCTTCCCCTGTGCTTCTCACATGTGTGCTTTGGCAGTTCCACAAAGATCTGAATTTTCTAAACTTTCTCACCTCAAAAAGAACCCTGAATAGATTTTAAGAAATGTGGAAAAAATTTACCCTTTTTCTCTGTTGAGTTGGTCTCTTACTTTTTCTTGTGGAAGAAACAAGGCCAACCTGGGCAGCAGAACTGAAGATTTAGTTGCAACCCATCCTCTTTCCACTACTTTTACTTGGATTGAGCACTCACACTACCTGTTCCACACTGCATTTAGGGTAAAAGCTGAGGGTATTTCCTGGAAACATGTACTCTTGGAGGTGATGAAAGCATTGCCATCATTTATGGTAAACAAAAAGATCTCCGTGGAATTTTAAAAACCTCGCTATTACTTTTACATGCAGAGTGTAAAAATAAAGATGAGCAAACTGATTTTTTTTTACCTTTGACACATCCCACTTCTATCTCCAGTTACCTTAAAAAACATATTTGTTATCCACTCTGAAGAAATGTGTGCAACTGGAAGAAGGAAAAGGAAACAAGGGGAAAAATCCACATTTTTCTATTAATAATCAAACTTTTCAAGTAAAATGGTCCAATGGCTCTAGCAGTTAAAGATGTTTCATTCTGCAAAAAAGACAGGCACTTTTTTTTGTCTCCTAAAATATGTTTCTAATTTAAGTTTGAAAAAATATTTCCATTGTGCCATATATGCGGTAACTCAAAACCAAAATGAAAGGATTAAAATCAGGGCTGCACAGAATGGTTTAAATTAAATTCAGGTAGTGGGGAAGACTGCTGTATCTGGCAAGCTCCCACTCTCTGAGCTTTCTGGCCAAGAGGCAAGATGAAGCATAACAACCCTTACCTGCCAAGTCTACAGCAATTTGGAGGGTTTTCTTCTTCCCTTAAAATAAAATGTTAATGCTCCTGGAAGCCTGCCCAGCAATACAGTAGATCTCACCTGTCTTTTCCTTCCCCTCACACCAATGTACCATGGGACACTTCAGTAAGGACTGAAAATATTTTCAATCTTTTTTTTTCCTTTTTCTGAATGCACGGTATTTAAACTTATCACCCATCACACCTCAGTGGAAGATGTAACTAAACCTGCAGCTATTTTGAAAAATCTCAGCTAAGATGCTACAGTTGATGCAGAGCTGAATTCTGCGCTGGGAATGTCCTCTTCTGTCACCCTTTCACACCTATGAAGTCTTCCCATGATTAAAAATTAAATCTGATTAAATCTGCTCTCCTCCCCAAGTGGCTCTGTTTATGATAAATCAGTTTGCAGGATTTATGGTCCATGTTATTACTACAGCCACAAGGAAATGAGCCCCAAGCCTTCCCCAAATACAGTTATGTCCCTCAACAGATTACTCTTGGCTAAGCAAAGAAAGGAAAACCAGAGCTCTGCCTTTCAGAAAAGGCAGCAGAGTGGAAGAATTAAAGTTTTCATAGGCTTCTTAGGAGATTACTCAAAACAGTAATATTATTTTTATACTCATTTGGGAAGAAATGAAATACATAAATAATACACAGATCTCTCTAGGGCTTCCTCCCACTCTTCTAGGAGGTTTAAAGACTTTCAGATGGCACCAGCAAGAAAACAATTTACCAATAGCCTTGTCTGCTAAGGCCACAGTTAATCTGTACAGACCATCTACCTTCAGGGAATCCTTTATTCCAAGCCAGGGAGTTCCCAAACTTTTTTCTGCTGCAAGTACAACCATTGATAACTAAGATAACTAACATTGATAACTAACATTGATAAGCAGACGTCTCCACTGGCAGCATCAGTCCTGTTTGTTTGCTGGGCTCTGGGCCATTTGGAGGTGGTTTATGCCCCATCCAGCAGCACATCCATCACATTGCCTAAGCTACTGCCTTCCACAGCAATATCTATAAATCATTATGTGCTGGAAAACTCAAAGATTTGCAGCAACCAAGTCACAGACGCGGCTGATTAGAGACACTGCTACCAAATCCAGTGCTTTACCTGACTTTTCATCTCCTTTGAGAAGATTCTTTAGGATATTTTGACTTGCAAATTTTGACAACTTTGTCAAAAAACAAGTTTCTCATCTTTCTTTTTGGGACAGGGTGCATCGCAACACCTCAAACCCAAAAGAATTCTTTTATTACACATATTTAATAAATACATATATGTAATAAATACTTGTATGTAATAAATACATGTCTTATGAAAAGCTGTGAGTTCTGAGCACCTTGGGGTGGACTGACAGCGAGTAATGCAACTATTATTCGCTCTGTGTATTCTGCAAAGCAGAAATTATAGGGAAAAAATAATAGAATCATTAGGGCTGGAAAAGACATTAAAGATCATTGAGTCACTTTTGTTCTTAATTTGTCAGAAAAAAAAGAAAGGGATGACTAAGCAAGGTTGTAATAAAGGCTGTTTTTGTTAATAATTTCTTCTTTCTCGAAATTGCATGAAATGGGTTGCTAATTCTTGGAAATGAACGCACACCACTTGCCACTGAAAGGAAAGGAGGCAAGGATGCCCCAGGGAAAGAGGTGGTGCTCAGCTCACCCTTCTGCAGGCTGCTCTCAGCCTGATGAGACCCAAAGCGTGCAGAGCTCCCTGCCGAGGTCCTGCAGAGCCAGAGTTAATACAAGACTTGGCAGCTCTGACCAGGGCTGAGAGACCAGGGAAAAGAAAACTGCACTGTCAAACAGGAGGTAACTTTTCAGTTCTGCTTAAACTCGTGTCCCAAGTGACTTATTTCATGATGATTTCAACTGCCACATCAGTGACCTCTGTGTTCAGAGTGTGTTTCCAGTACTGGCGCATGCCGAAAGCCTTCTTCTTAAATTACAGAGAGTTCAAATAAGTATAATCCTAAACGGGATCTCAGCTTCAGAACAGAACCAGAGTCACTCGTGCCATTATCAGATCATCTTCTCAGACAACCCGAGGTCAGGCCAACCTAGGCAATTATTTATAGTCGTTTGTGTGGAACTCATGGCATTTGAAAGCCTCGAGAAATCTCATCGGGCTGCACAGACTCCAGAGGTCATTTCTGTTCCTTCTCATTGCACCAGCCCTCAGCAGCGAGGGGATTGGAAAAACTCCAGTTCTAGATGGCAACGTTTGGCTTATTAAGGAAAACCAAGGTACCAGAGCCAATGTACACTGGAGAGGAGATTGAGGTGCCTGAACTCTGGTGGCAAGGCTGATCTGTGACATTTCAGCGCAGATGGGAACCCCTCTGCAGGGGCACAGGCTGTGACAGGACACGTGGCACCCCTGTGGCAGCCCCAGAGGCTGCCAGCCTGCCCACATCAATGTATTTGGAAGGCCTTGGCAGCGACATGGACTTTAAATGTCATTAGGAGCACGGGCAGGGCGCTGCTGGAGCAGCCCCATGGAGCTGGGCTCCTGCTCGTGCCAGGATCTGCACTCAGATCCCAGCTGGATCTGCCTCTGGGAGCTGTGCTGGAAAGATGGGATTTTGCACTACTCCTCTCTCTTAACAATTCTCTTTTACTTTCCCAGACCCTGCTCTGGTTTGTAAGGAAACCCACAGAAATCAGATAAGGACAATCACAGTGCATCTGGGAAGTTTACAGACCCCACCTCCCATTTACCAAAATACCACTAATTATTCTGAAGAGAAGATACCAAAAGGCATCCATGGAAGCAAAGGATATCCTTCATATTAAACAGAGGTGAAAGTGCTGAACTCATTACAAAAAAGGAATTAGGGAAATTAAGCACTCTCCTCTTTTAGTAAGTACCATGAACTGCATGTAGTGTTTTTTCCCTGCTGGCAAGAAAAATATTTAAAAATTTTAAAAGATGAATTTAAACTTTAAAAATAAATTCAAAAATAAATTCAGAACTGAGCTGTATTATTGCCAGAGAGCTGGCATCCCACGTCTCAGCAAGGAGACACAATCCTTTGACTCAAACCCTATTCTGACCATTTCAGCATGAAAGCTGCAGCTGGGCAGAGCCCCATGGCCAGGCAGTGCCCATGGCCCTGCTAAGGGACAGCAGCAGGGGAGCACTGGCAGCACACACTGCAAATCCCACATGAACACAGGGAGCTGATCCTGCCCTGTGTCCAACACCCATACTGGTTTGGAAATAAAAGTGCCATGCTTTCCATATCCACTCACATATATATGATATTTACAGCAAAACAATGGAAAGAAGAGTTCACTTCTATTTGGCAGCCACCTTTCTACCCCCCCCACCCTATCCTGTTGCTGGAAGCCATACTTTACTGCTGAATAGACTTAATTTTTCATTTCTATTCTGCCTTTTATCACTCACTTCCCTGGAAATCATTCCCTTTATTCTTCTGTGTGTTCATTCTGTCTGGCTACTGCTCTTAATTATTACATTGGTGCTGTGTAAAAGCAAAAATCATCTGCATGACCTGTCCACTTCA
>WEIU01012973.1:184718-234880 GCA_013389925.1 Aegithalos caudatus | reverse complement strand
ACCAACCAGAATTTAGAGATATCTAATATTAACTTTTGTTTATACAGCCAAGCCTCTGACAGTGGAGTTGCTGCTTTATCATTTTCACACTGAGATACCTCTTAGAAACCAATTATTGCATTCCCCTGCTCTAATATTGTTCTGCTGGAGCATTTACCAACACACTAAAAGAAAAATATCAAGTAGGACATTGTGCATAGCTAAAACAACATGTGCAACACAGCAGGTTTACACTGGAATTCATTACAGAGGGAAAGAAGGAGTAGCAAAAACTTCTGCCAGAACTGATTTATTATTGTTCTACCTTGCATGTGCCCTGCCTTGACGAGCAGAATGTATAAAAACTGTGATGGCTGTCCTTGTCAAAGACCATAAGAGCCTGGAGATATCATGGGCTGAAAGCCATCTCCTAGTGCAGGTGGTGTAGGAAGGGATTAATTGCCCAGAGTACAATGTACTCAGCTACTGCTTAGAAATGGGGAAAAAATATAATCAGATATTCCCATCCATCCATCCATCCATCCATCCATCCATCCATCCATCCATCCATCCATCCATCCATCCATCCATCCACATCTATCTATCTATCTATCTACATCTATCTATCTATCCATCCATCCATCCATCCATCCATCCGGTGCTCTGCATCCTCATTCATCTGCCCCAGCACAGAAGGTGCTGCCACAGCAGTCTCAGGGGACACATGGAGCTCTCTGCTAGTGCCAATCTGCCCTGAGATCACTTTCCAGTGAACTTCACCCTGCAGGGACAGCTGTCACTCTTCTTGGGTGAGCAGTGTTTTGGAGTACCAGCTTTTAGTCTCCTCCAAGGTGTGATCAGCACATCAGTAGGTAAGGTATGGCAGCAGAAAACTGATAGGGAACTTCCAAATAGATCCATATAGGGCTGTAGATACTAATAAAAACTGTCCCCCTCTCAGGTGATAGGTAAACAGGTAGTGAGAAATCAAATTCCAAACATAGGATAAGAATTGATGCTTGTACCTCTGAATACATCTACCTGCAGAGTTCACTTCTCCAGAGCATGAATGCTGTACCAGCAAGTGGACTGGTATATTACAACTGGGGTTTTTTAGGATCCCAAAAGAATGGTCACAGCTTCCCTTCTCTCTGCCTGGGACTATGAGCTGTGAAGGTGACCTCACAAATTTCACTAAGATCTACCAGTCAGTCCCAAGAAAGAAGAGGATTGCTGGGGTATGTTCCTCACCCTAAGAAACAAAGGGTGTGAATTTCACAGGGAGGTGGAAAACTTCCTCCTCCACACACAGCTTAGGTTTTGAAGGCAGCTGGAGAGGGCAAAGCCACACGGACATGACCCATTTATAAACAAACACCCATCAGAGAATGGTATTCCCAGGGCTGGAGCCTGGGAGAATAGAAGGTAAGGGATAATTAGAAATTTGTGCTGCAGTTCAATTTAACGTAGAGGCAGCCATTGAGGGAAATGGGAGGGTGATGGATGCAGTGCCCTTTTCCTGACACACACACAACGTGCAGAGACTGCAGAGCTCTGCAGAGCTGCTGGCAGAGCAGCATCCCTTCCCTCGGTGGGTCGGGTAGGAGTTCAGAGTCTTTACAGGAGTACCTTTGAAAAATAGTAAAGCTGTTAGGTATGTGCCTCTAAACCCAGCTGTCTGCTATTAGGATTTCATTACTGCACACTGCTCATGATTTTGGCAAGGCTCTGTGACAATTAACATGAATTCTTCTGGGAGGGATGCAGTGCATGACATCATGTAGTAAATTTTCTGATATTAGAACCTTTCATTTGTGCCCTACCGTACTCGTTAGGGTAACAAATTCAAAATGAAAAATGTAATTACCCAACAGACCTTTCAATTGTATCATATATTAACTTCTAATACTCTAAGTATTCATTCTCAAATTCAAATCTGCACAAAACACTTTGGAAGATGAAACTTGACACATCTAATCAGGCACTAATCTGATTTTTTGACAGACAATAATTTAAGGTCATTTCATAATGGGAAATCTCAAGTAAGAAAATAGAAACAGTTGAAGAACAATTGCCCTTGTCTGCCTTAGTGTTGGACTCTGAAAACTCACATGCTAACAAATGCTAAGCAAAATGCACAACCAAATAAAACTCTTAGAATAAGCAGCATTTTGCAGATAAATATTTCTGGGAACAGCTTTCTGCAAATACTAATAATATTGGAAACCAGTGGTTTTCAAATCCTAATTGGTGCTCAAAAGCCCCCTTGGATAAAATTATTCTAAATTTATAGGTAAGAAGTTTAGACAAAGATTAATAACTTGTTTTTTGAGAATAATCACCAGATATCTAAAAGGGCAGGATAGGATAGAGTCTGTAACCTGATCAATGAGACAAAAGTGAACGCACTGACTGTTTACATGTGGTTATGACAAGCTCCACCTTAATCCCCTCTCTGCTCTATTTGTGCAGTGAATTACTTGACATGAAAATAAACTGTTTTTCTGTACTTTTAGGCTAATTTACCAGGTTTTAGGACTTCATGTGCTTTTACCAGAAGACTCATCATAGCAGAAGATCTAAACAACCACAGCCCAGGCCTCCCCACCAGTCTGAATCACACTGGTATTAACTACTCCTTCTTCTGTGATCTCTGACTTCTGGTTAACTGAGTAAACAAGACTGCTCATGTCCAGTTTTTATTTCCCCTCAGTCTTTACACTAATTACTGCAGCTAGAACAGGTCCCAGTTGCAGACTGGTGTGCATTTAGGTTCACCAGCACAAGCAAAGGACAGTGTTCATTCTGAAAGCTCTGATGTCAACCCATCACCAATATTGGCTTCTCTTTTGAGATGCCCTTTCCTCAGACACCATGCAAGAACATAACCCCACAGCATTCCAAAGATTTACTTTTCTGGGCAATTACAGGGCAATATTCAAAATTCAAGAGAAAAGCTGGGCACTGCTGGTATAAATTGTTCAGACTTCAATAATTTCAACAGCATGAAGACTGAGTACATCCTAAGGCAGCCTAGCACAAAACCCTTACCAGAATCCTGGTGCAATACTATTCTCTTTCCTAGGAAAAGATACAAACTTTCAAAGCAAATTTGAGACCTATGGTCTTCTAATGTTAAGACACTTACCTAGCCTTTCACTGAATTTTTATTCTACTTATTAATATACAGTAGAACATTGTCCTGAATTAGTAGCAATGACAAAAATTGAAAGCATACTTACATTTTCTTTGGTAGTTAATTCAACAGGAGAAGAAGGTGTTTTAAAGATATTCAGCCCTGTGTGTTGGTTTCTGAATAATTTCACCACTAGTTTGCAACAAAAGCAGAAAATAGCTGGAATTTCCGTGAAGATTGAGAGTACATCTTGTTTTAACTGTTCTGTATTCTGCCAACATTATCTCTGCCATCACAGAAACATAAAAGCCAAAAAGAGCCAAACAACCTACATAAAATATTGAAAGTAAAGCTGTAAAATAGATCAAGGTGACTCCAAGGTATCTCAACCACAGAAGTGAAAATTCAGCATGTGGTGTAGAATTATAAAGAAGGAGGCCTCAGAATGCTCAGAGCATTGTATTTGTGGTATTACACTAAAGCCAAGAGATCTGACTAAATGATCTTCTGTATCTCTTGTACTTTCCCCCATAACCTTGTGTTTTACTTTCCAGTTTTTTCTTCTGCTCTCATTTGCTTGGTTTCCTCCGAGCACACACATCTTCCAGCTCCAAGGCAAGGATAAATGAGATCCATGTCAGTGCTTGTCTCCACAGTTATCTTTTGATACTCGCCTCAAAACACCCTCAACTTAAAGCCAAGGGGATGGCTGATTGCCTGGGATAATTTCTCACAAATGGAAACAGTAAATAGCAATTCCAGTCCATAACTGGATCCACCTCTCCTGCATATCTTGCAATAGAACTCTTTTGTCCATAGCAGGCTACACCTTGAAAATATCCCTTTATTTAAATCTGCTCTTCTTGTAAAAACAACAGTTACTCAAGCTGCCTGTAAATGTCTACTATTCAAAACCCTGTGTTCTGATTATTAAAAACTTTCAAAAAAAATTTTGCTTCCCATCATTTTACGTTATCATCATAGTCAACATAGCTAGAGGCCTTCACTGTGTAATATTCAAGTGCTCTTTAATGACTTCCATCAACACAGCCTGAGCTATACCATAAACCCAATACTCTTCAGGTGCAGAGGTTCAAAGCCTGAACTGCAGCATGGAGCAGATGTTCCTAAGGTGCATAGAGGGGCACATCCAATTCCCAGTAATGGATTGCATTGTGTGTCCTCTTCTGAAGTGGAAACAAATTCAAGTCTCCACATATTAAATGCAGAAAGCACCTTAGCAGTGACTACTCAAACTGGTGAGACTTAGCCAGTGTAGTTTAAGAGAAAAGGGAGTAGCAGTCATTTTAAACAAGGGGCAGAAATTGTGCTCCCTCTGGAGCAGAGGTTGTGCTCTGCATGTCTGCCTGAACCACTGATCACACGTGACACAAAAAAACAGGACATTACAACAAAAATCCTCCATACACTGCAGTGAGGAGAACATTTTGCTTTGCAGCACAACTCTCCTGAAGTTGCCTAAAAGCAGCACTGGTTGTAGAAGTCAACCTCTAAGTTTCCAGTTCTGGATGTTTTATGCCTCATTTTCTCCCTCCAGGGAGAAACTGAGATCAAGTCCCTGAAATTATCTCCCTGTCCACACTGCTTTAACAACGAGGATAATTTTCCTACCAAGTGTTATTCACAAGCAGGAAGCCATAAAATCTAAGTTTAAATAAAAATGAAGTTTTCATTAGAATATTATAGGATTAGCAGCTGCATCCATTAATTTCCTCCCTCTAGCTACAGAAAGGTACCAGAGAATTTCCAGAACAGGCTACTGCAAGCTTATGCTTCTTTCACGTGCTGGAAGAGCTGCTTCTATGGCAAACCAGGAGAATAAAGCCTTAATTTAAATTTCTGAGACAGCTGTTGGTAAAGAGGGAAGTTATGAAAAAGCTCACACTTTTGTGGGGTAAACTCTGCACCCTGTGGCCCTCTATTCAGGAAAATCAAGTAACTGTTGTAGTGGTGATGCACTGTGACCTGACTCCTTCCAGAGATCTGCCTTTCTCTGTCTACCCAAACGTTGGTTCTCTCTGCCTTCCAGACTTTATTCAAGGACCAGATCCTTCCCATTGCACTACCATCTGCCCTATCAGCTTACACTTTAAACCAAAAGGGTTAAAATATCTATTACAAGACTCAAGTTCTGGAGTTTCAGCCATGGTTAAACACCCTCAAACCTGTATACAGGTGATTATTCAGTGTTTCTGCCCATCTGAACAAGTTTTAATGCTAAAGTCTGTCAGTTGTAGAGTGGTCACACTAGAGGGTGAGCTGTCAGCTGAAACACAGAATCACACAGAGATCCTAGCTCAGGTGGGAACCAGAAAATTCCATGCTTTTCTTTTTGGGGGGCTTAGCACCCTCCAAATGCACCTGGGCTACTCCTGCAGCCTCTCATCCCTGCCCTTCCCAGCTCTGGGAAGCTCAGTGGAAGTTTGCTCTGAGCTCTCCTGTTCACTGCTCAGTCCAGATGTGAGAATTCACATCTAGAAATCTCCCACCCCATTCAGCTCTGGATCTGAGGTGGCCTGGGCACTTTGCCACAGATTTCTGTTGGCAATACCAGAATGTGCCTCACCATTAGCCAAGCAAAGTGTTACAGGAAACGTGTTCTACAGCAGAAAACATGGGTGAATTTTAAAAATGTCCTGAAGCTGGTAGTGCTATAATGATTTTCTGTCTCCTTCCCCAGTAAAAGTCAATGGAATGCACTGACTGAAGCAAGAAATTTTGCAGAACAACTCCATGGGTGATTGTGGCATTGAAAGCCCCCGTGATATGCAAACACAGGGACAGAATTCAGGTTACATGAGCTATCTGGAATGTGAACACTGTGCTGCAATGCCTTTGCATTTCCTGCTACCCCTGAGCTCTATCTGCCCCTGCAAGTGCTGCTGAGCAGTGGGAGCAGGTCTGCAGGGTGCAGAAGCTGATGCAGAGGCACTGCTGGCCCCGTGCTCAGCCTGAGGTGCTGCTCCAGACTGGCTCTGATCTGTTCCCCCAGCTGAACACCCAGATGTGCCTGGAGCATTCCAATGGCACTTTTAAAGGACATCTTTCTGTGTTTGTGTGTGAGCTCCAAGACAGGCCTGTGAACTCAATCAATGCACAGGGTGAGGGATGAGGGGAGAGTGACTTCAGAAATGCATTTCTGATCACACTGCAATGTGTGTGGACACCTCTTCAGTGGCCAGCAGGGCAGCTCTGTGCAGGGGTGTCCCCAGTCACCTACGAGACACATCTGGAGGGAGGTGCCACTCAGCACTGGTGGAGATGCCAGAATGGGCTTCCTGTTAGGATTGCTATATACCTATATACCTATATACCTATATATTGCAGAATACCCTCCTGGGGGAGATATCAGACTTCAGTTCTTAATTGACTCAGTCCATGGAATTGCTACAGGATGAATTTTAAGACATGGAAGGAGCAGGTATATATCTATTATGGGTGATTTTTTAATATAAAAAAGTCATAAGCAAGTTAAATTAGGAAACTGTATTAAAAATGAAGTATATTTAGCCCTACAGCTTCTGAAAAGTCCATTTTAGGAGCAATGTACCTAATATGAGTTTTAGTTTATGCATCTTGTCATAATGGCTGCTGTCTGGAATTATTGTACTATGAACCAATTGTTATTTATGTTACCACTGGATACAAGGATTTTGTTTGTGGAATTTAGTTTCCAGATTCATTTCATAATCCCTATGCCTATCACTTAGAGAGGAAAAGCACAAATCAAGATGACATTTAAAAAAAAAAAAAAGGAGCCTAGGCTGGTCTTGTAGGAACATCTAAATCCTTTCCCATATTAAATACCTTATCTCAGCAGCAGTGCACCAGCCATTTAGGAAAATTAAAGAGGGAGATAGCAAAGAAGAGACAGCAGATGCTAAAGCAGAGTAGTTTCTGGTCACATAGATAATGAAGGGACTCGGCACACGGCCTTTCAGTTTATCCCTGCTTCAGCTTATCCTTCATCTGCTTAAATTCAAATGGATCAGGCATTATTAAAATGATTTTGAAATTACCTGCTCCAGTTTCCTGTGACTTTTTGGTGTATCCTCTAAAACTTGGTAACTCTTTGGGAAGACAGATGCTGTGCACATTTGCCATTTTAATTCAGTTTGGAACATGGTTTCTAAGCAGCACCTGGTAGCTAATACTTAAATAAAATTGAATTTTACTCACTTATACACACTGTGAGTCTTTTATCCCTTCCAGTGAGTTGTCACATAAAGAATATAGACTTCTTTGCTGAAAAATACCAAACATTTTGTGCAAGGCGCTGTGAGCTTACAATTCGAAGAGGTACTGGACCCTGGAAGTATATTTTCAACTCATTTTCTTTTCTTTATTATGGGATAGATATTCTGTCACCCTTTGGAACCTTCTACTTGGTAATTCTGAGAAACACTGCATATAAGCACGTATGCATGAAGCAATGATCAGCCACCCTGTCAAACATTTAAAATCTACTTCAAACAACTGCTGGACCTCATGCAGTTCCAGACACTGACCTGCCTCACGCTGGCATCTCCTGGCAGTGCCCCAAGCCTTGTGCATGGCAGGGCTCCCCATGCTCAGCATGTTTGCCTCCCCAGGAGATTGCAGTTATTGAGAATTCTGCATTGCCACTGATTCCTATAGAAACAAACACACATTTTAATAGCAAGCATTGCCTGTTAGCACAGACAGAGAGATTCTTCACGCTATTTCCCCCAGTGGTTCATAATTTTTATGCCATCCTAAAACACTCCACTGGCCAAATTCCCCATGGTCATCCATCTCCTTCTCCCCTTCCTCCTACCCAATTTAAAATTTGGGAATGGGGATCATTTAGGAGATTTCTGCCAACCTCAAGCACTTGAAGAAAACATTTGATGGTTCTTACCTTTCCATTTGGCAACACAGCACTACTGTAATTCTCCTTTTATGCCTCCTGGAATATTAATAAGAGTCACATCCAGCATGAACATGCCACACTGAAGCAGCTGACTGCTATGAGCTCCCATCAGAAGGAGGTTTATGACTTTTCTGCCTTTTGGTTCCTTAATGAGCAACAGCTCCTAAATGAGCTGTTCTGCAGAGAGCTCCACTGCCACGTGGTTTCCCTGGCACCACCTTGCTGTGCTCTGGTAACACAATCCACAAGAATCAAGGATCTTAAACTATATTATGTCTTGAAACTCCTGCCATTGAAGTGGATGACAGAGTTCTGCATCATTAATTTTTTAAACAAAAATCATGTTACTCCAGTTTTAAAAGGCTTAGAGACTACAGAATGTACATACAGACAGTAGGAGCCTTAAAATCCTTGACTTGGGTTTTGATTTGGGAAATGAATTAACACATCTCCACCACGCAGACTGTAAAAATATTTGTAAAAATTAGCTTTGTAGCTGAGTTAACTCAAGTGCAGCCTTGCCTTTCATCAGGCAGGGCGCCTCTTTGTTATTCTTGCACCAAGATGAAATGGATAGCTTAAACATCAAAACAACACAGCCTTACATTCTGCTTACACACCCCTAACAATACTCCTTCCCACCTGTAGGTCACCAGCTCAGAGGTGAACAGGTCATTTCTGTCAGTTCTTCAAACCTAAGGCTACAAATCCTGGGTGCTTAAAGGTGTTTTAGATCAGCTTCTTTGAGCCAAAGTTCCCCACCGCAGGTGCGTGCCTCCATTGTCACTAATTGCTGCAAAGACCTGGATTTCTGCTTCAAGTGACAGTCTTTGAAGCTGGCTGGGGCACTTCCCTGCTACCTTCCTGCAAGTGTATTCTGAGGATTAAATAGTGACAACAGTGCTCCAGTGAATTCTCTGTACCAGTTGATCTGGCAGATGCAAAGAGAAGAGCAGCAGAAATCACTGGGAATAATCACTGCCTAAAGCACTCTGTAATAAAAATGAAATTTCAGAAATTATCTGTTTCTGAGGGAAAAAGACATGAAGGATGTGATTCCCTTGTTAATTAGAAATGTGTGCATGTCAGAAAATTTCTTTTTAATTTTTACATAGTACCAGGCTGAACAAAATTGTTTTAAGTCACTCGATTAGAATAGGAGGTGTTGCCTTACTGAAGTAAGAAGATTATAAAAGGTTCAAAGCTTTTTTTCTGCAGGCTGACACTGAGCATTTTTGCTCAGCCCTGTGTAAGGGGTGGTACCCAGCTGCTCTGGCCCAGGAGGATCCTTGGAAATGAGCTGATTTCCAGGAAAATCAGGATGAGGCTACTGCTTACAAGTGACTGTGATGGAGAGAAATGTGAGACCGGGCTTTGCCACAAAGACCTCAAACTGGGATTGCCCAAGAGTGGCTGCTACAAAAACTGTGGGTTCAAATAGGAGAATATTTTCTTATTTTCCCTTCCTGATTTCTCTCCAGTGAAGTTGTCAGTGAGAACAGTAAATACCGTTCAGTTCCGTGAAGAGTTAAGAGCCAGTGTTTACACTTCTGTCTCCAGACTTTACAGGGACAGGTCTGGACCTGCAGACCCCGAGACATTTTTAGTAACACCAACACCTCCATGCACCCTGTGCTCCTTTCTGTCTTCTCTTTCACCCGCTGCACCAGGAGGCTTAGTGCCCTCATCACCGTGCAAATGACTTCATAGGCATCACTTGAGATGAATGGAACTGGATTATATTACATCCCAAACAATGTGCTTTACAGCTTTACAGAGTGATAGCGAACTGGAATATCAACGTTGGAACTGCATTTCAAAATTGGTAAGTCTAGGTCAAATTCTGCCACCTTTCAGTTGTCTGTTTCTTTAGGATGTTCCGAGCCTTTCAAAAGGAATTATCTCAGGATACCGCATTTATAAAAAGAAGTTATTATTTATGTAGCAGCTGTGCCTTCAATACAGAATCACAGGGAGCTTTAACACGTTTAGAGATGCATTAGGGGCTCCAGCTATGATAGGCTTCAAACAGCTCTTCCCAGTAGCTTCTGACATTGCCTTGCACGGCGAGCTGAGCTCTGGCAACACCAGCGATGTTGGCTTTTATCTGCAGAGGATGTGTTCCTATCTCTTTAAATCAAACAGTCATATTGCTGTTATTCTTCCTCTGACACTTTCAAGGCTGTAGTTTGAGATGCTATCAGCTCTCTTAAGCGCTGCAATTAACTCCTTAAGTCGTATGCTAATAAGAGCGTGATCTTTATCTACCCTCTGGACACAGGCTCCACTTCACACTGGCAGAGAAGCAGCTTGTGCAAATCCACTTTCCCCACTGCTAATGACAAGCTCTGTGTGCTTGGTCTTTAAGAATGATACCCAGAATTCCAGATGGAATTGTTTACTCTCAAAGACACAGGCTTAAAGCAGCTAATTAATTCTGGGTACATCCTTATATACCCAGAAAATCTCCCCTTAGCATAGTAGGTGGCCGTAATATTTTTCGTGCAAAAATTACTCTGTATTGGAACAAAATAGTGTCTGTAGGACTTCCAAAAGGGCATTTCAAACTCAGGCACTGAGGTATAGATTGAGCCTTCAGTGTCACAGTGCTCCTGACCTGCCTGCTGGGTCCAGCAAGCTCTTACCCCTATGGATGGAGGGAAATGGGTTAAAAATAAGGGCTGCTTTTCAACACCAACACCTCCAGAGTTCACCCTTCAATTCAGCTGGGATGTTATCTCCTCTCCTATCTTCGATTTGCTGTAAGCAAGGAATTTATGTGCCATTTGTGCAGTCTTTTCCAAAACAAGTAAGAATCAGTAGGAATTTTTATTCCATATAAAACAAAACAAAACAAAATATTCATCCAACCCAGTACGAAATACTCAGGAATATTTCTCAGGAGAAGATGGAAGGGCTGGATGGAGGCAGAACAGCAAGGAACACTCACTTTCACAGGTGACAGAGACCTGCTACAGCCACAGCTTCTGACTGGTCATTTGGGAGACTGAGCTTCAGTTCCAGCCATCATCTGCATTTTATAACCCCATCTGGGACTGGGGCAACATGGAAAGAGAGAGCAGAGAAGACTCCCAAAGCTATTTATTGTCTTTGTTCCTAAGCACTCCCTTCAGAAGGGAGGAACCAAGGCTGTGGTTCCACTGCAAAGTCAAAGTGGCTGCGATGGCATCCTGGCTCCACACAGCCAACCCCACCAAAGCTCCTGACACAAATCATGGAAGATCTTCCTCCTGACTCCCTCACTTCACTAAAAGTGATGTTTTTTAGAAATAATATTGCAAGACTAAAGCTCTCCAGCAAAACTGTCATTTTGTAGCTGTTCTGTTCAATTGATGTTGGGAAATAGGGACCCAGTTCTTCTAATCAATTCTGCCTCAAAGATGCAGCACTTCAACCTGCCTGGGTTTGAAGCATAATCCTCAATAAAACTCTCAGCACCAAGACAAAGAATTCTGAATATATAAGTTATGCTGTATTACTGTCTTCACTGCCTCTTGAACTTTTTTACCATACAAGCTAAGTGAAAATTTTGGTTCTAACCAGCTGAAAAAAAATGAATTTCAAATTCTTAAATAAATTCCTAAGAAATTTGGAATGAATTCTAAAAGTTTTTTTTCCTCCTTTGTTATGGAATAGCTTGGTTCCACAATGTTGAAATCATAATCCATATTTCCAACACCTACACAGTGAAAAAAGTGAAGTACCTTTTTGCTGTGACAGCCCACTGCTTAGCACACGTGAGAGACATGAGAACAAACAACAGCTCCTGCTGTACAAAACCTGAGGGAATGAAATAGGAATTCTTCATAACACAAGCACTCAAGTGAGTATTCAAAGTCAATAAAAATGATTGAAAAGCCAATGTAGGGATTGCAGGAACAAACACACTGGGATGTAAATCTGTCCTGCATTCAAACTGGATTGCAAAACAATTCCTCATCCTTCATCTTGCAGTGACTCAGCCCAACACTGCCACTTTTTAGGAAATGTGAAACCATTAATTGCCTTATCTGATGAACTAGAGTCCTGCTAATGACTTATCAATTATCACAAGGCTTATCTTTCAGCTTCTTATTAACCAAAGATGTTCTGGAACAGACTATCCTTGGAATTGCTTAACATACGGAGACCAGACTACCGTGGGGGAAACAAAAAACATTTTGTGTTCAAAACACCCAAACACCACAGCATTAACATTCCAGGGGAAAGGAAGAAAGCCAGTGTGGATATTTTTTAGCCACATCAGAACCACTTTTGTACTTAATTCTGCGTACCACCTTCACTTTTGAGATAACTGCTGATAAGTGTGACTAGATACAGGAAAACAGGCCAGATTTGTAGGACTAGATGGTTCCTTATTAGCTCAGCCAATGCCTCTGGAACAAACTGAGGGGCTCAGTAAAACACAGAGTCCTCTCCAGCATGAGCTCCAAAGGAAAATTTGTACTCACTTGTGGATCAGGGCGATGACAGGTGCTTTGAAACACCTCAAATCTGACATTAGGTGGTTCCTACCTCACACCAAGGAAGGCAACAGCATTGGAATACTGGTTTCACTTACAAGCAAGTGCAGATAGAATCCACCAGGTGAATGGCAGGCAGTTCATGCAGCTGTGAGGTGCACACCTAAAACTGCTTTGAGGGAGAGTAAGATAACTTATGGAGATAAAGAAAAAACTCTAAAAGAAAGTTTTGCTGTTAAATCTTGGATGAATCATGCCAGGCACAGGTAAATTAGAAACCAGAAAAGGTACATGATCTGTCAGGAAAATCATCTGGCTGTTAGAGCAATTAGTACATCTGAAATCCCTGGCTCTGCCCACTGCTGAGGCAGGCACTAGGAAACTTTGGTGCCTCCAAGAGAGACTTCAGCTCTTCATGTTCTGTTGTCACCAAGAGAGCTGCATAGATGAGTAGGTGCACAGGCAAGAGTAACATAAGGCCTTGTTAGACTCTTGAAATTTAAGGTATTCATAAATTAATCTTTAATTCAGTAGACTGTTGAGCACATAGCTATGCTTATTTACGCCTTATGGTCATCAGGAAGTATTTGGGGACACTCAGAAGGCCTTTACCTATTCTGGACTGGATTTCTCTCACAAGTCCTTTCTCTTTGCTAAAAAAGAACCCCAGACAAAAACCCCACCCTGTAAAATTTCAGACTACCATTGATGAGGACTGGAGTTGTGATATTTCAGATCACAGTTGATAGCTACATAAAAATTCAGAAATGCTTTGTCCAAGCTCTCCTTGCAGCCTTGCAGGCCACCAATCCTGTGCCATTTAATCTAGACCAAAGGCACAATGTTAGCTGGGGATATTTTCCCCAGCCACTGCTCCAAATGTAATCATGGTTTTCAGAATGTGCGGGTCTGGCTCACTTCAAGTGGTTTTTCTCCTTCCTTGACTCCAGCTGCAAACTACTAAACACATACTTTTTTAGGTCATTATGGCCTAATGTCTGTGGCATTACATTATTTCAGTGACATATCTCTGAACATACCGTAATTCCAAAAACTGCAGGTCATCTCTTAGGCTAACTGGAGAGCAGGATTTTATATT
Source organism: Aegithalos caudatus (assembly GCA_013389925.1). Lineage (NCBI taxonomy): Eukaryota > Metazoa > Chordata > Aves > Passeriformes > Aegithalidae > Aegithalos > Aegithalos caudatus. The sequence goes on along the minus strand of WEIU01012973.1, from coordinate 221,267 downwards.
AACTCCATCCTTTGTCTCTGTCTCCTTTTTTAAAAAAAAAAGGCAAACAAAAAAAAAAATCCTACTGAAACTTCTTTTCCCATTATTCCCTTCATGGTAATGAGCCTTATAAGCTTGCCCTATTAGGAAAAACCATTGCTAGTGGCAAAAAGCACACCACCACTGGGAACATCCTCCATCCTGAGAAATCCTGGCCCAGAACCAGGCACCAGGATAACTAAAGCACAACATTCCTAATCAGAGATTCTCAGACAAAGAAACCTTGCCAAAGAAGACTTCTACTCCTCCCCTTAAAAAACAAACAAAAAACTCTACACATGCACCCAGGCCAATACAAGATGACAGCTATCTTCAGGGTGATGCTTTTTATGGCCCTTTTCAAAAGAAATCAAGGAACAAGTTTTCATTTAATATCCTCAGGTTAATCCACTAGTCCTTAGATACAAACTTATCTACTTAAACTCCAATTAGCTATCAAATAAAATTTGTCTGGGTGGTTTCTGTTTGAGAAAGGAATTCTCAGAAGAGCCAAACTTCTCTAAATCAGGTGCAGATTCTGCAATGGCTGTGACAGAGCTGCATGAGCCCTCAGACTCACCTCTCAGCCCTAAGTGACAAATGTAGTAGGAGTGCACACACTCAGAACTCAGAGTTAAGGTATGTCACTTGTCCCACTGGGCCAGTTTCACCTCAGTGGAAAATGGGAATTCAGATATTTTGTCAACAAGAGCTCCATGAGGTACCATTTCCTACGAGCTGAGCTCTCTCACGAGCAGAAAATCACTGGTATTTTGCACTGGCAGCAGAATAAAGCATCATTTCAGCTATGCATTGAAAGCTTCATTCTCCTTATTTTGTATTCCTCCTGCTGTAAGGATTTTTTCCAGCAGAAAGCAAGCAAGCATAACGTGGGGAGTTTTGTCTCCACATCAGTTTTTCATACCTCCTAGTTTTCACCATGCCTAACCATGGTCAGATTCTCCCAGACAAAAAAATGAAGCTTCCTAATTTTTGTAAGGGGAAGAACATCAGCACTTACATTTTACATCCTCAAGGACCCAGCAAGGAGAGAAAACAGAGCCATTGAACCAGATTAGGGAAGAACCCAATCTGGGCAGGATTGGAAGGTAAAGAAAACTCTGGGTTTTGTTCTCCACCATCCCTCTTCCATGCCCCCATGCACATATACACATCTGAAAGGAAACTGAGGGCAAACACCAAAAAAAAATTCTCACATTCCTCTAAAATGGAAATTTCTGTGTTGCCACCAAAGCCCAAAGTCCTGCAGGAGCCTCAGGGCACAGGAGAGCCATGGCTGCAGCAGGAGAGGAGGAGGTGGCAGAGGGGACAGTGGCCTCAGGAGGAGGTGGCAGAGGGGACAGTGGCCTCAGAGCCTCCTGCATGGCAGCAGAGTTGGAGTCAAGCTGTCCTGTTGACACCAGCGTTGTGGAAAGCTGAGCTCTCTCCAAAAGACACTTGTTCCAAAAAGCCTCTCTCTGGCTCCTTTTCCAGCATCCTGGCTGCCCTGGCACTTTTGGCTCCCTGCCCTGGGTGTCTCCAGGGCTGCTCAGTCCCCAGCAGGCCCTGGGTGCAGGGGGAGCAGCTTCAGCAAACACGCAGACTCTGGATGCGTATCCAAACCAAACCCAAACATCTTGAGATTCTTCCTTCCCTAACTCCAAACACATTTGATATGCTTAAACATGTATTGTATTCTGTCAGGAACCAAATGGCTGTTTTGCTGTTCCAAATAATCAGATCTATTTTGCTGGATGATTAACAGAAATATTGCTCACCCAAAGCAATCAAACTTTCATTTACATGTTTGAGAGCCTGATCCACAGTCCCTGGAGTCTCTGGGACTATTTCCAGTCACTTTGGCAGATCTTGGATCTGGTTTTAAGCAATTTTCCCCCTAGATATATTCATCCATTGAAGACTGAGCTCAGTACTGATTTTTTCACACTGCAGCTAAAGAATGAATATACTTAAATCTTCTTGTAAGGCCGGATATCACTAGGTAAATTGAATACAGAGGCTTGTTTTCCTTACATTTGGTTTTGATGTTCTGTTCACTGAGCCTATGACTGCAAAGGTTATAGATGATGCAATTTATTTTCCTTCTGCTTTTTACCAGTAGAATACTGCTCCTCTTCCTAGATTAAACACAGGCTTTATTGCACATTTATCTCAAAATACGTCTTTGAAAGGTCCAGAATCTAACAGCATGTTTCACATTTGCTAGGAGTCTCATTGTTATGCTAGTTTTCTAAGGAGTCTGCTTCTAAACCAGTTTTGCCTTTCTCATGTCAGTGGTGTGTTAATCCAGACTTTCACAGAACTAAATGCTGATCTTAAAACCTTTGGAAGGAAACTGATCCTCCAGTAAGCACTGCAGACATCACCATTCCAGCACGAACACGAAACAAAGACACGGCAGCTATGGAAGATAACAAACTCCTGCAGTTTACAGTTGATTTTACTTTGTTCCTGTTCAAAGTGAAGTGATGTACCCTAGTCCTTTCCAGAGTTTATTTTATGGCTCCCTGGCACAAACATGCTCGTGTTCTACTGAGGACTGCAGAGTGTTGAATTAGCTGCAGAATGCTGGCCCCAGAATTATGTGCTATGCTTGATTACATGGGCATTATCTAAAAAACACAATCCCACTGCTCCCTAAGTGCATTGGACTCCATGTAGCCTCACATCTTCATCCTCCCAGTGCTTTTTGTACCTTTCCTTTCTATAAATACAAACCTGAAATCCAGCCTGTGCCAAGAAACTGGGAAACCAGCAGTCTGCCCATGGGTTTTTTAAACCAGACTTTTTTGGTTTTGTATCCACCAAATAGTTTCCTTTAAAAAACCCTATTATACCTCAATTATTTTTTTTCAGGGAAACAGATCTAGCCAGTAACAGATAAGTTTATATAATTTTGACAATAAAATGCAGTAGGATCTGCATTAGGAACTCTAACTGACACTGCTTTTACCTCAGAAACTTTCCAGCAATGTGAATTGACCTCAATTAGTGTCTAAAACTGAAGGTAGATCTCCTTGTTCATGGGTGTCACATTGCAAGTCTGCTTTACAGTATTGCTCTGACACCAGCCAATTACATGGACTAATTGAGAGCAAAACATTCCTGCAGTGCTCCTGTGTTAGCCAGATCCTCAGTGCTGTCCAGAGCTCTGCTCTGAATCCATGCCTGCAGGCTGCCCTCAGCCCAAGGGCTTTTAGCCAATTATCTTCCTCTTAGTTGGCCACAGTTATTGTAAGTGAAATTTTAACATGTATATCCAGCATATATTTATTATATTTTTCACTTTTCTTGTCAAGGGAATAAAGTTAATTGTGAGCAGTACAACAACTACCTTTCAAATAATGGAAGTGACTGTGAAGCTCTTGTTCTAAGCAGTCTTCATCCAATGTGTTGGACACCATAGCTAAAACAGGTCTTTTTCTGGAAAAAAAAGAAAAAAAAAGGAAAGTAATGGTAGGCAGTGTTCTTAATTTTTAACTACTCTTCCTATTTAGCAAAAGCAGCAATGAAAACAGCTACTGATGTGCTCCCCCTCTTGCTCTCTGTCTCTCTCTCTCTATATGTCACTTCCAAGACTTCACACTTCGATTATTTTCACAGCTACTGCAAAACAAAGCTTGTTTCCAAACTCATTATTTCCATATAAGAAATAATGAATATTCAGGTGTTCAAAGAGGCCAGGACTGAGAGCAAGCTTTTTGACAGCCTTTCTCTTCTGACAGCAATGAAGCATTTCCAGTGGTTTTGATGACACTCCCAGGCAGGATTTTCTCACTTCAGTCTCACCTTTAGGTTCTTTCAAACACAGGCTGTGGGCTTGATTCAGTTCCTAAAGAAAGTGATGGGAAGGCTCTCCTGAACCTAACTGTGCCTAAGAAGCTCCTGAACTTTTGTCAAGCGCTGTACAGAAACATTTAAATCTCTAGAAATGGGCAAAATAATCAAGAATTAACAAAACACTGAAATAACACAATTTTTTATGACATTCAAAACTGAAATTAATAAATATGTCTGAAATCTATTATTTCTCTTTATCAGGAAGAAAAAAAGGAAACTTTGAACTACAGAAACAGATGTGCCTTCAAAACTAGAGAGTTAAGGACAATGGGCAGTGTCAGATACTCTGCAAGACGCCACACATCCATCGTTTCTCCCACTGAACACATCAGACATTGTTTCAAAATTATTTTCACAAGCAGAGAGATAAAAATTCAGCTGAATCACTCAATAACCTTTAAAAATTCATAGATGAATACCTGAGGCTTAGGAAAATTCAGATTCTTAAGATGCTTTCCATAGAACATTGGTAAGTAAACACATTTTACCCCCAATGCTTTGGAAACACCTGTAAATTTTTATAGAAAAGGACAATTGCCAGCAATAACCTTTCAAGGAATCACTGTAAAGTGTAAACAGTGTGTAATGAAGCTTAATTTAGCCCTCAGTGAATTCTCAGTGAGAATTTATTGAGTAGAAATTATTGTCTGCTTTCCACTAGAGCTGCTTAGCAAAGGATCTCCTCATCACAAGCAGAATGAAAGACACCACTTGTTCTCTGGAAGGGCTGAGGAAGGAAAGTGGGGAAGGGAAATAGAAGTGCAGCCTCACTGCTCTGAGACCACTGCCCTCCCAGGCTGACAAGGGGCCAATTCCAGAGGAACCAGCACATTTGGTTCCTTTCTCTCTCCACTGCTCTCTCTGTAAATGCTAATTGCCTCTTCAGTAAACACTGCTGTAAACAGACACCTGTTCATCACAGTGAAAATCCAAGTAGCAGCTCCCCTCCTTCAGTGGAGTTTGCACCATGTTCAAACCAGTAAAACAGGCTTGACCCAATCTGCTTTGGTAAAGTTTCCTTTGCTAAAACATGGACTCATTAAGTACTAGACCTAAAAAAAAAAAAAAATTTACATTCTAATCACCACTGAAGTTGCATTTTGTTAAATGCCTTTCTGCCTCTTACTCCTGTGTTTAAGAATGTCTGTTTTTTTGTTTTTTTGGGTGTTTTTGTCCAAGAGGACAGAGATGTCACTAGTACCAATCCTGACAAGAAGAGCAGCCAAAAGTTACTGCAAGCCTTGAGGTCTGTGCTCTGTAAGGAAAAATTCCAGGTTTAAGTTTTAGATGCATATTTTATGACAAAGAGCACTTCTGTCCTACACAATTCATCTCAATTGACTAGAAACACTGAGACAGGGACTCCCATGGTACAAAAATGAGCTAATGCATTCAGCAAGCTGTGAGAAAAGTGAATTAAAGTTATTACAAACACCAGACCAACGCCACCATCCAGCCAGTAACCACACACAACATATGAACACCTTTTCCTAAAAAGGAGAATGTATCATTTCAGAGGGGGGCTCTCAGACAAAGCCCACCACAGAGCCCTTTCTGGGCACCACAGCTCTGTTAGCAGGGGCAGCGCTGCAGCACATTCACCCAGCACTCCCAGCATGTTTCCAGATGAAAGGGGCTACTGCTGCTCCCAGCAGCAACCAGGGAATCCCCAGAGCAGCATTACTGAGGGAACATCCAGGTGTTGCTGAGCTTGAACAGGAGAAGGGGCTGGGAATGAGAGGAATTCTGCTCTCCTGCCCACCCCCTTTGTTTCCCTACTTTTCTCTCAACCACAGCCACGTCCCATTTCTGAAGAAGTGACAGACAGCTCACAAAACTTGCCCACCTGGCCTTTATCAATGGGCATAACCAGAAAGCCCCCAGGACCTGGGCCAGATGGAAAGAAATACTCAGCAGCATCGGCAAACAAAAGCACTTACTAAAACCTTGTTGTTTCTTGGTGAAGTTTAGTGTTGTTTATTGACAGGTCAGCACTAAATCATCTCCTCTAGGAATTGGTGTCAACACTTCTCTGAGCACTGCTAATTGTTGCTCTGTATTTCTGTCACTTGCAGACACCACCACAGGAAAACACAGCCAGTAAATTACTTCACCTTCACGCAGCAAAGCAGCACCTGAAGACAGGCACAGTTTGCTCGCTCAGCATTTTAGCAGTGCACAAAATGTGCTGCTCATGGGCAGGCCTGAAAACACTCAAATGAAAATTGCATTTACTTCATGATTAAGTAAGAACAAAGTCTGGGAACTTTTCTGCTTGTTTTTGCCTCTCAGCCATGCCAGTTGTTAACTCTGAGAGGAAACAAATTCACAAACACTAAAATGTTTGCACTGAATTTTGTCACTTTTCATTTGCCGGTCTCCCAAGTTGCAAAGATTTCCTTTTTACCAAATGCTGCTTACAGCTTTTTGATTATATGATAAAAACTTTTGAATGCTTCTTGCAAACACAACATATTAACAAAATTTTTGTTTTGTTGCAAAGGGACTTGCAAAGCAATTTTTCATGCCCCTAAGAGGAACAGAGCTCCAGTGCCTTGCAGGGGATCTGGGAGTAGGATGGCAGGAGATGGCAGCAAGGACAGAAGTCCAGGGACAGCCCCTGATATTAGTGCTCACTCATTCATTAAATACAACAAAACTACACAAATGTGGCAGATTTGCAGGTTTCAGTATCTGTGAGGGGGATGGCTTAATTCCACAGAAATAGGAAATGCTGTTGTTTTCTTCAAAAGTTTTAAAATATCAGTGAGAGATATTGTATTTTAATCAAGCCCAGGAAATTCAGGTTCCAAGCCAGCACACATTCCTGTCTCAAATTTTTAGTTTTTCTAATTAAAAAAGCATGGCCTTGGGAAGAATTTATTGCACTTAAAATTAACCTAATGTTTAACTGTTTAACTTTTTCCCCAAAATATTAGTATAGGAACAAGTATGAAACAGCAGTCATGCAAATCTTGCAAATAAACATTTGCAGAATATGTAATAAATTAAGTGTTATTATATTTGCGCTTTAAAAATCAAAAATAGAATGCATTCTTCAAAAGTGTTGATGCTCACTAACCAGACAGGTAATCTTTATGCTGCATGTAATTTCAGACCCCAAAAATATTTCTCAATAACAAAGGACCAATCCAGATGTTATTCATGTGGTTTCAACAGGAATTCCATGAGGCCAGACCACACCTCCAAAAAGAGATAAATTGGATCATGTTGAAGTACTCATAGATTGTTAATCCCTGACACTGAGGGCACCAATCAAGCCTTGATAACTTTCACTCTCAAAAATGTCATGATAATTAAAAAAAGAACCCAAAACATCTCTGTGTGAAACTGACTTTTCCTATTTCTGGCAGTGCAGTTTTCCATGACTGGTTGTGCCATTGAAAGCTGTGAAGTTGTTAGTCCTAACATTCCCTTACTAATCTTAAATTAGTGTAGGACCAGTAAATCTCACTTTAAAGAGGAGAAAAAATTCCAGTGAATCAGAGGCTTAGGATGAATTCAGTAGCTGATGGTGCTGTGTTAGAGCCCCTTGTTAAGCTGTGACAAAGAGGGGCCAAACAAATCCTGAGCCTTGCTGGCAGTGTACCCAGACTAAACAGCTTCTCTGCCCTCCTCCTATTGCCCCTTCTGCAGAAAATAAAGGCACACACCCAGAACCTTGAGACTGGGTGCTGGAGCTAGATCTGAGACTCGAAGAGGTCACAAACTGTTCAGACCATGTGTCTGTCTCTCTCTCTGTCTGTCCATTTGCAAGGCACCTCCAGAGCCAGGAATTCAGTATCCTGAAAGCAGCAACAGCTCTGCACAGCCTGGAGGGACTGCTTGTGAGGAGATTTATTCTTGGGCACATGGATGTTTCCCAGGCAGGGAGGACAGAACCCTGTGTCAGCAGCAGGACAGTGTCAGACATTCACTGAAGTTCCTTCTTGCCTTAAGAATAGGTAGAAAGCACATACAGGAACAGATACTTCCTTCATTCAGCTGTTGCTCTGAACAGCTTGCAAACAATTAATGCATTTTGTGGTGTGCTAGATGAGAAGTGATTCACTGCAGCTATCAAAGCCAGTTCTTACCTTCTTGCTGCCTTTCCTCCTTGAGTGGGCCCATGTTCACAAATTTCCTTCCTGGTCCTGTGGCACAGCAGACAAAGAGCTGGAAGGAAGAGGAGCTACTTCAATTGCACTGCTAGAATTTAAATCTATTTCACTCTCCTCACTGGATTGAAAAGTTGTATTAAACTTTCATTTTAACTTTGTGTAGTAGCAGGAGCATTAGTATAAAGCTGAAGAATACATCTTTTTACTAGAAACACTGCAATCATTTTGTTATAAAATAATTTCCACGTTTCTTTATCCCTCATCCTATCTGAAATTTGGGTTTTTTGAGACCATCATAGGTAACAATTGCCTGCTTTAGATAGATATAATGATGTGACCACCTCTTTTGTTTCAATTGTTTCAAATATAGCACTTCAACTTATGTTACAGTGAAAGAAGCAAACCTTCCCTATTACCTGAAAAACAAATGTTATGAACACACAGAATTTTGCTAGTATACTGAAGGTATAACCACAATAATAAAAAAAAAAAACCTGCATACCTGGAAAGGTATCTTGAATGCTTATTAATGTTGCTCCCATATTATAAAGTGAGAAAACTCCCCAAACTATCTTTGTATTTTAGAATTTTTTCAGTTTGACAAGGGATAAATATTTTGATACATAAACAGGACTAACTCTAAAAATTAAAATGTCACCCTAAGGCTTCAGTTCACTCACTGCAAGCTAAACAATAACTATTAACTAAGAACCTCTGAGCTCCCAGCTAGCCAGACTGGGAACTGAAGCCATTCTTCAGGCAAAGCTCACTTATTTTCACCTTGGCTGGGCTGTGATTATACTAATTGGCCTTAATTTCCCTCACTCCAGAAATTCTCTGTAAGCTCAGAAATTTGGGAGACTGCTCTGGTTTCACTGTAGAACTGTCCCTGAGGAGCTGGAGGACTCTGTGTCAGGAGAAAACAGGATTTGAACCATGGAGTAAGGGTGGCTCTCTCCTGCCAGCCAGGGGTTCTGGTGATTGTTCCTGGGCTCTGCAGGACCTGCTGTGAGCTCTGCTCCCTCCCCAAACCCAGCCTTTGCCTCGGTGTATTTGAACAAAAATATCTTTTCCTCCATGATCTGGGACGTTGAAGGTGCCACTGTCCCTCCTCTGTCTCTCTGCTCCTGGGAGATATCACAGAGCTCAATGCATTTTTACTTCAACTCACAAGTCCCATTTCTGCTTTTCTCTCTACTCCAGTGTCAAGTTAAATATGTTCCACATTGAAAGACACTGATAACACTGACAGAGTGTGCTCTGCTGTTCCACCCAACAAAAGCTTTGTCTGCAAACGAACCTTTCCCTCAGCAGACAAAAGTGAAGGGCACTAATAGCAAATGAAAACATGGAGCTCTGTTTATTAGGGCTGGTGGTTTGAATGCCAAGTTCTCTGCTCAGGATTAAGTGCATTTTGTATGCAGCTGGAATATGTCATAGATACATTTAGGTCTTTGAATTTTAACATTCCCAGGTGATTTTTTTTTTCCTTCTGTTTTAGCCTTCAATGCAGAAAGAACTCTGGATACATTTTAAGTTCTCCCATTGTGAAAAAGAAGTTATTAAAATTAATGCAGTATTATTGGAAAGAACATCTATTTTCAAATTGAATTATTATGAAGCAATATCAGCAAAAGAAATGCTAAAAATTTCAGATTTTATATATTTTTTTGAATGAAAGCACTTTGTCTTTAATATCTCTGCCTATTCCCAACAAAATATTTGGTCTTGTAACTATTTAAAGCAGTGCTGAAGTTTGTGAAGTTTTTTACTCATATATGCCCAGTTCCTCACAAGTAAAATGAGCAGAAAACCACTGCTTTAAAGCTTTGCAAATTTTCTAAACAAAGGGGCAGCCATCTTCTTCCATGTGCCTTTGAAACAATACATTTGTTCCACGCAAGCAAAGGAGAATTTCTGCTTGCTGTAAATAACTGATAAGTTTTATAAAATCTGTTGCTCACTTATGGCCTGATGTAAATCTTAGCAAATCATAAAAATATCCCCATTTCTGGGGACTCTGCAAATAGTCCTCAGGCAAAACAATTTCTTACACTTTTGTTAAAGCATTCGTTTGGGAATTGCAATGTTCTGCATGTTAACATCAAGGGTTCTTTTATATGTATTCTGATGAGGTTGGTTTCAGATTTGTTTATTAAACAATGTGAATAATGGACATTTAAGAATTTATTTTGAGCAGTGAAATTAAGAGATATATAGAAAACTTCTACAGGAAAACAAACAAAAAAGAAGTGTATAAAATAATTGGATGTTTCATATATATAAACAATTCCTATGCTCATCCTCTGGCCTGCCACCACTCAAGACCAACATTCTTTTATCAGCTCTGTTTTTGTAGGAGATGAATGTATTTGGGAAGCAGGTGAAGATACTCATTATTATTTGATCATCATTGCTGTGTTGGAGAACTCATTTATTCAGATAAATGTCCAGCATACTCTTTTCCTTTATTTGCACACTTGCCTGAGGATTTTGAGGCAGGAATGGTGGCTGGTTCTGCTCCTCCTCAGTGTGTAGCTGGTCAAAAACTGGAGGGCTGTGTGCTGATAAGGGCCTTAGCAGAGTTCCTCATGTCTTTGACACTTCCATGCTGTTTTACTGCCCTGGCCTCTATTTGAAGTCAGCCTTAAGGACCACCCAGAAGTCCCAGCTGGGGCAGAGCTCACATTCTCAGCAGAAAGGAGCTGCTATCACCATAAAACAAACTGTGCTCAGTGTTTGGCTCTGCCTATCTTTTGCTGGGTGCTCCAGCAATGTGCGGGTTGTCCTGGGGAAGGCTGGATCCTCTGGCAGCCTCTCCTGCCCCATCAGGGCTTGCTTCTCTCCAGCTCTTTGATAAAACCTTCAGGACCAGAGGCAAGCCACACTGAGGGAAAGATCAAACTCTTCCCCTCTGGCAGTTTGTCAGCACAAGAGCTCGGTGGGGCACAGTGCACCTTTGTTATGGCAGATTTTTAATTACGTCTTTGATAGAGCGGAGATGGGATCCCACATATGAGAGTAAGGCAGCTCAGGAACTGCAGCATCAGAGCTGAAACAAATTCAGGTCAGATCCTCACCTGATGTAAATTAACTGTTTCACTGGCTCGAAGGGAACCCTGTGCATTTCTTACAGCTGAGACTCTGATTCCTGCTGAGATTTTACTAAAATGTTTAAGCCATAAAAATTACAAACCCAATAGTCTTTTGAAATAAATGTCCTTTTCTCTCTCTCCTAACCCTGGAGCTGACAATGTTGCTGAACCGCTGGAGAACTTTTAGGAGAAGCAGACCATGTGCTGACCTGTGTAAAACACACCAAACCTTGAAAATATTAGAAGGTTGTGGACTTTGGAACTGTGAACCTCAGCTGGAACTTCCTGCCGACCGCTCTCCTGGCCAGGAGGCATCAGGTTGAGTTTTGTGCTGAGCAGTGAGCAGCACGTCTGATCACAAGTGACAGACTGCTCCCACAGCACACAGCCAGGACAAGACTCCATCTGCTCCAGAGCAGGGCTGGAAAAAGGCTCTGACTAAGAAAATAAAGCCCATAGGGTAAGATGATTTGTTTGTCATATAATGTTAATAATTTATTATCCATAAATGACAGCAAATTTGTGTGTATGTGTGTGTCTGTAAACTTTGGGAAACTGATCAGTTCAATTTCAGTAAAAGGCATAATTGAAAATAATTTACATTTCTAACTAGTTCTCTGTACCAATCTTTAATTATGTAAATTGTGTGCTCTTCATATTAGGCACTTATTTATATTCAGTGAGTACCAACTGAGTTTTATCCAGATAAAATGTTCATTTTAAGGCCTTGCCACTGCAGCCTGCTCCCTGCAAAGCCTGGAGTCACACCCCAGCTCCTGGGACTGAGCCCAGCTCTGCACAGCTCCCATCACTGCTGAAGGCCCATGGACAGTGCTCACCACTTCAAAAGCCAGTGCTCACCAGTTTGGGCTCTCACTGCTAGTTTTAGGCTACAGAATGATTTCAGAGGTGATCTTTACTTTGAATATCCTTTAGAGTATTCCTCTCCTCTTTCTCTCTCTACCCCACTTCCTTCCAAATGCTGAGGCTCCTTTCCAGTCATGCTGAAGGAGAAGTTATTTTATTAGCTGTCCCCAGAAGACAGTAGGACCACTGTCAGTGTAAGACCAGAAGTGTACCTGGTGGAGATGGAAGTGGTAGAAACCAAAGAGCTCTAAGTATTATTCCCACTGACTTTGGTAGGTCCCAGCCTGGTGACAATGTGTGCATCAAAGTATCCTTAAATCAGTGGGCTCTATGAAAAAGTGATTGTAAATCAGGATCCCACGGGAAGAACAAAATAATAGGAATGAGTTTCAGCTGCTACATTAAATCCTGCTCTGAAATAAGATTCAGGTCTGGCCTTTTCCAACTGCTGTTCCCACAGGAGCTGAGGGATCAGCCTTACCAGGGAAGGGAGCAGGAGCCCACAGTGCTGTGCCAGAATGGGGACACAGCCCTGCCTTGTTTTGGTTTGAACCCTGGCTCCTCCTCACAGTCCTGCAGCCGAAGATGCACAGGGCAGAAAGTGCCCTTAATAAGTGACACAGTTTTGCACCTCTCTTCTCTGGATATCCAAATCTGGACAAGACCATGGCCAGAAGCTTGGAACAGATGGAGGGAGGGACGATGGCAAAGCACATTTGGCTGTTTCTGCTTCTATGACATTATCAAATATGGGAATTAGGGGAGGCATCTGAACCTTATCAGTTTTTGAGGGACTAACCTTCTTCTGTAGAAGACTGGAAGGAAACAAAACACATGATGTGTGTTGGTCTTGTGCAGGGAGAACTGGCACACACAAGCAGAGGGCACACATGTGTGACAAGGCAGGTAGACAGAGGAGACAGAATGCCTGACTGTCAGATTCATCCTCTCGTTCTGCATCTGTGAGCTCAGGCCATGACTTGGATGCCTGAAAACATGCTGAGATTTTAGCCCAAGGGAAGAAAATGACAAGGCATTGACCCAAAAAGGGAATGTTCAAGTCTTATGAATACTTTTGTCCTGTTTATCAAACAGAACCTTCAGCTTTTCCAAACAGAGTATTTTCATTTCATGCTTCCATTTTCTATATCACATGCACAGAGAAAACAACCAAGAATGTCCTACAAGGTTCAACAGTATACTGCAGTAGGAAAACAATTCCCTTTTCATGCTCTGATTTCTACCAGAGTCCCTCAGGTTTGCATGGACAGCCAGTTCCTGTTACTATGAGCAGCAGGAATTAGTGACAGAAGTTGCTTCATAGCTACACTGTGTTATTTTCAAACTGGAGTTCCTTAGGTAATTTTTCCCTGCCTTATTAAAGCCTTCCTTCCCCCCCTGATTTGTCACAATTAAGCTCTAGAGGGTAGAAGAAAATAGCTGGGAAGCAGGTAACAGTGACACAACAGAGCATGAGTTGTAGGTTTTCAGGAAGCAATAGAGCCCTTGGTATCTCATCTTCTAATGAGCAGCTGAATCTGAATAGAAGCTGCTGCTCAAATAACAACAACAACAAATTTACTCAGTTTTCCCTAAATTGGGACTGAGGAGGAAGGGATGAAAATTTCACAGGAAAATAAGATTGCTCCTTTTAGCTCTTACCGAAGTGGCAGCTACATGGACCTGAACTCCAGGCCAGACTCTCATAAACAGGGACAAAAAGAAAAAAACTGTTTTCTTAAATGAAGAGAGTAACCTACAGTGACTTTCCAAAAAGAAAAATAAAAAAAATCCTTGGGAATATGCAGAGCTAATCCCAGCCCTGGAGCTGTCTAATGCATACCTGTCACGATGCACATGTAAATTACACCCCTTTGCCCTTACTGAGGTGCTCAGAACTGGCCACCCCTCATCTTCCACTCATCTTTTCTGTGCTATTCACCTGTTCAAAACATCTCTTTATAAGGCATGTGTCATCCTTTCCCTCCAAAGGAAGAGCCTGATCCAAGTGCTACTGAATCAGTGGCAAATGTCCCACATGGGGTTGGATGGAGTCTTTAATATGTGTGAGCAGTTCCATAAGAGGGAATAAGAGACAGTAAAACACATTTTTCCAAAACATCTGAATTTTGTTAATATCACAGGTGAAGCAGCCCAAATTTTTAAAAGTATAAGTAATAAACCAAAGAACTTCCAAATTATAACTTTCCAGGTATAATTCACAATGTTACTAAACCACACAAACAAATTTCCAGCTTTCACAACTTCAACAAAGAAAGAAATCACCAGAAAAGAAACATTACAGGAACATTACAAGCCACAGGGGAGGGGGAAAAGTGTCTTCAAACCAATGGCCCAATGAGCACCATGTTGGTCAGGGTGCAGCAGGGCAAGGGATATCCACCTCCATTAAATTAGTGGGGTTTTTGCTCTGTCCTTATTTCATTAGAGGCTATCACCTTAATATTTGGCCAATTAACATGATGATAATGATTAGTCATCAGCCTATAAGGCCTGTCATGTGGATTTCATACTGTGGGAGAATGTGTCTTATTTCACAGCTCGTCAGTACAAAAATATGACCAAAAAAGGCTTATCCCAGCATTCTCTGAAGTATTCAGTATAATTAATTTCCCACTATTTGCAATAACAATCACATTGACTTCTTAGTGGAAAAATTCTCGAGTGACCTACAGTTTGACATCCACATGGAATGAAAAAGACCATTACTGTTATTATCAATACTAGCAGTATTAGAAATAATAGAGTTATAAATAAACAAATGCACATTTGTGCAGAATTTGATCATGTGTATCTAAAAACTGGTCATGAAAAGCTCTATCGTTTGAAATTGAATGTGTTGTAATATTGCCACATTGAATAAAACAAGGATTGCTGAAGAAGGGCTGATTTATTGGCTTAAATATGTGTTTACTCATCCCCAATGCCATCATGATACAAAAACAGCAGCTCAGCATAAAAATCAATTCCTCTGTGGCACAATAGAAGTGAAATAAGGAGGTAGAAAGGATTAAATGAGATAGAAAACTGTTACCTGCAAGCAGCAACTCTTGTCTTTGTAGAAGAGAGGAGGGCTACAAATGGGGCCTGTATTTGCCTTCAGACTAAAGGCTGCATGCTTTGGAAGAGTCTCCTTCTGGTCTGTAGGAAGGAAACAGGAGAAGGAGCCAGTCTTCATCTTCAATATTATCTCAGACAGGAAACACAGCCTCTACAGAAAAGTCAAGGAACCTCTCATCAAAGCTGAGCTGAAGACATAAAATAAATAAATAAGGAGTCATTCCTGTGCTAGGATCCCTGTGAAAGGGCACTGAGCTCTTGCAGCTAGGTCTCTTCTTTCTTTGTTCTTAAAAGGGCTAAATGTGTCCTGGTCAGTCCCCAGGGACAGGGCTGTGCTGAATGCAGCCTCATGTGTTTTAAATGGTTAAAATGGCATTTCATTCCTACAAGTGGACCCCAGATTGCCAAATGTGTTCCTGCTGTGCTCCATACCCTCATGGCAAGAGCTGTGCTGCCTGAGAGGGGTTCAGGCTACCCCTCCTCTGATTTAGACTCAGGTCCTTGCCCTGAAGGGCAGAGGAAAAGGAGAGGCTCCATCAGCCCCTCTCCTCACCCTCTGTGATGCTGGGCCACAGGGAACAGCTGGAGCTCAAACCCAAAGTGCATTTGCACCCCTGAGGAAGATGCAATTCCCACCCTCACAGAGCCCCTTTGCTGATAGAACTTTCCCAGTGCTGGGAATTCAATAACCCACTCCAACAAACTGGTTTCAATATTGTCAGCACTGCTTTGTTAAGGAGCAGAGGGAAAGATCAACGTCATGAACTGGGAGTAACTCCCCAGAATTGCACCTGAATTACCCCAAATCCAGCAAGTGACTGGTGATTATATTCTGGAGATCAACAACCACCACTGTGATAGGAATGTAGCTGCTTATATCCCATGTATAACAAATAAATTACTCAAATGGCAGATTTTAGATTCTAGTCCTCTAACACAGATTTCTCAGATTATTTAACTAGACAAGTTCCCCAAATTTTCACCAATGGCAGTTCCTAATCTAACCCTTCAGTCCTCAGTAGCATCCTTCTATTAAATATTCCCTGTATGTACAATACACCCAAAGAGCTCAAAGAATTTTTACTCCAGTTCATCTTTTCTCCCAAGTATATACTGATCAGGTAAAAGCATATTAGGGAAGATAATTCTCTGCATTAAATATTTTAAAATAAGCTACCAAAATGTTCTCAAGAATTGTTGGTAAGAGAGGAAACAAAATTGAAAGAGAGGCAATGCAAATGTCTGTAGAAACTCAGCAGTAAAGTTAAATATAGAAATCCTGAGCAAAACAGCTTGAAATCAAAGTTCTCAGGAGATCATGACCTTTGCCTCCTGAGATTTATCAAAATAGTAAGTCTTTAATGGAATTATCACAGAAGACATGATTTACCCCACTGGCTCACAGCATTCAACAGAGAATTACACTGGCAAGCTCCCAGCTGGTGTGATCTGCTCTTCCAAAGGCTGCAGTGAGGATTTGCTGTGCTCAGGGACAGTTTATGCCTCATGCACTTGAGAAAATCAACTACAGGTCCTTGGGAGCAAGTTGGTCATTTTTTCCTAATATCTTAAAGACTCTCTTCACAGAATTCACTCAGCACCTGACTGCTGTGACTGTCCTGATTGAAGGTTAGATTTTCTCTAAATAACTCTTAAGAAATAATAAATATTACTGGGAAGTCTGGTGACTTTGCTTTAGACTAAAGCCTCTGTTCTGGACCCTACAAGAATAAGATCAGCACAGTCCTTGTGTCAGGCTCAGATCTCCTCCAGTCTCTGGCCAGGGCAGCCCCAGAGGAAGCTTCTGTAGCTTTTGCCAAAATGTTCATTTATTCTGCAGCAGAGCTCCCCATACCTGACACACAGAGTGTTAAGCTGTGCAGGGACACTAAGATTAGAAAAATTACAGGGAAAGAATTTCTTCCCTATTTATTCACCTTTATTCAACCAAAGATACACAGCAAAAAGACTCAAACATATAGGTTTGTGTGCAGACTGTGCTAAACCTGACCTTTCTTTGCTAATCTGCAACACCTATGCTAAAGTTTCTGTGAGAATCCAAATTATTTTACTGTAGCATGCTCCTGGTGCTCCTTTCAGATGTTTATTTCTCTGCTTTCCTAGGCAGGGGTCTTTGATGGTTTTGCCTTTTCTCTGCTCACAGACCCCAGTTTAGGCACCAGAATTCCCTGCCAGCTTGGTTAGACCCAGTTCCCCAGGCAATAAATCATAATTTATAATGTGATAAATTCATTGCCACGCTTGGTTTTCTCCTTCCCAGCCTTTCCTAATTTAACTCTATGAAACTGACCAAGATAATATCACCTAAGTAAAATGAGATGCATATAATATTTAGTAAAAAGAATGTAAAGCCCCAAACCTGCAGACATTTTCATTTCCTCACTAATAAATGGAATTTAAAAGGTCACTAGCTGAAAGCAGTTTTTAAAGAATGACCAATAAAATGACAGGACCTTGTCAGGTAAAATGGCAGGATCCTACAAAATCTCTGTAT
Organism: Aegithalos caudatus; assembly: GCA_013389925.1. Lineage (NCBI taxonomy): Eukaryota > Metazoa > Chordata > Aves > Passeriformes > Aegithalidae > Aegithalos > Aegithalos caudatus. Next base: position 203,709 of record WEIU01012973.1, on the reverse strand, counting down.
CTGCACATCTTAATTTTTATTTAGCCATGAAAGGAAAGGCCAAAAGGAACCGAGAGCATTCAGAAAAGCAATCCTCCTTTGAAGAAGAAGCTGAAAGAGGGACAAGTTTGTAGGAATGAGCAGAGAGAAAGATTTCCCAGATACAAAAGATGTGATGTTATCTCGTCCACACTTTCAAGCAAGAGGGAGAAAAAGAAGCTTTCAGTACTCGTGGGAGGTCTGGCAGATTTACATTTCTGGCTTTGATGAGATTTTAACTTCCCAGTGACACACTGATATTGGATAGACCACAACCACACAGAGCTGCTTTGCTCCCTCCAATATTAAATGGCATGTGAGAGTGGAAAGTAACCATAATGGAAGAATTAATTGCCTGAAAGATTCACACCAGATGACCACATTTAAATGTGCTCCAGCTTGCTCCTTTTCATGTTTGTAGGGAATATGGATTGCACAAGATAGAAACACAGTGTAATTAAATACAAATAGATTTTAGCTTCTAAAAATAGATATTCCTCATATTTTTCCTCATTCTCTATGTTGTTTCCCAGTTATTTCTCTGATTCCAAACATGCTGCCTGGAGGCTATAAAACCTTGTGCTGTTGTCTGGATATTTCTGTAGCAATAAGAAATTGAGCCATCACAGATAGGATGTGCTGAATCTGGCCTATGTGGAAAAAACATGAAAATAGAAGTAAATTAAAACAGATTTGCTTCACAACATCCAAAGATGTTCAGAAGCAAATCTAGATGGATTTTATGTCTATATAAACTGGGTACATCAGTTTAATAACCTGAAATTGCCTGGTAGCATTTACTCAGGCAGATGAAGACAGCTTCAGATGATTATTACTGTAGATACAGATCCTGCAGCAGGTGTGCAGTCCAGCTCAGTACTATCCATGGATTAATGAACTGTAGGATGTGTCAAGACAGCAGTTTGCTGTCACAGTGGTAAATCAAACTCATGGCTGTGTTTTTGCCTCACAAACATCAAGTGATGCCACAAAGTTTTATTTTCTGATCTGCATCGAGTCACAGGCTATCTCAAAAGTTCTAGTCAGAGACCCAAAACCCAGCACAGCTGAGGGATCTTGCCTGTTTCTAGCATTTCAAATACATTTACTAAGCTATTTTTTCCAGTCTCACTGCACAAAGGACTCTAATGTTCTTCTGCAACAAAGCTAACCTGTTCAAACATAACAGATTCAAAGCCAGTTTAATTGTGTCTGTGTTAGAACTCTTTTAAATACTCTGATGGAGAGTAAAGAAGGTCTTGCAGAATATACATATTCTGATCTATTTCGATTTCTGTTATTGCTTTGATATAAGCTGAGCAATTTTTATTTGAAATAAAACAGAACAGAACAGAACAGAAAAGCTTCCACTATGGGATGGGTTTTGTGCACTGTTTTTTTCTACATCACCGCTTGATATTATTAATACAGAAATACACATTTCCTTCATGTCTTTCAGCAAACTCTTAAGTGGAAGGAAAATGCAGATAGACACCCTAAGAGAGAATGTTTTCCCTCTGTTTAAGAGCTCATGTCCATACTTAGTCACCTAAAAAATGTTAGATTTCAACAAGCTCCCAAAGACTGTTTTTAAGCTCTGAGTATCTTCAAATGTGATTTGGCATTGTCTCAGAAAACAAGAGAATCAGTACAGCCACAGAAGTTACTTCCATTTTTCTCCTTTTTTTCCAAAACATCTTCCACATTGATGCTGTTTCCCTACTCAGTCCTTGCATCTGTATTAGGAATTCTGGGACTAGATAGGACTATTGGCTTCATTTGAGTGTATCATAAAGCTCCTGTATTTAATTTCTTGTGATCATTTTGACAAGACACAAGATACCACAAAAGTAGATTTGTGAATCTCTAATGTAATTCCTGCAGATTATAACTGTCAGTAATGCACACAAATTCTAAATGCTGTACAACTGCCAATGGAATAAAGCTGAGGGATGAGACTGGACTTTTTTATTATTTGTATAGACTCTCACTCTCTTATGCACAAGTGATTAATTCCATCAGGGAACCAGGGAAACACACACCAGCTGAACCAGAGCCTGCTCAGATCAGGGACAAGAGTTTGATCAACCCCATTGATGTCCTGTGCCTTTGGCCCAAGAGGTACCTGGCAGAGGATAGAGAAGATAAACAGAGATACAAAAGATAAATCTGGACTTGCTGTGTTCTCATCCTTTAGCCTGGGATTCCTGTAGCATTTAAGACAGAAAAGTGGGCTGATCTGTATTTCATATGGGAGGTGGCACACCCAGTCAGCACAAGTGATAAAAGAATAAACAATTTAACAATTATGTCCTATGGCATTGTCACTTTCCTGCTTCTTGGAGTGAACCAACACCTCCAGCAGTTCAGACATGGATGGACACTAAAACTCTGTGATCCTGGTTCCCCTGACCTTCTGAGCAAACAGCCCCTGAGGGTTCTCTCCCCTTGCTATGTTATGCCAATGACAAATCTCCCACCTTGGAGCAGGGGACAAAGCACAGTTCAGAAAACACAGCTTGTACAAAGCATCACCCAGAAATGACAGTTAGGGCAACTGCTCAAGAGATCCTGACTTCCAGTTTTTGCTGAGCTCTGAGCCAACAGCAGAGCTCTTTCTCCATGTTCTCTGCAGCAGCACCTGTAGAATTCTTTTCCCTTTAGAGGGCTGCTCCCCAGGACACTCTGGAAAAGGCCCTACAGGCCCAGAACCCTGACATGTCTGAGCTGTCTGAGAGTTGTCACCTCCACTAAGTGAGCAGAAATGTTACCATGGCAGAATAGGTTAACTCTCTGCCACCTTTAGAGAGTCCTCTAATAATCCTTTACTAATTAATATAGGGAACTAGATATTACTGAATAATTTGGAATATAACCTCTGTAAGAGGAGCTCAGCATGTCCCAGGAATTTTGTAAATACATTAGTTACTAATGAAGGTGAGGACATCCATATCTGGGGTGTCAGCCAATGAAGGGAAGACCTGGGTTCCCTGTTGGAACCCTGGAGGCTGAAAATTTCAGGCTTTCTGTGCTAAAAGATGCTGACCCTCAAGCAAGCACCACATTTTGCTTGAGGCCATGGAACAGACTTAAGAAGCTGAGTGATAGCACTGGGGTTGTGGGTGTACAGTTTGAATAGAATTGTGTGATCTCACATGGTGAAAAACTTGAATTTGGGATTTTAGTACATAGTAATACATGTGAGTGAAGATGGAGGAATTTGGGCATTGTCTGAGCCCCTCTTCATCTTCTTCTGCCTTCTTTTTCATGGGTTTGGGTGGTTCTCTCTAATTGGGTGAAAAATGTCTGCCTTGTGGGCCTTGGGTGGTCATTATTGGGTCAGAAATATAGATAATATAGGTATCACCTTGGTATTGGGTACTTATCACTTAACCTTGGAAAGAGTTAGAGGGACTCCATTTTACCTCTTCTCTCTAACTTGCTAGTTAGAGCTCACGGCTCTGAGTCTGTAAATAGATAAGAATTAATAAACATCCAAGTCTGAACTCGAACTGTGACTCCTGTGTATTAATCCTGATCCTGGCAGGGAAAAAGAAGCCAGGACCATCACAGTTCCCCATCCTGCCAGGACCATCACAGTTCCCCATCCTGCCAGGACCATCACAGTTCCCCATCCTGACCACATGGACTGGAAGGGTGAGCATGCAAGGGTCATGCAGACTTGTGGTGTTTTTCATAAACAGGGGTGATGTTCATTTTTTTGGGATTGCAGGGTGTGTAGCACAAAGCCTCAGCCATCCCTGCAGTGGAGCCAACAGACTCATCTAAGAGGAGAGTTCTTTAGCTAGAGCCTATTAATATCCAGCACACAATTTTCCAGGAAACATCCCCAAATCCACGAATGGATTAGCCTGATGGATAATCCAGGATAAGACTGAAAAGGCATATGCTTCATTTGGGGCCAAAACCCCTCTTTTTGTGTGCATGTGTGGATAAAGTTGAGTCACACAAACAGCTTTAAGTTTCCAGGGCTTGGAATGCTTTTTAGTTTGCCTTATTTTGCAAACAGCTTTACAGTTTTTTATGAACTCACAAGACAACCTGGGGTAAACTTTAAATATTGATCACCACACAGGCAATTTTTCTCTCTGTTGAATTTATTTATAGTGTGCTGATGACCCCTTTGGGTGTTAATAGGATGAAATATAGTAACACTTCTCCCTTTCTCTATCCTCTGAGTTCTTTTATCTCTGCATCATTCACTAAATGCCTTCCAGCTGAGGTAACAAGGAGCACCTAGAGACAACATTGGTATTGATTCAGCAGCTGTGTCATCTCACACAGGTCCAGGCTTCCTCCTGACCAATGGAAGGCTCCTATGGGAGAAATAGAATTGTCTCCTGCTCTGCAGATATTAAAGCAACTTCTAGATGAACCCCCTTTAGCAGGGGCTTGGACTAGATGATCTCCAGAGGCCTCTTCCAAGCCCAATCATGCCATGATTCTGTGATAATCATTGCAGCAGCCTTGATCCTGGCATTCCCTTCCCCCTGAATGCTAGAATTTTAAAAGATCCTTTGTCTTACTCCACTGTTTTGTGTTCAATAAGGGTGTTGAATTCCCTGGCAGCAGGAGATACAGAAGGCAGATGGATGGAGCTTGTGAAGAGCTGCAAAAGCTGAGTGTCAGCCCCTTGTCAGCTTGGTCCCTCAGTCAGGAACCACCTGAGTGCAGCCCCAAGCTTTCTCTTTTACCTCTCCTGTGAAATGACAATCTTTCTACCAGATTCTCCATGGAACGAGTCTCAGGGCTGCTTTTAGCTATTGCCTGGGAATTCTGAGACTCTCCATGGGCAGTGGGATCCTGTGTAGTGCTATTTAAGGCCAATGGGCTCTGGATCCATGTAAGGGCACATCAGGCAGGATGTTTGTTTGCCTTTTTATGCTTTGCCAGTGACTTCCATTCTTTCTCTGTCATTTCTCAGCAATGAAGCATTTTCTGATGAAGGCAAAACACTAGAGGATCCAGAGACACTCAAGAACCATGCAGTATGTGAGAAGAAAAAGAGAATTATTTTAATAACAATTAAATGCAATATCCACTTTGCCTGGCAGGATAAGGAAAACAGGAAAAGGAAAGAAATGACATCTCTGGTGTAGGATAAAGAGGAGAATTTGTGATATACTTGGATTTTAGATTTCTCCTCATCATGCTAGTATATAAACCAACAACTGTGGTTATTAACTGGTGGTTTGTTTATGGGATAGGTCAACTTCTGTAATGTCTGTGCCTTAGTTTCTACACCATAAAAATTTTGCTTGTTTTTTGGACTAAGTTCAAAAAGGTTTATCAAGTAAGGAATATCTTCTGGGGGAGACACCCCACTGTTCCTCCCAGCCAGAACTCTCACTCACCCCAGAGGGGTTAATAGTAATGCTGGGTGCTGCTTTAAGAGAGATTTCTACAGCCATTACTCAATCCTTACTATCACAGGGAAAGATTTCTGTTGTCCTGCTGGAATAATTGGAGATGGAGCATGGTGAGAAAAATATCACTCCTGTCTGTCTGAACCTTGAAGGCAGCTGCCTGTACCCACCAACTCCTCAGTCTAAAAGGCTGAACAGATCCTGAAACCCTTTGGAGCACGTACTAAGCTCAGGAGAGGCATTTGTGTTAAGCAGGAGAGTTATTTGCTCCAGAAAAGTTTAATTCTTGATAAGAATGATAATGGTATCCTAAAGCCAGCTGTTTAAGGTAAACTCTGATTCATGTGTGGTGTATGCATTGAGTGAAATGAAAAGAAAATTGCATAAATATTTACATTCGTTAATTGTGTTTATGTTGAAAGTTACAGTGTTTGTTTAATGACTGCAAAATTTGTAAACTTAGCTTCTGGATAAAGGACTTCAAAATACTGTTTGGGGTTACAGCCACGTGTTCCTGTCACTCACTGGTGACATTTCTGCAAAAACCCCAGCCTGTTCCATTCTCAGATGTCCACTGCAGGTAATCCTGGCTGTCCTGGAACAGCCACTGAAACATTTCATGCACTGACAGAAAATACAAACCTGGGGGTGGCTTTCCTTCTCTGCAACTGGGAGCAGCACTTGGGATTCTGAACCTGAGGCTCTTTTACCCTGCCTTTATTTCTGTGTATCCCCAAAGGGTTTTTCTCTGTTTAAATGAAACAGAAACCTTAAACAGAAATGTTATTTTTCTCTGATTCATGAGCGCTGTCCTTGGGCACTGCTCTGATGAAAAAAATGGTCAGTTCTAACACACTTGCTGAAGCAAATTATTAATTAGAGAGTCATAAGCTTTGTTTGTTTGTGTCATCAGAGTTTGGCCTTCAGAGTGGGACACAGAGTCTGTCCAGACACCTGGGTTTAAAGAGAACTGGATCAGACATCCTCCCTGCAGTGGGTACCACAAACAACAAACACAACTTCTCCTCAGGTGCCTAGAAATATCTAGTCCTGAATAGATTTTACTTAGATCTTAGGAATAATCACCTCCTTTTTAGCTTAAAACCCTATTATGTGCAGTTCTCACAAGACTCAGAACTGTGTGAGTAAAAAATATTCCATGGGATCAGCTGTCTCCTCGGAGAGCCTCAGTCTGGACCTTCCAGCTTCTCTTTCTTGCTGATATCCACCATGAAAATATTTCAAATCTCTATTTCAAAGCAGCTAAAGACATTTGAGCATTGCCAGCAATGCTTTGCTTTGCCACCAGAAGTGTCACAGTTCCTGTGTGGAAAGCAGAGGGAAAGCTGGGCCAGGGAACAGTCTGGACTTGAACGTGGCACCAGAGCTCACATTTACTGATTTCTCCAGAGGTTTCAGCTCGGTGCTTGGCTGCAGCAGAGCACCTGAGCACGTGTTTAGGATGGAGCAGTCAGTTCAGTGCTAAAATAAACCTGCTCTAAGAGCATCTTTGCTGCTTTTTCCATCTGCCCAAACCTTGCTGGCACCCAGTACATCGTGGATTAATCACCGCCACCAAATCACACACTTGGTACCAAGGAGGATTTGATGTGAATATGCAAGCTCAAATATTTTCTGTATTAAAACTTCATATTGGTTGTCTCTCTCTCTCTCTCTTTTTTTTTTTTTTTTTTTTTTTTTTTTTTTAAATAAACCATGTGAGAACATGCTGACATTGTTGAGGCTTGTCCTTAACTTGCAAGATAAATTTCAAATTCATTCTCTTGGTTGTTTTTAATAAGAAATGTAAACAAGTGGGATCACTTTGCAGTGTCCTGGAGCAGGATCTTCTGTCAATAATGATAGGGTGCCTGGGATTTACATTGCTTGGAAATCACAAGTGCTTTCCCACCAGGCTTTGCCATCTTCAGTGAAACTTCCAACAGATTAGGAAAGCTGATTTAATTTGTACTTCAGTGTCACTGATATTTAATCTTATTTTTACCCATAACAGAAAACCTAAAAAAAAAAAAAAAAAGCATTCAAAGGCTCCAATCTATTGGCATTTGGGCTGAGTAGACTGTGTTAAGTTTAGAGCTACATTTATTGATAACAAAACTGGTTTTGAGAACCACAAAGGAGAACCATGCTCTCTGTCAGTTCAGCATTTCAGAAAATCAGTGAAGATAACAGGCACAAGTGCTTGAATGCTTGAAGATCATCCTTTTAAAGTTTCAGGTTTTTAAGTACAGACATGCACCCAAAGAAATTTTTTAGCAGTCTTTTGGTTTTCCCCATGAACTTGCAAAGAAAGATTAATTGCTGGTGGTGTTTCCAAATAAAAAGGTAGGAGGGCACATTCTACATCAGCCCAGTGCACTGAGACTTAAGGGTGTTTTTAAACTTCTAAACACTGCATTAATCTACAGTAGAGCACAAAAAGCAGAGCAAAATTAAAATCAAGCGCAGTGATAGCTTCCAAACATACAAAACAGTCTTAGGAATGTCAATAATGCAGTGCTAGTATAATATAAAGCCAAACAAATGTGTTAATAAAAGAACTTGGCTTTCTGCATTCTGTAAAAAATATAAGGTGGTAGTAGGAGAAAACCCCTATTGGCAACTATGGAGCATCAGAATTAAAAAAGAAAGTACTCCAAAATGAAAAGATAAAGGCTAAATGCAAGCAAAAAGCCCAGAACCGTTATCAGAGCCAAATAAATACTCAGCAGTTTTGTCAAAATTCTTAATGCAAAATGCTAGAAGACTTTTCAAACAGCCTTTTGTCTATTTGTTGGGAAAAGACAACAAAGTAACAATACTAGAAAAATTCAGAGGGGTTGAAGGGTCTTGCACATGAGGACCAAACTCCACACCTGTCTGTCAGAAAAGCATTGCAGCTGCCTCTGAAAAAAACCTCATATTTTGGTGCAATGGAAAGGATTTTTGCTAAAACAACAGAAATCAAAATTCTTCTTTACAATGAATCAATTCATTATTATAGAGGGGAAAAAAAAAATCACCCACAAACCATCTCCCTCAACACTATGTGACTGAAAGTGTTGTCCAAGATGCCCACAGAGGCCAAGTGTTCAGGGGTGCTCAGCAGCTTGTGAAGGGCTGAGCTCTGTCCATCTGCTCAGATTCACCCCTGGAGCATGGAAAAGGAGAGGCCTGGACTCCCCTTTTATGGGGAAGATTTGCTGGAGTATGGAAAAGGAGGAATGTTTACTACCACAACTACATCTCACCTGAATATCACATTTATTACTGAATCAATTAGTATAAGTGTATATAAGTATCAGCTGTCCCTGAGTACAATTATCACTGAAAGGCTCTCAGAAAAATCACCTTACATATCAAAATAATTGACAGAACACAAAACTTTGATGAAGGATCAAAGGGCACAGTGTTTTTAAATCACTCCCATGAAATAAAAGGCTTTGGGAAGGCCCAGGAGCAGGAGTGGCTGGGTTTGGGCAGGGCTTGGAGCTGCCCACAGCCATGGGGACACAGCTCTGAGCCCTCAGCCTGCCAGGGCTCCCAGATGTGCTCCCAGATGTGCTCCCAGATGTGGTCCCGACTCAGCAGCCCCAGGGAGAACAGGCAGAACTGATCTGAGCTTCTGATAGCAGGAGCTTCAGTGCTAATCAAGAGGAGTGAGCTGGCCATTAGTTAATTGCATTAAAAAAGCATGAGAGGACCTGAGCTGAGGCATATAAAGGAAAACAAAGAAAAACAGAAAAAGATGGGGATAAAAGACTTTTCTAATCATAAATTAAGAAGCCAATTATGGGGAAGGGATGAGTCCTTGACAAAAGATCTGATAATTATTGGAATTCAGGGCAAAATTTTGGAAAGAGATGTAAGAAAATCCAGAAATGAACATTTGCCAAATAACGAAATTCACGCTGCTCAAGAATGGAGTTTATGGAAGCAGCCAGTTCTCATACAGTATCTCCCAAACAAAATTCAAAATATTTTAAGAACAGAGACAGGATACAGAGCTAACAAGAGCTAACCCGAACACATCAACAGCATTGCAACAACCATCTCAAAGTAAGGCAATGACTGGCAGTAGGAAAGAATCCTGGAGAAATTCAGCAATTACATCATTTTAGAAATGCTCCTCTGCAGCAGCAGAGGGTGTGCTACTTAGGTAGAAAGGAGAAAATCAAACCAGCTTCTTTGGAGAAAAGGACAACACTGTCAGTGAGAGAGACATTTTGTGCCCCAGAGGCACAAAAACCACTGTTTCCATCTCTCAGGATATTGGAGATTATAGGTATGTTCCATCAGAAAAGAAACAATGCAAATATAAATAAATGGAAAGAAAAGGCTCCTCAAATAAATCAGGTGATATATATTTTTAGATTTAATATAAATAGGGATAGGGAAGTAGCACCCAATGGATACCTTTGTATACATTCTGTCTTCCCTTTGGGAGACATAATGCCCTTTTTTTGTGTCATGTCAGTTATGTTCTCAGAAATGAGATATTTGAAAATACAGTATAAATGTGGAAGGCCTAAATAAAATATTATTTTAAACCACAGTATAAAGGTGTGAGACCAGTCACTGCCTCATGTAGGGAGGGCTGGAGGAAAGTTTTGCCAAAATAGCCAATCCTCTAAAAAGAGCTGTGAGGATCAGGTGATGATCTGCACATGGTTCCATCCAACTGTAAGTCAAGAGCAGGGTGATGTTGCCTGTCATCAGTTCATGCTCTGTTCAGGGGGAAAAGTGAGAACCAAAATGGCAATACATATGAAAAAGATACAAAATCACTAAGGATTGGCCACCCATAGTTAACAGGAAAACACAGAAATTGTCTACCTGATTTGAGATTCTGAGATACTTCACCATCTTTAGTAAATGTTGCTCTGTTTCCCTGTGGCCTGAGACAGGCTGGGAATGGAGATGGTGACCTCAGAATTTGCTCACGTGGGTCTGTGAGTCCTGAAACCACAAACAATGGAGGAAAAGCTCACACAGGTGCCAGGAAAGAGAGGATTAGAAGGGATGTGGTGCTTCTGGTGCTTTGCTCAGTGCCTTAGGCAAGAACCAATCTCTAAAGATTGAGATCTCAGGGGTGAGGACGTGAACAAGCACACCAACAGTCTGGCAGTGCTGGTGTTCAGAGCTCTGGGCTGAAGGATGCTCAGCACAAATCAAACACTAAATGGGCACTCCCAGTGAGCATTCTGAATCCTGTCCCATGTTATTAGCACTTCTCCCTGGCAGTGACTGTGGTGCTGGAGCCAAGGACATTAAAGGCTGTTCCATACGTGTTCCATGCATGAAATCCAGGTGGGTGCACAGCCAAAAGGAGCAAGGTGCAGGATAAATTAGATCTCTTACCAATACACTCGAGACCAAAGGCAACAGAGCTCAGCAAGCATGGCTGGGATAAGAGGAAGGATGGTGGCAGTGGGCACCCCAATAGTGGCTGTAGGGATGGACATCCATGACAAGTCTGCCTGGATCCCAGCCTGGCAGAGCTGCCAGTAGCAAGGCCTTGAGGAAAGCCAGAAGCTGAGACTGTGATCCGGTGTTATCCAGTGTAACTTCCCAGCATCCAGAAATCAATGGATAAAGAGTTTCCAGAGATGAAGTCAGCACTTTGATTAGATGCCACTCATGCCTCCTCCAACCTTTATAGTTCCATTTTTGGGACCCTATTTTATTCCCAAACATCTGATGGTTACAAATTTTATTGTACAGTTATTTACTCCATTAAAAAGGGGAGGTTTTTTGGTCTTAAATCTATTGTCAAATTCATGTGGCAGCATATAAGTCTGATTTGGAGAGAAACAATGAATAAACATTTTTAACTCTCCTTATTCATAGTAAATTACTTGATATTATTATGAACTTCCTATGAACTTCTGTCATATCTGATGTCTGTCCACAGATTATCTCTTTCAAGAGAGAATTCTACTCTGTTTAGCTCCCTTGAAGAGAGTGTAAGACATGTCTTACACCTTTGGCTATCATTGTTCCATTATTCCACATCTTTTCTGATTCTCCTCCACATTTTTGAGCTGGAATGACCAAACCTGCACGCACAGTTTAAGAAAGGACCTTATCAGATTTGTAGAATTTCGCTCTTTTGGTCATTATTTCCTTGCTTGGTTGGCAATTGTCTCCAAAACCTCAGCTGAGCTCTGAGTTTTCCATGAGATGCAAGGATTAAAAGAGCTGGCAGGAAGAGCCCTCCAAAGGGGGTGGCAGGAATGTTCTTTTCCTCTTTCCCTTTCCTCTCAGGAGCAGAGCAGGCACTGGAGATTCTCAGTTCCTTGGCCATGGGATGGGATCAGCTGCCCTGGTGGTTTCCAGGCTGCTCAGCCCTGGGGGGTGCCACAGCTGCAATGTGCAACAAAATAATGCAGCAGAACTGAGAGAATTACTGACTTGGCCAGGTAAAAGATTGATATAAACATTAAAATTGACATACGTGGATACTGGGATGTAGGATTCAGTTATCCCATGGAAGACAAGGGGAGCTGTGCCTCTAATTTCAGTATTTCAATGAGACAAGAACATTTTAAGGATGGTTTTAAACACCTGTAAATAACAATTCACTGAGTTCCAGCCTTTCTATATGTCTAGTAAATAAGCACATCCCCCTTTCCCTCTGCTCCCATGGCAAGACAAAGCTCTTTAATGATGTTTATAAGTTGAAATGGTAACTGTATTTGCTACTTCAGTGCCTCAGATCTCAAGATTATTCTAATAAAATTTATAATGTCAAAGTGGGTGTAGAACTAACAAATTACAGAACTGAAACAAAAATGTGTATGAAAGTAATGCTATGAAGGCTGAAAACACTTCCTCTTTCCATAGTCAGAAAGTTTAGAAAATATAGAGGGGTTTTGCTACAGATTAGTGTCTCTGCTACTTCAACTTTCCAGGATAGAAATTGGGAAAAGCAGCAAAATAAAGATGAAAGAAGAAAGTATCCTGGACATTATTCCTGTTACTAGACTCAGTGGCATAAAAGAGGGATAAAAAAAAATTGAAAATTCTGAAGATTTTAAGAATAAGTCTTTTCTATCATAAAATAACTTCAAAGAAAAGTTCAGTTGAGTTTTTGTCTTTGTGTAATAGAAACAGCTCTGCAATTTTAAAATGTTAGACTAAGCAACTGTTTACTGGCTATAAGCAGTTACATAACTGAGGGTGTTAGATGGGAGCCTGTTGCCCCTCTTGCTCTGAAAAAGTAGATGTAATGTAGGTAATAAAACACAGAATAGATGAAAAAATAACCACCTCTCACCCAAATAAATCATTCCTAATCCAATCTGAGCCACAGAATTCTTAAGTAATTCTGGGCAAGTCACTTAAACCATAGATTTCCCAGAGGATATCTTGTTTACAGTCTTGCACAAACTCTGTGTGGCTCAAGACAACAGAACAGTTATTGGAACCTGCTTTTCTCAGACTGAATGTTTTTCTTCTTTCTTAGCTGCTTTTTAAGTTTTCAAAGATCTGTAATTTCCTTCCGTTGTTCCTGGGCCTTTTAATCCAATCAGAGGGGAACAGTCACTGTAGGATTAACATCTTTACCTGCTTTTGAAGCCCAACTTTTTCCAATCTGATAGAGATATAAAATTTGTCACTGAATATGCATGGTTCAGTAGACTCATGTATACATATTTAGTAGACTAATTCCTCCTTGACCAAAAATCATTTTAGACTTGTACTTCAAACAAACAAAAAAGAAATAAATCTGTCATATTAATTCAGTTCCCTGATCGATCCCTCAGGGAAAGGGCCAGCATTGCTTTTATTTTAAAAGCTCATAAGATGTGTTTAATTTGGTTCTGTAGTTATTTGTTCAGTATGCAGTGCAAATTTTTCTGGCTGCAGACATGGGATATAGTAAACCTTTGCCTGGATAAATGTCCAACCTCTTTTAAGTTGGGGAGAAAGTTACTCTCTCATAAAGTTCAGACCTGCCAGACTCAATAACTCTACAAAAATGTTCAGATGAAAATTGCTTCAAGCAATCCTAGTAGAAAGCCAGCACCTCACCCCTACTTTAAAGTTATGATCCTTATCATAATTAATTCAATAAAGAAGTAATGTACTTCAACCTAGGCATAGAGAATAATTTTCTGTCCTGACTGGTATAAACTTTCAGCTAGGGATGTTTAAACTCTGGACCTGATCTTTTAGAGCAAATAATAAATTGCAGACCTAGAGCCTGCAGATTATAGCTGAAGTTGAACCATCACAAATATGTCATTCTGAGATGAAAAGGTACACTGAGTAGGAGTGATAAAATGTATAATACTATTTATAAATATAAGAAAGATGTTCTTTTACTGACAAATTAAACACTAATAATATTTTTGAGCTGTGAATGCATTGAAGGGTAGGAATTCCTATGCAATTCCTGTAAACTGACATAGCTTGCATCTTAAATTTATAATCAACATTTTTCTGCTGGTGAAATACAGAACTAATTCTCTGTCAAACAAACCAAGACATTTGAAAGATCCAATCTCAAATGACTGAAGCATTTAACTTACGATTCCCTGTGCTTTTGCCTAAGTCACTGCTCTGCTATCCCACCTTTTCCTTGCACTGCTGTCAGAGGCAGATCCTGCTGCAGGGAGGTGCTGAAACAGCCCCAGAACAGGGAGCAGAGAGTGGCCTTTCCCTGCCTGCCCATGTGAACATCTCCATTCTTTATTTTGGAGAGGAACATGCACTGACCAGAGGTGCAGAGCTGGGTGAACACACCACAAACACCCTGCCCTCTATTCACTGCTGCTTTCACACGTGCATCTTGCAGCAAGGAAGCAGAAAGCTCTGGTTTGGACTCACCTGAGTGCCCTTTTCTCATTTTCTGGGATATGTTAAAGCAAGTGGCCATTTGTTTGAACAGCACAGATGCCATGGTAAAGCAGATCATGTACTTCTTTAAATGCTAGCTGTTATTTTATCAGCTCATCTCACATTCCATCTCATTGCATTCAGTCGTGGCTGTGCTGCAGTGTGACACAACTTGCTGCAGTGATAACAGTTCCAAAACACAGAAATTACTTTTCCAAGACATCATGTCCAAAACAAATATCCCCTTCCACTAATTTAGTTTGATGGATAGATAATCTTTATGATACAAACTTAAAATACACATACTACTTTTATCCCATGTAAGAAATGTATTTTTATCCCAGTATGCAAGGACTTGTCTGCTGTTTCTACTGTTTGTCCTTACAGTTACCTGTATCTATTTATATTTCACTCTCTCAGTTCTTTTTGTATAGAGACTGACCAACTCTCTACCTTTAAAATAATGAGAGGTGCAAACTGCAGAACTACTAGGAAACATTTTTGACCCAAGATTTCAATTCTATTCAAGCACAGATACATTATAAATTACAACAGCATGTGTGGTTATAACAGGAGAATATGTGTGGTGCCCCAATTTGCAAATACTCATTGATGTGAAAAATCCCAGTAACAAGGAAGATTCATTTTGTTTTACTGAATGAGGGAGAGTTTGTGGCATTTTAACTCAAAAAACCCCCTCTCTTAACCATACTATTATGTTAAAGCAAAAAAAAGGAAACATAAAAATCTTTAAAAGATGCTTTGAGTAAAATTTAAATTAAATGGTTTTTTTTAACGGAGATTTTCTAACTCAAAACTGTCGCTGTGGGTCTGGCAGGATAAAACAAAAGCACATTATTAGGCTTTAAGAGCACTTCTCTCTTCAATTCTCTGTTGCTAGCAGTTGTGTTGTAAGTTACCTTTCCTCCACTGAGTAGCATTTACACTGTGTGAGTAGTTTCTATCCTAGGAATTACAGCTCTCAAGCTGACTTGTGTGCATGATCAGGCTTAGATCATGTCAGTAGATGTTACTCTTTAGAAATATATTTGTACACTTCTGCTGTTTTGAAACTAACACGGTATGAGATTTCAGGTTGTTTTACGCTAAATTACCTCCACTTTGGAAGTGTCTTAAATAAATTCAAGCTCACTTATGTGTATATACAACCACATCTTCTACAAATTTAGCCAGCAATTAAAACCCTGAGAGCAGCTCAACTGATTGATCAGTTATTTACAGCATGCACAGACCCAGAGCTGGAGGAAGTAAGTCAACACACCAGAGGTTGGTTGCTGTTACAACAAATCCCTTTTTGCCAGAATGTTTGACCAACACTTGCAACCCTGCACCCCCACCCCCTTTGAGTCCCCCTTGGATTGATTAAATTGGCTCAAGATGACACCAATAATTGGCTCAAGATGCCGCTTCGACAGACCCAATGATCCATATCTTTGCATTCCCTAAAATCAGGCCTTTCAGCTCTGTGTTAGATTTAGGATGGTTTACATTGGCTCTGTCACAAACATTTTAATAAAGTCCCAGAGAAACCTCAAACTGGTGACATCATTGGATGGTGTTAAAAAAAAGTTCCACTTTGCTTGTTAGCCTTTATAATCCGATCAGAACCTTTTTTTCCACTATATTTTGTCATTCCTTTATAACTCTCTGCAATTAGGACCGTGGTATTAAAAACAACAAAAAAATTAATATTAGCTATAAGGAGAAAACAATTTTAAGTATTTTGACATCAAGTAGTAAAAGGAAAAAAGTCAAGCTTAAACATTCACCGTATCTTAATGGCAGGAGCCCGAAACTGCTGGATGTATTATTTTTGAACTATTAGGTGAATTAATTACAATGAAACTATTGGCTGTTCTCATGAGACTGTTGTATAAAATAAACAATGTCATCAAGCTCACTGGAAAGGCTACTACTCATTTAAGTACTTTTAGAAAATAAGTTGCAAATTCTTCAGTGTGTCCCAAGACCGTGCATGTGCCTGGGTTCAGGTAACAGGGCTTGACTCTCCTGTAGTTTATGTGCATAAAAATATCCTACCTCCATCACAGGAGCAATGCCAATCTGAGGCCTGGGGCTGCTCAGAACCATTCCCAAGCCAGTTGTCTGTTTTTCCTGAATGAACATTTTTAACAATTAGCGTTTTCCATAGTTAATTCCCATCCACCTCAAGAGCGGAGTTGCTGCGGAGCTGCACCATGCAGCATTCCTGTTATCTGATACCCTGGCTCCTTGAGCTTTCCATTCTTTGAGTTTAAACAGATGACAGTCCTTGTGTCATCAGATGTTATTACTTAATTACTTCTAGCAGTGGACTTTATATAAAAAGGGTACTCTGAGTATTTTTTTCCACAGCATGTTGGAAAATTTGACGTGTTTTTCCTTTTCGGACTCAAAGGCTGATTTCACATCCTGAATTTCCATACGATTGTCCTTAAAAATATAAAAACCCCAAGCAAATGAGGACTAATGTCTACTTCCAGTTTAAAGCACAGGAACAGCCTGCCTTGCTGTGGTGCCAAGATTTCCTGTGAAATCTTATTTATAAAGCAGTAGCACCCTGACCCTGCAGCACGATCTGACAGCCACTGATGCCAAAGGATGTCCTGATAACGTGGATGGTACTCCAAGCCCTCATCCCAAAGGCTGCACTGACATGTGGGTGATGCTCCAAGCCCTCATCCCATCCTCCATAACTGGAACCCAAAACAGAGCCAGGCAGTGGAAGAGGGAGCACAGAGACAGGAAATTACTGGCTTAAGGTCAGCAGCAGAGGCAGCATCTGAACCCTGGGCTCTCCTCTTTATGGTGGGGCATTGTCAGCAAATTTCCTGTCCCACATGTGCCAGACCTGGCTCCCTCACACAGGGCAAGGGACCCTCAGAGGGTCACAGGCACAGAGAGGAGCAACAGGCCCTCCCTGAGCTGCTTTCTCCTCCCAGTTCCTTCACACACACTTTTGAAGAAAAACTGATGCTGCAGAGCAGCAGGGCTGGGGTTTTCCCTGGTCCTTCCTAAAGCAAACCCCATGTCCAGATGCTTGGCCGGTGGTCAGCACATCCTCACCCTCAGTTTCCACTCCTCACCCAGCACATCCTCATCCCCAATTTCCACTCCTCACCCAGCACATCCTCATCCCCAATTTCCATTCCTCACCGAGGGAAAGGCAGCCTGCCTGACTCCTGCAGCCACTCCGAGCTCCTTCCAAAAGTCAAATACAAAGAAAGGGGATTTGCTATCAAAACATAGAAATATTTATTTTTAACACGTTAGTTAAAAACTTGATAGCATGCTTTAGTCATCTAAAAAAATAAACTGGCTTTCAATACTAAATCAGCTTGCTCAACAGATATAATGCTTACAACAGTGTAACACCATAATGATACTCTTACATAAATATTAGGGAAATAGAATGTTTTTTCATTCTGTTCTTCTCCAGCATTCTTTAAAACACTGACGTAAAATAGAAATACTTTTGAAGAAAAACTATTTTCTAGAAATATTTCTAGTAAATCTGAAAAGCCTTACTCTTTTCTTCTTTTGGTTTTGGTGGGTTCCTTTTTTTTTTTTTTTTTTTTTTTTTTTTTTTTTTTTTTTTTTTTTTTTTAAGAAAAAACACTCCAGGATAACTGCAAGCATATTTCCAAAATAAAACAAAAAAGGTGATTTTCCAGGTTTCAATATGTAACAGCTTTTTAAATTATCCAATACGCTGCCTTGATTCTGTACAAATGTTCTGTTCCTTCAAAGAGACAAAAAAGCATGTACTGCCAGATCTGATTGTATGTCGAGAGTGGATCTGATCCCCTTGTCACTAAGGTTACTAATCAAATTTCCATCCAATATGCTCATGCAGGATTTCCTGATCAAACACTTAAATCTGCCCCCTCTGCACCCCCATTAGCTAACATGTTTTATATGTAGCGGGGTCATCAAAAGTGTAATTCCCTTAAAGAAACCTAATCCTGCCCCCTTGTCAACCAGCAGATAGCTAATAATGCTCTCTATCCCACACTTTTTGAACATCAAGAGCGTACCAGAAATTAAAATCTTATTTTAATCTCGCAGCAGATGTTCCAAACAAAGGTATTGCACGCGGGCGTCACACGTATTCCAAAGCCATCAGGTGAAGAAATAAGGAAGTTTCAAGTCAGCTTAGCTGGGGGTTTGCCAGAAAAACACCGAGAAGGTTTTTGTTTCTGTTTGGGCTGGGTGAGTGTCCTGCAGCACGCCACAAAAGGAGGTTCCACTGGATCACCTCCCTGGTGAAATGATTCTCTGGGGGAGCTGCGGACGCAGCGGATCCGTCCCCGTGCTTGCTCACAACTCCCGTGCTCACCCTCACACTTCCCTCTCCTGCCTGGATCCCTACAACTTTCTGCTCTGAACACTCACGAGAGGTTTTAGCACTTTCTTTTCTTTCATATGAGGAACAAAAAACAACCCAAAGCAAAAGAAGAAAACTCTCAAATCGATTTCGTTGTGAACAAGATTGAGAATCTGTTAATGAAGGTGGTTTTCATTCTCAAGACCATCTTTTTTGTTTTTAATAATAAAATCAAACCTTGAAGAGTTGGTTTAAGATTTTTCCTCTTGTTAATTCTGTTTTAATAGGTTGAATGAGAATTTGCACTAAAGAAATAGAACTTCCACGATGACCTGTTTGGAAGCCTATGTGTGGGGTGTATTTTCTTTTTCCTTTCTCTGCTTTTTTTTTATTT
>WEIU01012973.1:139418-178128 GCA_013389925.1 Aegithalos caudatus | reverse complement strand
TTTTTTTTTTTTTTTTCCGATAAATCATAAACCTAATGTTGTAGGTTTCTGCCTAAAAACAGCTCAACATACCCAGAGGTCAGAAAAAAATCTGGAAAAAAAGAAAGTATGGAAAAAAGGAAAAAATTCTCTATATCTTTATATCTCATCTATCTCTATCTCTATCTATGTATTTCTCCACCTCCCCATAACCATTAAGGAAGTACAGTAGGTATTTAAAATCAATTGTGTACTAGAAAGTAAATAATAATTCAGTAGAAAAGTCCAAAATGGATAATTGTTATGGGACCATACAATAGTATTTGATCAACTGTATTAGCTGAAATAACACCATTCTGAGACTTTCTAAAGAATTTTTATCTGAACACCTTTAGGTGAAGCCCTGCAAAAGCAGAAGGTTACTAAAAGGGCTCATCCCATTCTGACACCAAGCAATTCTTGTAACCTGAGATATGTTCCTGGTTAATTCCTTAACAGGAACATTTCTGTGCAATGCCACAACTGGGTCTGCTGAGTTCCCCACGCTGCCTCTTCTGCTCACGAGATGTTGAATTGTGTTTTATAGGTAAATTGCACCCAAGCCACAGCATCTCACTCCTGGTCTTTCTGGTCTCTAACTACTCTGCTGATGCTTCTTTCACACTTTAGCTCTAAGGCTTCTGGGACTAGGACCAGGGGTTGCTTTACTCACAGTGATCCTGAGCAATGAATCACAAATGCTCTGCTCCTAAAAATAATTAGCATTTCTTGTAACAAATGAGAGATCTTCTATCAATTGCAGCAAAGCCTGTCTCTGCCTCTCCTCAGCCTCACTCTGCATTTCTGTCTCAACACCTGATTAACTGATGCTCCACATATCTCTTCCCACTGGCATTTCATACTAGATGAAAGAAACACAGATTTTCAGATGAAAGATATGTAAATGACAACAGCTTTTACTCAGTCTGCTCAGATTTCTTGGGCCTCCTGTTTTTAGTGGCAGCCTGAATTTTTTTTTTTTTTTTTTTTTTTCTGGGGAGGGTAAAGCTGCAAAACCTCATTGAAGAACTATTGCAATAAAAACAAATAATGTGGCAATTGAGATAGCAATTCTGGCAACAATCTCTCCTGCCCTGGTAAGTGCAGAATTAAACACTTTGTGCTGCAAGTGGGACAGGCCTTCGAACGGGCAGATGGCAGAGGACCAAAATTGTTCTTTCCTGCTTGACAATTTGTTTGCTTACACAAGCATCAGTTGTTATGCTGGGAGCTCTTTAGTGGTAGTGTTGAACAAGTGTCTGCTGCTCATCAAAGGCTGAGTGAGGCTGCATTCCACACTGGGAAAAAAGCATTTGAATGTGTTCCTTAGTGGAACAGATAGGGACACTTCCAGCTCTGTAAGCTGTGGTTCTGAGAAAGGATTCACCCAAAGAAGCCTGTGGTATTCCAGTGGATCTCTCAGGTGCATTCAAACAATTGCATTTTCACTTCCCCTTTGGGAAGTTTTTCACTCACTGTGGTTGACAACACCCAGATTCTCAGATAATCCCCTTCCATACTATGTTCAGCTAAGCTTGTGCATAATCATAAAATGTTCTGGCAGAAATGAGTAGACCAATGAAAATACACATCCCTACTCCATCTAGGAGATTTTTATTTCAGCTCTTCGAGTTATGATGAAACTTGTAATTATTTACCAAATTTAACCTGTACACTTCTTTACTGAGGCAGCCAATATTTATGTAAGTGCTGAAGCAGTATTTGTATCAGTCACACAGAGGAACAAGGGGATGTTTCCACAAACTGGTGTTTCAGATGGCCTAGAACCTGCATTTCCACTTCTAATAATCATGGGATTTCACTTTGGTAATTCAATATAAGCATAAAAGACCCTCTCTCTCTGAATTAAGCCTTGTATATCTACATGAACCCTCTACAGAAGTGCTCCTGTGACTAAAATTAAGCACACACAGCATTAGAAGTGTTTACACATTTAATAAATTGCTTATATGTGTTTATTTTGGAATTCTAGTTTGCAGTTCACAAGACAGAGAGGCAGAAGATGAAAAGGCTGCTTATGTCCTCTGTTTGCTCAGCTGATTTAGCAAACAAGAATTTGGTTGTATCAAATGTAGCTTATGACAGACATGATTAAATTTGTTGTAATTATTACAATAAATTCTGCTATAAAAAGTTAGATTAATATAATTATTGAAAGTAACCTCAGTGAGGATTGAATTTGATTAAAATACATGGCAATCATTTCAACAGTCACTTTACCCATGAGAGTTGGACACAAGAAAATAATTTGTGTAGCATAAATCCCATTTGTGAAGATACTTTAAGTCTTCAGGCCACTTGTGGCTGTCTGTGTGGATGGAAAGTGACTTTAATCCCTAGCTCCCAACACTGCTGAGAAATGTGGTCTGGGCAGATCCCACTGCCACAGAGCAGCCAGGTGTGCCTGGCTGAACCTGAGACTGTAACTGAAATCTAAGCAATTTGTTTGGAAAATGATCTTCAGAAAAGGGAGAACTTTTAAGAGAGCTTGATAGACAGCAATGTTCAGTCTATCTGATCAGAGATAGCCACAATCTGAAAATTTAAACTTTTGATTGTCTGTAGTGTAAAGATGTATGGGAGGCCTACGAAGAGTAAAAAAGTCTAAATTCCCCTCTGGAAATCCTCCATTAACATCAGATCTGTGGGCTGAGGAAAGACCTCTAATCTTCACCACACCCCATGGAGATGGGGAAGTTAAGGTGTGCATGGACTTCATTAAGTCAGTAGGAAAGGATTGCAAAATATTTGTTTTTTTCACTCTAAAAGGATATAAGAAAACCTCACACCAAAGGCTGCTGGTGGGAACAAACAGATCCAGCAGTGCACATGCTTTCTCAGTTTTCTGAAGCCAAGAACTAACAGCATATTTCCTGGTCCAGCCCCTAAACAGCACCAGCATCAGCATGGGATCCTGTTCAAAAAGGTTGTTGGAGTCCAACAAACATGAAAGTGATGATTTCCTTCACCCCAGCAGAGCAGTGCATTACAGACTCTCTTCAATGCAGACATCACATAAATTCTGAGAACATCAAAATGGAATTCTCTGTGCACTATTATGAAATGTGAGAATAGCAACAGGGAAGTGTTACATTTTTGTTGTGCAGACCTTAAGCGAATGCTTATAAAATAAACCCTGGAGTTTCTACTGTCATATGTCTGTGTACGAGCTTGTTGTTTCCAGAAAGCTTCTTGCCTGAAGTTTGTGACAAACTCTGCCTCTGATGCCACTTCAGGCATAAATATGAATATTTTTATTGAATGGCTCTCTTTGCTTCTCCCCCACATCTGCTGGAATACTTTCGTGGACTCATGTCTGTGTAGTAATGAAAGGTCTTAAAGTTCTGTTATATTGTTTTTAACACTTTTGCTGTCAATGTAATTATTGTAGCTGCACACCTGTATAGCATTCACTGCTGCATTAAGGAGTGCTCCATATCCACACACTGAGACAAGTTTCTTTATCAGAAATGTGCGGGGTTTGTGGATTTTTAAAATTCTGAGAAATATCCTTCCTCCACAAATATCCCAAGTTGACTCCTTAGCCAGAACAGTTTAGGAAATTAAGCAATACTACTCAGCCATTTTTAGTCTCCAATTCCTCTCACCTGAGGTAGGAACCTGGAAGAGATGATTTCTCTGGCTATTTCTCTGCACTGATTGTAGGAAGACCCCAGACAGAAGAAGGCAGCACAGCCAAATGGATCAGCCATCCACACCCCCCATTCCTCCATCCTCACACTGCTCAGATGAACCCCACCTGCCACATCACTAATTCCACTTTTCTGTGAGGTGCACAACTCTGCGTGAGATGGATGTGGAGCTCAGTGCTCGCAGCACAGAGAGGCTCAGGGGCAGCAGTCTGGGTGTGCATTCACACATTACTGCAGAACAGACCCTGAGATGCCCAAAGGTTGACTCCAAACACCCATCCTGGCTCCAGCAGAGGCTTTGGGACAGTGAAATCTCAGATTATAATATTAATATTTTTTTTAAAGTGCTACAGGTATATGCAACTGGTGCCCATCCCTGAAGGATTTAAGATCAGATTCAGTCCTGTCGAAAGTTCTTTGAGCATTTGCATTAATTACAACAGAATTTTAGGGGTGGCACCAGCAAAACCATTCAAGACATTGATTTTGTACTTTTTATGTACTAACAGGTACATGTAAAAAATCCATGTCTGAAAGAGTTTGACATGATTTAAAAGTCCATGCCCTCTGCACTCCTTCTAGTCTGTGCTTCTTTGCACTAGGTATTGCACAGATTTAGAATTAAGACCTAGAAATAATTCAAAAGACGAAAATTGAAAAACAAATCTGGAGAGAATGGCTGCACATCCCCAAGCGGTCTGTGTGGTCTTTGCTGTCAGAGAAGGTATTGCAGATACAAACATGCAGCCCAACACATTTCTGAATTGCATGTTCCTGTGAATGCATTTTAAAAATACATATCTAAATGTGTATTCCACTCAAAATGATTCTCTTTTTCACAATAACTTTGCAAACAGGGGAAAGAAGTATTCATGACCGATTGTATTTCTAAGGAGTCAGTGTTCAGCTGTTTATCTTTATTGCCTTTTGTTTCAGATCTAGTTAACTGCATGTTTTACAAATGAGTGGGTGGATTGGATTCAAGCAAATATTTTAATGTCTTGTCACGGGTCATTTTTGCTCTCTCTTTTTTTAATCCTGCATCTATTAATTTCCACAAGAAACTCTTCACAGAAAGAAAAATTTCCTTTTAATGATAAAAGGTTTCTTTCATTTACTACTTATTATTTTATTCTGCATGGCAAGAACAGGAGATTTCTGTCCTCCAAGGAAGCCAGTTGGAGTTGTACATTCCAGCTCATGAGGCAATTATGGCTAAGTGAAGAGGAAGTTAATAGCAATGTTATATTTGGGGTGGCTCCAAGCATGCTTTCACAGCTTTGATAGCTGACACAGAGATGGTCATTTTATGCAAGACAAAATCCATTTACCACCGAGGTTCCCTTGCCAGGTTTTCCACGCTGTCTCTGGTAATAAACAAACATATAAATGAACAAATCTATTAAATATTAAATTTTATAATAATTTATATAATATTTATTAAATATGAAATATTTTTAAACAGTGAGCCCTGATTCAATCCATGCATTCTCCAACAGAAAGCTCCTTCTTGTCCTGTGCTGGTGCCTCTGAGGCAGTGTCACCCCCAGGTCCCAGGCAGGCAGAGCTGCTCCTCCCCACACGTGCCTGGAGTGCCCAGCTGAGCACAGGGAGGCCCTGGGGCTGCTGCTGCCAGCAGCATCCTCCTTCAAGCCACTCCAACAGATTTCAGTCAGATAGGATGGACATTGAATTAGGCACATAGTGAGATCAAAAAGATTTGGAACTTACAATACCTGAAAAAGTTGCAAGGCAACAGTCCTAGCATTGGTTCCAGGGTCATTTTCATTGGGATGAAATCTCTCACTGCAGTGAATCCTTACATATGGTTGCCTTTACTGCTCCTGCTGATCCTCTTTCCCATGCACTCACTGACCCCTCTGACTTTCTGAATAAATCTAATAGTGAGACTGTCCAAAGATATCCTTGGAAACTTGCAATCTAGTGACACCAGAGGGATATGTTTCCAAATATTGAGACAGTTATCCCCAAGGATACTTCCTATTGCAGGCCTGGCAAGTGTGGAAGCTGCTGTGGTCTTATTTTATGCTCAAAAAATGGCCAAGAAGTGAAGGAACTGGTGCCAAAAATATGCCTTAGAAATTAGAGGATGACAGAGCTAATAATAAGTTTCTGAGCTGGTGAAAAAAACAGCTGAGATTATGTTGCTCAGTGTGATAGTTGGAATGCAGGTTGGTGGATCACAAAAAAAATCTGAAAACACACCTGAAAGATTTTTCAGTGTCCACCTAAATGCAGACTCTTGGCCACCAGCAGAACTGAGTTGGACTCACCAGGCATGAGAATTTCCCTTATTTCCTATGCAAGACTAACTCTAGGAAAAAGTAATTTTAACTGATAAGTATACACTCAAAGAAAAGGAGTTTTGCTCTTCTTTCTCTAAGTTTCTAAATTTTCTCCAAACACAAGGTGTGGCAGATCAGTAGGTGGAGAGGTGAAGGGAAACTGAGGCACAGAACAGGGATGTGATTTCTCATGAAGTGGCCAAGCCTGTGAACTGACCTGTTACCCACGTTATCGCTTAACCAGGAACATAATTTAAACTGATTTATTGTGGAAAGTTATTTTTCAAAGTTAACATCTGTGGACTTGCTTGACTTTTAACACCAGTAGGGCAAAAGATGTCAAACAAACTAGCAGCAAAATGTTGCAAGTTTAATAGAGTGCACTGAAAAGCGACACAGGCTGTGATGTCTAATCCAACAATTTTTCAGACAACTTCAAAAACAACCCATACAAAGACACAGAGCGTTTGTCTCTGAGTTCCTGTCCTATGAAATACCACACTGGAGCCAAGAATATTAAATAAGTCCTAAGAACATGTCAAAAAGGATTGAGTTTTTGTGAAGGCCTATTTCTATAATTTGCAAGAACAGGAAGAGGATGAATCACTTTCTGACCAAAAGTAAAGCTGAAGCTTTGGAGTCCCACTTGTGAAAAACTGATTTGTGTGTGGGTGCAGGCTGGGATTCCTTGGACTGGTCAGGTGGCTCTGACCCCTCCCAGGTGTTCACCCCTGGACCAATACCTCTGGTTTTTGGTCCCAAAGTTACCTGTGGACAAGGATGTTCCCACATTGTGGTGGGCGCTCCTCAACACTGAGAAACCACTGCACAGCTGGGAGTGCTGAGGGTGTTACTGCCATGACAATGACAGGCAAAAGGCATCTGCACACGCTCAGGGCAACTCAGATCCTGCCCCAGGAAATAGATTACAAAAAAGTCTGCATATGGATACACAATTCCCCTTAAATATAGTTCCAATGGCTCTGTTTCAGAGCAGGAACATGATATTTTTCCTGTGCAAAAGTAACCTCTAGTAGACATATATCAGCTTTAGCCAGAGCTTGACCCATTATTTATTTCTAAGTTCACACCACCACTTTTTTTCATGTGATAGACCATGCTTGGAATCTGGTCCATGCTTAAACAGGTATTCAGGCTGGCTCAGAGCTCTAGGCCTTACCTAATCACAACACTTCATAAATAAAATTTAAAAAGGAGAAATTTAATTTAAAAAATAGGAAGACAAAAATTGATCACTGTGATTTCCATAGCACAAGAAAACATAATACTTAAGGAATATCTGGTACAATCTGTATTTTTAGTAATTTGACATATATAGTTTGGTCTAATAAGTCCACTCTTAACTGGCCAAGCTATGCTTCCTCTGAAAATCAGAAAATTGAAACTACCTTGCGAAAGTTTATGAAAAATAGAAACTGTTTTGACTCTGTTTCACAAGAAAAGAATTCATTGCACCAAGCTGTCAGTCACTAACATTGAGCCACTCAATTTTCCTGCAAAAAAATGCACAAATGGCTTTCATTATATTTAGCTGCAGCTTTAAGAAAATTTAATCAACTTAAACTGTTTAGTCTTTTTCCCTGATGAGAATCATAAAGTCAAATTCACATTTAAACCTGTTTAAACTGAAGCTCCTGTCAGCACCTCTGTTTATATTAAATCTATCGGCATGAAATGCATTAAAATAAGAATAATGATATAATGTCTTAAGTGTATAATGTTAACATAGGTCCCAGACAGAAAAGTGGGGCAGACAGGCTGAACATTGTAAATTAATCTTCAATGTGTTATATTTATAGCTGTCAACTTTTCTAAATAGTTGCTCTTGTAGCTTTTACACGTTCTCCTTGTTCATCTGTCTCTGTTACTCAATGTCTGTCCTCTACCATCAGGATTTTGGCAAAAAATTGCCATTTCCACATTTTCAGAAGGGGTTGGCACACTGGACATGGAGCACTCAATAACTGTTACCCATAAGGGGAAATCTGAGCTATCCCAGGCCCTAAAAGCAATGCCAGTGCTCCTCAAACTCTGCAATAGCTGAGGAATCTATAAACCCTGAGGTAATAAAAAGGGAAAAACTGCTGGGAAAATACTGGAATTTGGGTCTAAACCTGTCTTCTTACGAGGTTCCATCTGATTGATCTCATGAATTTCCATCTGATCAGGAATAAACTACCCCAGAGGTCTCAAAATCTCACTTAAAACTCTTTTTTTTTGTGTCTATATTTCATGCTCCATTAAAATACCCTTAGATTAAAAACCAAAGTCCAGAAAACCTCAACGACTCCAACTTCCCAAAGTCCCACTGGCAATGTTGGGGACCTTTTTTGGGCCATTCCAGCCCCATTTTCAGCTCCTGAGTGAGTGGCTCAGGGTGCCTGCAGACCTGCACAGACACGATGTCTCTGCCCAGCAGGTCCCAGGGTGAACTGATGTCAATATTGCAAAGTGCTGCTCTGGGACCTTGGGCAAGAACTGGGCTCAGCAAATCACACCAAGCAACCAAAAGGGCTCTTTGTGCTTGAAAACTGAGGACAGAATGATGGAAATCAATTGGTCAACTACTGCATTCCAGATGTGTCCAGCTTTCACAGTGACTTTGAGAAAAAACTGTTTTGGAAGGATGGAACCCAGCTTCACATCTATATTTACAGGATCCCAGCCATGCTTCCTAGAATTTGGAGCCCTGGATGCTACCAAAGCTTAGTATTTTATAAAGCTTGTGATAAACGAGGCTGCCTGTGAGTTTAATAGTAGAGATGCCCTGAAATCATGTTAAAGAAACCCAAAACCTATTTCCTCCCTTGCTGTACATAACAAGAAGAGTCAAACATGAGGATCCATAAGATAAAAGTTCATGTTTCTCACACAGTCCATTTGTGGGAGCAAAAGATGCAATCACTTAATCTATTTCCTTTCCCAATTAATCACTGGTCACAGTAGGTTTGCTGGATTCTGGTGACTCCTCTGGTCTGAAAAGGGGTTTGCATTTCTTTCTGCAGTAGAAAAAAATACACTGGCTGTGGGTAAAGGGGCCCCTGAAGCAGATAATATAAAAGAGCAACCAATAAGCCTCAGTTCTGCGCCTTGATTTTGTTTTCAGGTACACTCGTGAGAGATGCACTTAACTCCATACAGTGATACTCAGAATATCATGAATATTCTATGATTTAGCAAGGCTTACATTTAAGTACCTTATCTCCCATAACATGGGAATTAAAGGAATTTCTGTCAAAGTCTTCCTAGTGTAGCAAATCAGGACAACACTTCACACTACATTTAATAATTTCAATTTGGAAAGCTAAAGTAGGTGGGGAACTTCTGTTATAGGATGATGCTTGAGATTCCAGAAATCCTCCCATGTGAAACCAAGATAGAAATTTGAGTTATTATATGCAGATTTTAAATAATTTTGATTGAATCATTAGCTGTGAGAACAATTTCAAACAAACAATTTCAAAAAGAGTGCTATTGGGTTTAGAAAATATCAAAATAGGTCTTTGCAAGGTTTTTTAAGTGAAAAGTAAATTTACAATTTATTATTTCAGATGTGTGTGTGGGCAGACACATGGTTGTTGGTGTGTACATGCCAGTTTTGAATGTGGAAATTCACTCAGATTTCACAAGCATGAACGTCTCCATGAACTAAAACCAGTATGAAGTGTTAGTTTCTGGATACACAGTGTCTATTATCAGATCCTGGGAAGGTACATAGTTTGTTATGAAGATTATAAAACCTCTCATATAAGATAAATTGTGCTGAAAGTGAGAGTCCTCTGGCTTTGCTTTTTGTTAAAATGCTTCCCATAAACTTCTGGCTGAAAATCCAAAGTTAGATCTCTGAGGTGACACAAACTAAGAGTGGTCAAAGAATCACTCTCACAGCACTCAGCACTGATGTTGAAGTGATGCTTTTATGTCTCTAAGCTTTCATGCTTCTTTACAAATGACTCATTATGATTGGGGCTAACAAAAATTTCATTTTGCATTCTCTAGATACCTTCTGTTAACAAATGAAGCAGAAGTAAAGCCCAAGTAAATGACACATTTGAATAATATTAAAATGCAGCAAACTTAATTCTCCAATGACTGCAAAAGGCTTTATTACTCCTCTGTTATGTCAGTAACTCCACAGCTACTGTATCAGCCATCACACACTCATTTGATTGACAGTATCATCACTGATAGTTTTCTGTGCTACACATACCATAATTTTCCCTTTTTTCCAGCAAGTTTTTCTATTTTGGCATTTATATTAGGAACTAGATTTGTCTTCCAACCCATGCTGTTCTCTCCTCTCTATTGACAACACACTCTCTGGAAAATTCCCACTTTCTTACACAGCTGGCCAATCTGACCTCTAACATGCCTAAACTTTTTCTCTGGTCTTCAAGTAACAATTTTTTGTGCATGCTAAATTCCCTTCTCAATGGGACCAGATGTGATTCTTCAGTCAACTACTCCAGAAACACAGAATACCACCTCTTGAGTGTCCCTGCCCATTTTACACTCTCCTTAGTCGCTGTGAATCTTGGATTATTCTCCTGCACCCTTCAGTGCCCACCACCTTAGTGGACCAGGCTACCAATCAAATATTCATATATTTATATACATATAAATCAATGTAGCTCCATGAAGGTCCTGGAACAGGATTTCACCCCTGCCCTCAGATTTACAGTTCAATGTACAAGGCACTTAATCCCAGCAAAACTACAGAGAAAAGAGAGAGAGAGGTGAAGCAGAACCTTGTAGTATTGATTACTGTGACAAAGTAATCAGCAATCTGCCACAGCTTGTGAAGTGATTTCACAAACTTGCAAAATTGTCAGCAGGTTCAGTAGGGGGTTTAAAAGACAGTAAAAAGGCCCAATTTTTAGGAAGCTGTTTTTTCCATTTGAACTGCCTGTTTATTTCCAAAAGAAGTAAACACTGCACACACTAACTCAACCAGCTCATCCTCCACATTACACCACAGCATCTGCAATACAATTCTCAAGTCTGTTTTGTTCTCCCTTGCCTCCAGTAAATAGAAAGGGAAAAAAATAGCAAAGCAGTTCAACTTTCTGGAGGAGACAAGCAGGCAAGTCCATGCCACATCAGTGGAATCAGAATTCCAAAGAGGAAAGTTGTTCCTCTTTTTCCTACATTATCAGTTGCTAACTCATCCCTTTCAGATTCACACAGGACTTTGATCCAGGTTTTATGCTGTGAATCTGACCTGCCCCAGCTGCAATTCAGTTATCTCTATTCAGTTTTTTATTTCATTTTTTTTTTTCCCAATACAGTCTAATCTTCACTGTTTGCATTTTAATAGCCTGGCAGTGCCAAGTTGTTTTGGTTCAGTGGAACCACGGAGGCGACGTTTATCACCAGCGTTACACTGAGTTCAGTTCTCACCAAAAAGAACTGTTACTCCCATCAGTGACTCTCTGTTCTGCAAACAAGGCTACTGATTTGGCTGAAGGAAACAAAACACTCTTTCCCACCCTGAGATAGCTGCAAAACTCTCAGCAGGGAAACAGAGGGGAGGTGCCACAAAACCAAGGATATTGGAGCTTCTGGAGGACCAGGTACTGATAGAGAGGCTGAATCACAGAGAAATAGAGATGCTTCCTTTTTCAAGTACTCCTTGAAGATAAAAAATTCCAAGTAATTTTCATTCTTGTGTTGGCCAGACTAAGCAAGTGTGAGAGAGATGCTGGTATTTTTGAGAAGACAAAATCAGTCAGTTCTCTGATCACCCTGTATTACCTGTCCTGGTCAGTGACACTGGGAGCCATCAGCAGTTTGTCCTGCTCCTTAGCACAGGCCACAGCAGGCTCAGAGTCACCACAGCTAGTTAATCAAACATCTGGATTACTTCAATAGATGTTGAAGAGTTTACTCCAGTTTTCTCTCACCTTAAAGAGAGGGGAAGTACAGCAGCTGTGTGCTGATCCTTTGGGGTGCCTTCCCACCTGAGGTGTGCTGGGATTTGATGTGTGAACAGCTGCAGGGGGATTTGCTCTGATCAGCTGTGTCTGCCCCAAGGTATGGGGGCCAAAACCCAGCAATTTTGGAACTACAGCACTCCTTGATTAACATAATCATATGCAAAGATATGTACCCATCTCTGAAAGGAGCAGCAGTGAACAGTGGTTTAAAGCCAGCAGCTAAGGAACGTCAGAGGAAACAATGTTGGAGGGGGATTAAAGGGAGGTAGCATGTAATTATCCCAGTTGGAACTCAGCCTAGAGCTGCATTTCAGACTGCTTTTCCTTTTTCAAGAATAATTACTATGAAAACACTTAACCAACACTGTCAAAACAGATGTCAATATTCCATTCAAAATATGTAGGAGCTTTTCATTATTAAAAGGGAGCAACTGAGAACATCAGAAGTTAGAGATTTTACACATCTCTTGTCTGTCAGTTTGTCGACTGCAAGAAATAAAGGTGGTGCTCAGATCCAGCTGGTAAGAAGGAAGAGGTTAAAGTCAGCTGTGGATGCAGCAGTAATTTAAAAAATCTGAATAATGTGTGTTTATTCCTAAACAGAGCTCTTTGGCACCACTCAAGGCCTGGTTGTGCCCTTTGACACAACTGAGGGAGCAGTGATTGTGTCACGGAGCAAGCTGCCAGAGGTGAAGGAGGAGGAGAAATTTCAGCCCTGTCACTGACAATATTGTGCTTGCCTGGACCACTGCTAGAGACTGAAATTCCCAAGTGTGCTGAGAACCAAAGGGATGGGAGGTTACCATGAGCTGCTCAGTCTCTTTCAGCTTGGGAGTCACTGACCATGCATACCACATTACAGACAGGAGGATTTTCTGAGAAGTTAGTGTCCTCTAAGAGTTTATAGGATCACTACAAAAGGTTTTTCATGTTCCTTTCAAGTAAAAGAGCAGCTCTGATAGCATCTACTCCTATTGAACTTTTTATTCATTCCAAACTTTCTTTTGTTCTGCAGGGTTGTTTTTTATCTTGGCAAACACAGGGAATTTATTTGGGTACAGAAGTACATCTTGACCAAGAATTTTGCAGTTAAACTATTTCTCTCTTTTTTGGATGGAATAAAAAAATCCCACTGGTGCATTTCGCTATCCTGAAATTATTTCTACTATTTCCAAAGTTCTTCTATGCCAGGATAGTAAATAAAACACACTGGATTTAGGGCATAGAAGGGGAGGGTTTTTTTTTAATTTTTTTTTTTTAATTTTTTATTTTAAAGCACTGAGGCAAACATTAGTCACAGCAAGTAGGAAGCAAAATTTATCACAAACATCACCAGTATCTGTGTGTCTAAAATAATTGGTGCTTTTATGCTTTCAAGTAACCATAAGAACAGACCATTTCCAACCCAACTACTGGTGGGCTGGCACACACAAAGTTATTTATAAAGGGATAGTTCAAAAGTTAGCTCAAAATTGCACCAGTGGAAATTTCTTGCCATCATCAGAGCTTGCCCCTGTCCAAATTTGGCCTTAGAATTCTGAGTTTTTCCAGAAACAGTTTTCCAAACAGAACTAAATGAAAGAGCTGGATGCAGAGTGAACTCTTGGAAAGCTGTCTTGATTATTAAAAGCTGAAACCAGAGAAGCAGCCTCCACAATTAATGTAATACTGATCCAAAGGCAATTAATTTTAACTTTGGATGAATGAGGATGAAATTTGCCAGACTTTAAAAGCTTGCCTTTTCCCATCCTGCCTGCTTTCCTCTGTGTAACTGACACCACACAATTTGTCTCACACGAAAGCCTGGATGGACACTATGGCACATTAGAGGAAGTTTTACAGTTTGCTATCTATGAAAGAAAAGAGAACAGCTTTTCTTTGGCCGCCTCTGAAACATGGATTCAACTGCTGGATTCTGAATTCCGTGACTCAAGAAGTCCCTAGCTCATCTGAGTGCTCAAACTGCTTGCCTGTGATTTATGGATTTTTAAACCTCAAACTTCCTTTCTACATCATTAGGAAGTTCATTTTAAATTGCCAGGTGAGCCAGGCATGAGTTGTGCATGCAAAAGAAGGAGCTGCCTTGCAAAAGGAGCTGCAGGTAGCAGCAGGAGCAGCTCCTGTGGGCAATAATGCAGTGCCCAACCAACCAGGCAGTGCCAGCAGCAGCCTCACAGAAATCAGCAATCCTAAACTCAATTTCAATGGGCAGGTATATTCTAGTGGCCCAAGCATAGCCTTCACTTTATACAAAACAAAGTCATGGTTAAATTGCAGCAATTTCCCTCACCTCTGCTCCAAAAGTATGATTAGCTTTACATACCAAGGTATTTCCTTCTAGAATACATGAAATATCTCTATTAAGCTTACCTTCACCCTGGTCTGCAAAAAGGGAAAGATCCTTTTAAAATATTTGATGAGCAATTTCAGGGAATCACCAAGCAGCACTACCCACAGGCATGTAATGAGTATATTTGAGTGCATACTTAAATTGCCCCAAGCATACCTGAACATTTCTTAACTTTTATCTGACAACTGAAAAAAGGAGAATCAATAATCACTTCCTTCTGCTGTCAGATTAAAACATTCAGCAAGCCTTAATTCCTTTTAGTTCAATTCTAAGCCAGTACAATTCAACTGTTGTGGTGAATCTTAATTTGCCAGCTTGCAGCCTTGCAATTTGCAAGATCAGGAACAGCTGGAGGCCAGGCAGGCCCCAGTTCTTGAAACATGGGCACAGTTCCTTTCTCTTATCAGTTTGCAAATGCATCATGCAAATGAGAGAATGAAAATCAAAATATAGAATGAGTCAGAGCTAGTGTTGGGAAGGTTATTTTGGGTGGCAATTGTAAGAGGTATGTTCAATACCTGTTGATAAACCCTGACTTTATATACATTTTTTTATAGAAAATTATTTTTCTTTACTGAGAATATAAATAGAAGGGATATTATTGTATTAGTCTCATATGAGATAAACTTTTAATGTTT
Source organism: Aegithalos caudatus (assembly GCA_013389925.1). NCBI lineage: Eukaryota > Metazoa > Chordata > Aves > Passeriformes > Aegithalidae > Aegithalos > Aegithalos caudatus. Next base: position 163,185 of record WEIU01012973.1, on the reverse strand, counting down.
TCATTTGCTTAAATAATTGTCAGTTTTTTCATTCAACTACTGCTTTTTTTTTTCCACTCAGTGAGAATAGAATTCAACTGAAAATTGTGTGTGAAAGTATATTATAGATTAGCTTAGTGACTCTATTCAGTGATTTGTTCCTCTTTCTATATTGTAGTTAGTAACTTCTGAAAAACTACACCTGCTTTCTTCTTTTTACTCATGTGACTGTCAATATTAGCAGTTACAGAAGTTTTAAAATTTTACCTGTAGTATCTGAACACCAGAAACACATAATCCTGAAAAGTTTTTACTCTAGAATTGTTTGATATGCTGACATTGAGTTTATATGACTTGGCATCAAACTTGCTCTCACTGAAATCTGTGGCAGAAAATGCTTAAAAATTCACCTGGGACTGAAATCCCGACTGAATATGTGGGAGTCAGTTATTGAACTTAATAAGGTCCTCCTTGCTTAATCCCTCTTACCAATTGCCAAACTAAGTAAAATTAAAAATAATGAAAATAGAAATCTTGACCAAGTAGTACTGACAAGTCCAGTTACTAAATACTTAAGTGTTATGGGAAGGTTACAGGGAGTAAATATTAGGCAGGATTTCACTCTTCTCAGTTATCTGCTGAGGACTGTTGTCAGTACTGTCGGTTCTCCAGTTGGCTCCTCTGCAGCCACAGAGATAGCAGTTAATTGCTGCCCTTGATTAGAATTCCCAGCTGCATCTGCAGCAAGAAGGGTCCTTCTTGAAATTAACTGAGCTATCAATCAACAGAATAATTTGCTAGAATGAAAAGCAACTGGTCAGCTGTGCACTTATCAACAAAAGCAGCAAAGTTTCTCTGGGAAAACTCCTAATGTTTGATAAAACAATCATATGCTTCTCTCCAGCCTAAAACATCAATATAAATCATTGCCTTCTGCACTTGAACTGTTCTCAGCATTTTTGCCAGCTCTCTTGTCTGTGTGCTACTGTGTTTACAGAAGAAATCCTTGCAAGTTTCTCTAATGTATTTTAACATGCAGCACCAATCATATGCAAGGCGTCCAGGGGCTGATGAAACTTTCTGCTTCCATTTCTGAATGACTTGCCCAACAGAACTTTATCCATGCTGATGTTCTCTTTGGAAATTAGGCAAACCTATAGTTAACAAGGACCTCGCTACATCTTACAGTAACTACTAACAAACTTCAGGCTCCAAAGAAAGCAAGCATAAAAAGTTATCTGCTCTGAATATTTCGGAAGAAAAAGTCACATGAAACAACTTACTACACTAATTGTTTCAGCCATTGCAGCCCACAGTGTACTTTGAGATTTTGTATCTCCTGCCAGACAGCACAGGTAGTCATTGAGGCAAAAGTTATTTTTTAAGAGGAAACTCAAGCTTTTTGCTGCCACAGGAAGCCCTGGATCTAACTACATAAGCTGTGATAACTCCTTCAGTTCAAATCCCAGCCTTCAAATACATGTTCATCGCTTTTTCCTCCTTTATATTTGTTATTTCTGAACTAAGCTTCTTGATGTTTAATTATGATCCCTGACACACCCTTCTCAACTTGTGCACAGAAAAGCAGGTACTCATTGCCTCTCACGGACCTTTCTCACCTTGGTGCCATAAGAGCAGTTGCAAGAACATTTGTCACGCTGGTGTTTCTGCTCATTTTCCAAAACCCATGCCTGTAATGGCTGCTATTCTCTGGATTATGCCCAGCAGGTAATATTTTATGGGCTCTAATTTTGAAGTGCTTGCATTATAGAGGATCAGCTGGTCTGTGCACCAAGATCTTTGCAAAGTGATGTCTGAAGCTGGGTTACTGAAACTTTTTATCAAGCTCACTGAGCTGAAAACATTTGCAACACAGAATCCATGCCGAAAGCTCCTTCCTCACATCCCATGGACTCACATTTACTGTCAATTTAAACCTTAAACTGGTATTATTCAAATATCTATTAAACTGCTAGATTAATTAGTAAAAGAGCAAATACATACTGGCAAATGTTTTTGTCTAGTTTTATTTGATGACTCAGTGGCATCACTAATGTTTTCTATTTATGCACTTTGAAGGTACTGAGGACTTCCCACGAGAAAAAACACTGATATTCAAGCATCTAAAAAGGACAGAACCATGCCATTTGATAACATGTCAATAATTTCTCCATTCCTTACTGCATAAATATTAGGCACGAGTTCAAGCTTTTGCAGCAGAGCAGGAGTTTGTCCAATATGATGCAGTGATTTTTTTTTTTTTTTTTTTTTTGTTTTGTGAATTGTGGTTTTGTTATTTTTTTTCTGTCTGTTAGCTGTGGGTGAAACTGGAATGAGAAAAGTGATGATTTTAANTGTCGAATATGTTGCTGTGTTTTTTTTTTTTTTTTTTTTCTGGTGTCCAGTGTGTGGTTGGCAAGTGGGCAGCTGAAATTCTTGCAACAGAGAACAGAGACAGAATTTTCCCTGGATATCCCCTAAGTGTCAGGAGCTCCAAGTTCAGCCACAACTTCCTCAGCAGGAACATCCCTGTCCTTCAAACTTTGGGAAGGGGAGGCATTTTATTAACTGCAATTAGAAGAGAGTTAAGCCGGAGATGAGCACATTATAAACCTCCCAAGTGTCTTTCTGTAAATAACTTTGACATTTTTCTGCCCCAGTCATATTTTATACATTATTTCTTTAGGTTACAAAGCACTTCCTGCCACACAAATGAATGCATACAATGCCATAGTGAGTATGCTTGTTATAAGTCATGTCTGTCAATAAAGAAGAAAATATCAGTCATCAGATTAATTTGTTTTAGCAATTAAAACTTTTAGTGTTAGAAGTCATTGTCTACAGCAGTGACCTCCTTTAGAGTCTGCAAAAAGGGAAAGATCTAAATGATGGAATTTAGAGTTCACAGAATAGACACAGTACTAGAACACTGAAATGCTGAAGTGCTTGTGCTTTGAGGAAATAGGAAAATGGAAGTGTAATTTCCTTTTTTAAGTGAAAGATTATCACCATATTTCCAGCAGCTGAGAAGTCAGGCATCCTATAGGCAAATTTCAGTATTATCAGCTTATTCCATGACACAGCAACAAAACTGGACTACATTAAATGGGTTTAAGGTGGAGAGCAAGGTCAGCCTCATAGTTAAGATTATCAAGAAGCAGAACCAATCACAGAGAAAATTTCAGCTCAGTATATTTTGTACTAATATTTGTATATTTCAAATAAGTGCATTAATTCTTTTGAACAAAGTAATCGGGTGATGTTATGAAATGCAAAGGTATTGTAAATTTTAGGTTTTTTAATTGCTTTCTGATCTGTCTTTCCTGCCACAGGGCAAAAGGTTCTGGTGCTACTATTCCCAGAAATATTTCTGTATTCCAGTTAAAGCAGACTTGGAATAACTGTATTTAAGGTAGGTACCATAATTATAAAGCTGCATGTGTATAGACCTACATATTTTAGGACTGAAAATACACATCTCAATCTGCTCAGAATCTATTTTCAGAGGTAAGAGAACCAAAAGAAATAAATGTGCTCTTTACAGGGCAACTGTAGCACCAGTAAACTGATTTTGATATCACAGCAAACTGTGTGTGCTGTATGTTTCAACATTGCCCCTACAGCTGGAAGAATTTCCAAGAAGCTGCTGGACAGAGGGAAACACTGCAGCAGCTCTGGGCTGGCAGGACAGGGATGACTGCAGAAAACATGCTTGCACGTGAATTTACTGTGACCAGACAGCCCACCAGGGTCTTTAGGAGCTTTGCAGCACTACCAATATAAATTATATTCCTTGGTATTTTTTAGAATCGGGTATTTTAACTAAAATCAATAAAAAATACAGCACTGAATAAAGCACGATTGCTGCTTACAGCTCTGTCTAGATGCTCATCAGGCTAAAAGCAGTTGTTTGGGGTTTTAGCTCTCATGGCTTTAATTTGCATTCATTTTATCCTGTGTTCCTTCACTAATTAAAGTTTCAGGAATGCTTTTTGGGAGCTGTGATCCAGCATCTCTGAGCACAGTTCGAGCGAGCTTCCTGCAGGGTACTGACCCATAACTGTGAACAGATGTGCTGCTTTGAGGCAGGCAGAGGTTACAGATGTTCTGCTGCCAGAAAAGCAACGCTGTTATTTCAGTGAAGCAAGAGCAGCTCAGAGCACCTTGACCCATCCAAGGAACACCTTACCCTTTGCTTTACTGTGCTGCCAGGTTTTGCTTCTTTTCATACAATGTCGTGATGAAGCTTTAATGTGTGGGAGACAAGGCTATTGCTGTTTATCAGGCCCTTTGAAATGTCCAAACCCATTGCCAGGACTGGGAAGCACAAGTTTTATTGAACTGACTCTGCAGTGAACTCTCTGCACCAGGGTATTTTTACTTCCCCTTCTCCAGCCCCCCCAGTTGGTTTTCTAACAAAGCAGCAGCTGACTCAGCAGATGTGCCCTGCTCTTTTCATTATCATTTTAGGAAGCTTAGAGGACAGGGATGCTACAGAAAGCAGCTTTGCCAGTAAAGGGGAGTGATGGTTTTGGGGGAAGAAGACCTTAAAAATTTGCTTTTTAGTAGCTTTGACTTGCATTGCTCCTGATCTAGCTCCTCCTTCACACTGAGGAGGCAGCAATGACAGCACAGAAAGGCAGGAGGAGGATTAAGGGGTGACCCTCTCTGTTGCTCACAGCTGCCATTCCCATGGATATTCCCTGGAAATACTGATTTTTAAGCCTATACAAATTCTGAACTAGGTTCTAGACCAAGAAAGTTTCAGGAAGATTTTTAAGATGGGGTCAGTCTGCTAGAAACAACAAACCTTGCCAAGAGAAAACATCCACTGGAACAAAACTAAAAATGCTTTTTTGTGATTCCAAAGCATCAAGGCAAGCATGACAGCATTTCTCTTAAAGCTGCAAATTAGGAATAAAAAAAAGCCACAAAAATAAAAAAAAATTAGGAATAAAAAAAACCCCACTTTTTTTCTTACCTATTTCAAATATGTATAAGGGCTGCTGCTTCCACATCTGTGAAGATTAGAAAGAACTTAGGCTAAAAAGTTCTGCAAGAAAATTCATCTTCCATTGTTGGTCTCAAGTATTTTGGGCTACACCTGGTAATCTAAATAGTTCTACTCCATTTTTTACTGTCAAGTTCTACATTTATCTTTGCTCACCTTCTGAGGAAATAATTAAACAATCAAAGTGGCACAATAACAGATTATTCTAGAAGGAGAGTTACTTCCTTTCCAGAGAATACTGCACAATTGATTATCAGCCTGCATTAAAGCACTGAATACAGGTGGTTTGATAATAAATCCTTATGCAATCATTTAAGTGCAATGGTTAAAAATTCAACTTTAAAAATAATTATTAGACAAAATATATAAAAATTATCAGCAACCAAGGGACGTTAGTACATATTAGGTTTTATAAAACACGCTCATTTGTGGAAAAGCAATCCTGCTTTTTCTTTTCTTTCTTTTTTTTCTCTTTTTCTTTTTCTTTTTCTTTTTCTTTTTCTTTTTCTTTTTCTTTTTCTTTTTCTTTTTCTTTTTCTTTTTCTTTCTCTTTTTCTTTCTCTTTTTCCTTTTCTTTCTCTTTTTCTTTTTCCTTTTCTTTCTCTTTCTCTTGGAAAAGCTGCTCACCAGCTTTGGATGATTGCTTTGCAGAGTTGCAGAACAGCCTGGATTATCTGGGGGGAAAATATCACTGCAAGTCCATCCTGTCCATGCCATTAAGGACGTGAGGAATCTTAAACTGCAAGTGCTGACATATGAGCAACTTTGCAAGCAAGGGAGCTCAACAGGAGGTGGAATATCAAGCTTTCTGAGAAGGCACTGCAGCTGCACTGCCTCAGCTCCTGCCTCCTTGCTGCCACCACCACACCTCCTCCATCAGCTCAGAGATTGCATCCCCCTGCAGACAGCAGAGCCTCTCCTGGGCACTGCTGTTCTTCCCCAAGAGCTCTGCAAATGGGGAGAGCTGCTCTGGCAAAGTGGGGTGCGCTTACTGGGGGTGGCTCTGCAGCCCTGCTTGGTTTGTAAAGCTGGTGTGGGTTTGGGTACACAGCTCCTGGGGTGAGCCCTTCACTCAGCTCAGGAATGGGTTTGTGTTTACTGTGGAAACCTGTTATAAACCAGCTCCTTCTTGCTTGGCAGAGTTGGATTTGTGAATCAGGAAGGTGTTAAAATCGGTCTGTCCTTATCCCTGAAATAGCCACCGAAGGCACACAAAGGACAGAGAGGAATTAGGAGGAAAAAAAGAGCCATTTTAGGCAGTTAGTTGAGAATGGCTGTTGTTGTTCATGGTGCCCAGGTGCTGTGGTACTTCCACAGATACCTACAATAATATTTGAAGGTGGGCGTTCTTCACCACTCATATAAAATTGAAATCCTGTGCTAAACATCACTGTTTACATTTTATTGTTTTAATTGGTACTATTTTATGATATGCATTAATAATGATTTTTGCATATGCTCCATACAGATACTCAAAAGCAGATAAGATTTGAGTTTTTCCTCAAATTTGCAAAGTGCATATAGCTACATGATGGTTATATTTTTATCTTCAGTCCTGAAAAGCATCTCAGTTAAGTCTCATTTGGGAAATTTAACTGAATTTAAAAAATTTATTTACATCTCAGATCAATGTAAAAAGAAACAATAGAAACCAATGACTGTAATGAGATGAAGAAACAAACTATGGCTGCAGAACTCTCCAGATGCAGCCAGCTGTTATTAGGGATATTCTAATCCTGCAATCAATCCTTAGTCTCATAGAACCAAACAGCTTTCTGACTGCAGAACTATGAGGTTTGTTGATTATGTCTTTGAACTCATAGTCCAAGTACAAAACAGCTGTTTTTCACAAGGAAATCGGTCTTACTGAAAACAGCAGCATAAAGAGACCTGAAGGTTTCTGCTAACAGCACCATGGTTTTCTGCATATAGCTTCATTAACCAGGCAGAAGCATTGTAAGCAAGTAGATTAAATAAAGGGTACACTATGGGAAAGACAGAATATTCTAACTGAAGCTGGTTTATATTCACTTTAACTTGTCTTAATTGCAATCAAAATAATGACATAAATTGCTAATCACTTCACTTTGGATTTATGAAGCATTACAGAAGTAAGAACAACTCCAGCTACAGAGATATGTAAGTATTTCTAAACTACAAAGATAAAAAAAGGAGGCTAGAGACAACTATCAAATCAACATGGAGCAGTTCAGCTCTCTGTTGGCAGTGAAAGTCCTCTGTGTGTCTGAAACTTATTTATCCATTTAGGGTGACCTGTGGTCAGTATGTTACCCCTTGTTATTCCTGAGAACATTACAGGGTCTAAGCAGAAGCTGGCACTAATATGTGAAGCAATGCAGTGCAGCGTGAGGAAGAGTAGTGGTGATCATGAGTAAGGAGTGAAGCCATGAGTCTCAGAATTGACTATTACAGGTGAGAAAAATTTGTTAGTGTCGCTCTGAAGCCTTGAAAAAACCATGTCCTCAGTCATATAGAGTCAGCTTGTAAATATATTTTTGTATTCAAAGTCCAAGCTAAACACAAAGTGCTATGAGACCAAAAGTGTTTGCCATCTACATTCATGTATAATTAATTATTATTTTGCTCCTGTTAATCTAGCTTGTTAATTCATGGTGGTATCCTATGATGAGAGGAGAGTCAAGGGAAGGCCATGGCTGAAATGGGAGCCAGGACAGTAAAGGGAAAGCCATGGCTGAAAGGGCAGCCAGGACAGCAAAGGCAAAACCATGGCTGAACTGGGAGCCAGCCTGCATGGTGCACACAGAGCTGGGGGCCAGGCAAGGCCCACCAGGATAATGGAGAGTGGGAGGGAGCTCACTCCTGCAGAGGAAAGGATTTATGCACATCGGTGCTCACTGCTCTTGGGTGTAGAAGGAACCAGGGGCTGTAGCAAAGCACCAGCCCTCTTGTGGACCCACATCTGCCCCATGGAAAAAGCTTCTTGGGCCCTGGAATGCTGAGGAGAGTGCATCAAGCAGCTCTCCTTGGGTGTCCCTCAGGTGAGCACTGGTTGTGTTCCACTCAGAACAGCTCCCTGCAGACTCATGAATCAGTTTCTGTGCTGGGCTGGAAGTCAGTATTTAAACTTTGTTTTTAAACATCTGTAGAGCACAAACCTTCAGCATCCTGCTTATGAAATTGCCCACTGAAATCTCTAAAGGTTTTGCATTCAAAACAATTACACCTTTAACGAGTGATCTAAATGCCATCCTATAAATTCAGAAGAGGATGTTCAGCAAAGCTCATTTGTTCCCATGTTTCTGTTCAGTTATTTAGCAACAAGAAGATAGAATGGAATTCCATAGCTGCACTGCATTAGAAATGCTGTCAAGACTGGCTGAATATTACTGATTCTGCTTTGGTTGGAATTTGTACAAGTAATGTTATCTAAAGAAGAACCATATGACGGCAAATTGAGAAGCACAGAATGAAAACTATTAAAGTTTAACCTAGCGGCAAAGTATATATAAAAAAAAAAGACACATTCACAATCCATGTGAACATCTAAGATATCCAAAGAGCAAACCAAATTCCTCCAGCTTCTCTTTATCAATCCCTAGTAAAAGTCATCTTTAGAGCATCTCATTCAGTTATAGATCCACAATGAGTTGCTTTCCCTTGATAATGCTGCATCTGTTAATTTGTAATTCATTAAAGAGGACTGATGCTTGAGAACAACAGAATGTGCCAATTTTCCAAAGTACAAAGTGGCATTTGCACAAAGGAAAATTACTTATTCAAATAATTTAACTTTATCAGTATTTATTATCTTAGCACAGGCAGTTATTATTTGATATATACCAAACCTGATCCTATGAATGCTATTTAGATTAGAAATATGAGCAGTTAATTTGAAGAGGGTCTCAGACAACAAATTACCTTCACCTGCAAATACTCCCTTTAATTGCGTTTTTCTTGCTTAAATGATGGAGTAGTGGTACTCAGCATTACCACTGCTCACTGTACAACACTCATGCATGTTCCATAAAATACAACCAAAAAAAGGTTCATGGAGTGAACAGTCACAGCTTAACATATGGCAGCAACTTGTGCAGTGAACTGCAGCAACAGTAAACCAGAAAGAGGAAGATAATATTGGACAGCGCTTTCTTCGGCTAAGAAATTCTAGGCCTTGTAGTTATAGCACAAGTGGAAGAGACAGGAAATCTGGGATTTATTCTGGGATCTGTCACAGATTTCCTGCATGGCTTTAAGAAAGTCCTGTGGGGTTAACTTCAACCATGGGGTCTTGTTCCTTTGAGAGCAGCTTGTACCTGTATCTCAACCCTCCTTTACAGTGTGAGATAATTAGCACTAAGGGAGGTGTTACTGGTGCAACTTTTGTACAGAAGAAACAGCAGAGTCAGCTCTGATGCAGGTGAAACTGTATGATCACCAGCAGCCTGGGCAATAATAGTCCAACACCAAGGCAGGCAACACTCCCCTCCCCAGGAGCTGGCAGGGAGGGAGTAATAAGGACATGCACTCCAGCTACTGAGAGCACAGTTGTGACACTGCTGGAATGAGGAAACAGAAATTTATCTCCACTGGAAGCCTAGACTTCACTCCCCTACTTTCTTCCAAGCCTAGAAACTAAGGAGGGATGGACACACAAGGGTTGTAATTTCTTGAATGACACCTCCTTTTCAGTATTCACACAGAGCACATTCTCCTCATGCAATCCATCTGTAGGAAACTCAGGCACTCATTCCTCTTTTAAAAGAGACCTTCACATACTCAGCTAAGTTAGCCCAGAGTTTTCAGTTACAGGAAGCAGCATGATAATTTCAACAATTTTATTTCTCAGGCCTGCATGGTTTAATGTCTCTGATGTGAGCAAAACAGAATAAATCCCACGTGCTCCTGTTGGGAGCTCATACCCTTTTGGGTTCTTCTTGCTGTAGAGATGGTTCCACTCATTCTCTGAGGACTACCCCAAAATTAAGGTAACTAATAAACCACTTTATGTTTTAGGTCACTTGCCTGGTGCTCTCAAATGATCCATTTTTATCCCCTGTGTTCTGAGCTATTTTGTTTCTACTCAGTGTTGCTACCTGCAAGGGAAATGAAACCTCTAGAAGATAGCTCAGTGATGTTCTTGAGCTCAGTTAACATGGATCAGAACCAACATTACCCAACTGAATTTCCTACCCTCTAGCCAATAGGGTTGTTAAATCACAGCAGGTGTTTCTACTTGTTTCATGATGTTAATAGATGTTTGGATGCTAAATGAATTTGTAATGCATTTGCAACTTTTGGTTATTTATGGAAAATGCAGTCTAGAAAAGCCTTATTTTGATCTGTGTGAGCAATTTATCAAACTTCTGTAGTGATTTATTTTAGAATGTACATCAAATCTTCAACTGAAGAATGACTTGTCTGAACTTTCATCTTCAGAGAAAGACAAGACTGGAATTGGACACTTGGGCCATAAAATAATATTGCATCCCAACATCTTAAATCATCCTCAAGAAGAAAGGTGTGGCAACCTACAGCTGCACCCACATAACTGTAAATTACAACTTTTGGTACAAACTGTCTTTATAGACAGTTGTGGGATTAAATTTCTAGGAGACCTGAAACCACATTTAACCACTGAAAATGAGGCACATGGTTTCTCAAAGATATCCAGCTCAACTGGATCTGCTGGGCAATTGTGAGAAAGCAGTCACTGAAATCCTAACTGGAAACAAGGGTCTAGTGATCCTATTCAGTCCCACAAGCAACACAACTCTAGAAATAAAACAGGAAGCAGGATAACAGCTTGTGTCCTGAGCTTTAGGCTCAGCTTTGAGTTCAGATTTGATTAGAGATGGAAATGCAAATCTTAAAATCAAAGCTTTATAACAGAACAAAAAGTTCAGGATACAGGCCACAGGTTGCTTTCTCCACTGTAAGTCTTCTAGTGTGGAGGAAAATCTCATCCCTACAAACTCTTGCCCTGCATTGAAATGGTTGTGTTTGTCTGCTGACACTCATCCTCTTCCTCCTCAGCCCCATGTGCAGCCTCACCTTCCAAGCAGAGTGCAGGAAGCAGAGTTGGAGAGCAGATTCCAAACCACAGCAAACAAATGAACCTTCTCCTGGTTTAGGGCCACTTATCAGCCCTCTTCATCTTCACTGGCTCCTACAGAGACCACAGGGATACTCCCAGTAGCAGCTCTAATTATCCATCACAAGGCATTGAACATTCCACACATCCTAAAGAGGTACAGCATTAGACCATAGCAAAATAACTGACAGTGGGATTTCTCCTTCCCAAGGGCTCTAAGGATACAAGAACAAAAATATTCTGGACATAATTTTTCTGTTTAAATCCACAGTGGTTCTAAAGAGGTTGACAAGTGAAAAGATTTTGGTCCCAAGGTATAAAACCAACATCTTCCTAAAGTCTACAGGTTTAAGTTCCATGACTCTTGTACATAGAACAGGCCATGTAAATATCTGTCCTAGTAAAATTCCAATTATTTTTTTTCCTCTTATGATGTATCAGAATCTTTAGAATCTTCTCAGAAAGTTGAAAATTTAAGTTTATGGTAAAAATTTCTTCTGTGGTGAAGTTTAGGATGCAAGACAATCAAATCTGTAGAAAAAAACTAAAGATTATGAAATATTTCTTCTGTATGAGATGCATTTTGTGTAAATTTTTATATTCTCTTTTCCAGAATTCACATCCATCTATCTTCATAATCCCTGCTCACCTATATCCACATTTTCTAGCATGAGTTTTGCTACTTGTCCCTATTCTTGAGTGTGTGTTAAATGCAGTTATAAATGACCAGGGGCTGCTTTTATTGGCCTACAAGAGTAGTTCCACAGTCACACACCTTCAGGGCTAAACCATTGCAGCTGCTGGGGACACCACGGTGCTCCTCCTTCAGAGCAAACACTCCCTTCCCACATTCTGTTATCCCCCAGGAGCACCAAAACCAGGTTCCAATTTGGAAATACAAAAGGAGAGAGACTTTTCACATCTTCATTTGAGATTAGAAAAACAAAAAAGTCTTTACATTATGGCAGTTCTAAGAATGATTCAAACTTTTGAAATGAAACATTGAGTGCTGTTCTTGAAAGTCTTGGTCTGTTTAAAGCATCTTGGGAAGGCTTCTCCACACTGTGCTAACAGAAACAACAGAAAAGCCTCCCAGTTAAAACTGCACCAAATTTGGGGCATGTCTTTTTCTCTGTGTTTGTGGGCTCTAATGCTGACACATTTCTGAGAATACAGGACAACAAAAACATGAAAGAGAGGTTGAAGGTGATGCTGCAATTATGGTTGGGTCATTCTAAGCATGGGTATGAGGTTTAGCTCATCCAGAAGGGATTAGTAGACCAGATTGTTTACCATATAAGAGAAAATGCAGAGAGTTTTTAATAAATATTTTTCATGCTGTTACTGCATTTTGACAACAATGCAATTTTGTTAAAATATCACAAGAACAGTTTATTACCTCAGAGCATTCCTTCAAAATCTAAACAGAGTTCCACAGAACAGCTCCAGATAACTGACATCAGAACGGTGCCCATCTGTTGTTCTTTCTAGAAAACTGGTACCTCAGAAATGAACTGAAATTAACAATCACCAACATAAAAATTAAAAAATTTCCTTCAAAAGAGGAAAATGTGTGAGCTAAAGACATCACAGTCAATGGCTGGATAATATGTTACCACAGTCCTGTCTAAATTACAGTATTGTAACTGTTTTGTTCTCTTACATGTTACATTTCCAGATATTTTTATCTTATAGCACACAGCACCTTTAAAATAGTTTTCAAATTTTTTTTTTTCATTTGCTACATCTTTATTGCCAGAAAACAGGTCCTCAGCCACAGTAGATTGTTGTATATCATAAACTTTAACATGGGTTTGTCATTTTTTTGCCAGCATCTTACACTATGCATTTAGGAAATTACTGAAAATCTTACATATCTCTTCTAAGAAGGAGAGGAAGCATAATTATCCATTTCTAATTATTGCACTTTGGCTTCCTTGGATTATTTGTTTAGCATGAAGATTTGTTTATCTTCACTGATACTTTGGTTAAGTTTATTCTTCATTTATTTTAATTTGATGTTCCAAGGGTATTTTACTGAACACTCCCTGTAAGACCTTCAATTGTGGCCACCCACATCCTGAAATTTTCTCTCTGCCTAATCCTGACTTATGTCATAACACTGTTAACAAATATATATATATATTTACAAAACTAGTTTCTTCCAGCAAAATCCATCGAGTATTTTGTGTGTTATTTTAAAAAACTTGTGTAGCAGTACACAGTGTGTGTGTGTACATAAATGTGCACTTGCTAACCCCCCTAAGAACGTGCACAGAGCTATTGTTGAAAATTTTCATTAAAACTATGTCAAGGAAGTCCATCTGCCACATCTCAGGATGTCCTGTTTCTCTGAGGGGCTTTAGCTATTGCCTGGCCATTTTCTCACTGAAAACATAAGTAGGAGACTTGAGGGCACTTAATCTGCTATTAAAACAAACTGATTTGGAAAGTTGCTTTGAAGAGTTTTCCCTCAGCATCTGAGAACCCTGAGGCATGGACACCTCCTCAGACACAGCACGCTCAGTTTTGTGTCCTCTGCACTGGTGCCATCAGTGGGAAGGATGGGAGGAAAAATTCCTTCTGTTAGGAGGGGGTATAATCTGGTCATGGAGATAACCTCAAAGGACAGCTTTGTTCCCAGGCAATGTCTGTGCCCTGCTGGTCTTTCAAGGCCAAGCACAGCAGGGCCAGCCAGGCTCTGGGGGCTCCAGCTCCTGCCCTGCCCCAGCCCCTCAGCACAGGTGGCCCCCCTGGCAGAGAGAAGGCACGGAGACCCTTGGCTTTTAGAGCACTGGGAACACAATCTGGAATTAGTATGTGCTCCTGGTTATACATCTGCTTGCTTTGAGGCTGATTGTTTTGCAGGAGGATGGGGACAGCTCTGTGGCCAGTTTGGATGCTGATTTTATTTTGAATCATTCAAAGAAAACCCCAAAAGTTCAAACCTCAGGAAAACTCTTTCATGATTCATTGGGTGTATTTTGTTTTACTTTAGCACGGCTCTCCAAAATGTTCAGCTTTAATTCTACAGTTGATCAGTCTGCAGGAAGTCCCAAATCTCATTTCCACTAAACAAGGGCTTTCCTTGTTTGTATTCCTCCCTGAGATATAAAAGATTGTAGCCATGAGAGGGTTACACTTACACACAGTAGTTATGAGTACCCAAACCAAAACGTTTTTGGTTGGGATTGGTGTCAGTCCCAACCAACCAAGACCAAATGCCACAGGGATACACCCTATTACCAGGAAAAGAAGAGGAGGATAGAAAGAGACAATGGGTGGAAGAAAAGGAAGTGCATGAGGGGTCAAAAATGTCAAAATAAAGCACCAGAGACCAACAGCAAAAAAAGAGACTGGAGGCAGAGAAGGGTTATTAATAAAGGCCATAAATACCTTAGTTTTCCTATCCAAGCTTCCTTTCCCAATGGAATGACTGCTGTTATTTATCATAAGACAGCACTGGATGCTGCACTAGGATGGAGAAGGCAACAGGGAGAAACTGGAAATCAAATGTCTGTGCTGGCCTCTGCCTCCCCTTTTGGGCATAGAAAGCAGCATTGCCTCTGAGAAAAGAAAGAATGAGACAGTGCTCCCTTCATCCTACAATGCAACAGGAACCACAGGCCATGGATGGCCCTTCAATTCCATCAGAGCACAGCTGAAACAGCCTTTTCAGCCTCCTGTCCCAGAGGCAGACACACCTGCAGACACAACTCCTTCCTGCCCTACAGAGAGAACTGCAGTGGCAGGAGCAGTGGGACATTCTGGGGTGTCTTAGGCAGAATGCCCACCCTTAAGAGCCTTGGTGGGCCCTCACCATTCCATATTTCCTCCTGTCTGAGCAGCAATAATACACTCCATGCAAAATTCCTCGAGAAATTATTTCTGCCTGCCTATCTGCAAAGTGAGATCATGAAGCCTGACAAACATAGGGCACCAGTTTGTCTTGATAAAAAGTGACCCATGCTGGTCAAGAGGTAGACCAAAAGCAGTGGGGCAGAGGAAAAATACGACATGGAAAAGTGGCAACACTCCACAAGGGATTCAGCTTCATTCCCAAAGCACACACAATCTTCCAGAGAGCCTGTGCAGGATCAGGCCCTTCAACAATTGTCAGTTGTATAAGGTCAGTGGTTTTGAAGCCACATCTTTCAAAGTCATCCAAAAGCACTCAAACACTGACAGAATAACAGCTGTTGCACTGATTGTCTTCAGGATGGCTCTGTAGCTTGAAGTAGGGGTATAAGGTTGCTATTGCCACTTAACAACTTTTGCTTTTACCTGAGTTTTAAAATGTCCATTCTCACCATTGCCACGACACCAAGTAAAAGGTTATTTGAGGAGAGAGGGGAGGGCAACATCCTCTCATTCCTCCTTCCTCTTTCATGGTAAGGAACACACTGATGATGCCAGGAACTGAAAATTCTGCCTTTTGATAGTTTAGTCGATTGGAGAGCTTTACAGTAGACCAAAAAAAGGGGTAAATGTTGTACTCACCGGTCTAACTCACTAAGAAATGTTCCCCGTGTAGTCACAGAGCAGGAAAAAGAAAGTTTGTAAAGCTTTTACACTGAAAAAACGGAGCATTTACACATTATAATTGTTTTCATAATAAAAAGGCAATATTACAAATATTTTTGAAACATGAGGATTCTCTCACGTGCGGAGACGTTTGCTACTGCCGTTCCCTGGATGTCGCACAGCCACATTGCCATCTAGCGCCCGAGGCCACTCCCGCGGCGACAGCGGGAACTTGGAAAGGATATTCCAAATTAGTTCACAATAACAAACACGGATCAGTTTTGTTTTTCACAAGTGCAGTAGTACTTGATAAAACAATCACATCTAACAGATGACAGGGAAGATTTTTTTGTTGTTTCTTTTTGAGTAGGACTGAGGAAATTATGAGGAGAAAGCAAAAGAATGACTATAAGCAATGTTGAACTATCATTAGTAGAAAATATAATCATATTTAGAGAATATAGTAAACTGCACGTATTGTATCAGCATTTTGAAGTTTTATTTGGTCTACAATGAAAAAAAAAAGAGAGAGGAAAGGAGCAGGGAAAAGAGTGAACAACTAATTCAAATGATGCTCTGCTTTAAGGGCAAATATTCAGACCTTTCGGCAGAAATACGAATAAAAGTTGCACAGTTAATTTTGGACTCTGTTACACAAAACCCTCAAAGCAATACCCTATTAAATTTGTATGTATCAATCAAAAACTCCCTGCTTCCTTACAAAATGAATAGTACATAGTTGGAAGCAATTCTGCTGCAGTGGAGCACCCAGGAAAAGTGAAATTGTCTCAGTGCTGCCAAACTCTCCTGTAAAATACCCTTGGATTGGCTGCATCTCAGTAATGCCTTGTAAGGTTTAGGAGAGACCCTTGCTGCTGCAGAGACTCAAAAGGGACAGGATCCAGTTTGCTTTTCCATGCAGCATTTAAGGTCCCTTTCAGAGTCAGATCCTGAATTTCTGTGTCACAAACTACCATGTTTTAATCAAAATTCACAAGAAAATTATCAACTCTGTTCAGTGACCTCTAATAGGAACAAAATATTTTTGGGGACAGCTGGAACAGAGGGAACAGGAAAGTCTTAGATCACTTTTGGACAGATACAAAACTGCACCTTGAGGCTGCAATTACTTGAAAAGCTGTGACAATCTGGAGGTTTGCTGCTAACAAAGTGGGAAAATTCTGCTTCCATTTTTTCCTTCAGAGGGTCTGGAACTCAGTGGGTCCCTCTGTGACTTGACTCAGCTCAATAAACAAAAAGAAAATTGATTCATTGTTTCCACTTAGATAATATACTGAAGTTGCTTATGAAAAGATATAATGTGGGTATTTGGAGTGGGTATAAGGGGAGGAATCAGAGACAGCCTGCCCAGAAAAGGGAAGACCAAGACATTCCTTTTTCCTGTACAGTTGTAAAAAAAAATTAAACAAATAAAGAAGATCTAACCAGACAAAAACACTTGGACTTGTAGCAATTTTCACTTTTTACTTAAATTTTCTGTCTACTTGCTTGCTGTAGTGTTTCTTCTTAATTTCCCCAGCAATGAAAAAGTTCCCAGCTCTGTGTGTCCCACCCTCATCCCTCTGACAATGGGGACACCCTGCACTGTGCACAGGGCAGAGTCAAGACTTTGCTCTGTATTTCTGTCACTAATATCTCCCCAGCCATGCTGGGCTGTCTGCTGGGTGCCTTCACAAAATGCCAGCACTTTTTCTACCCCGGTGTACAAACCCTGACATCTGTTAGTGCCCATTCTATTTCTGCAGAATGCCATGGGCAGCAACCCTGTGGAAATGCAGGATTCTACCCATAAACACTCCCTGAATACCCACAGATGCATAAGTGCAATTGCTTGCTCAGTGCACAGGTTAAAAACAATTTATGAAGAACATAGATATATTTTTTGCCCCAAACACAGCAGGGATAGCACCAGCTGAATAATTTTTTTATGGAAATCATCTGATGACATCTTGTTCTCCAATCAGACAGGCTGTCCAAAAATGGATTGGAGCCTTCCTATTAGCTCCAGTGAGCAACCTAATAAATGTCAAGAGGTTTACTTGGAAATAAATGGGAAAAATAATCTGGTAACTATTTGACTAAATTAATTATATTTCTGTTTTGGTTTCTAGAATTTTCTTGTTTGCTTTCTGCTTAAGCAAATCAGCTAGAACAAACACAACTGGGAAGTGTTCTTGTGAGATTGGCTCTTCACTAAAGAGCTGAATAACAATTTTTGTTTTGGACCTAAAGACAACCTTCATATAAAACAGGTAAATAGAGCTGTTTGGTTAAATAGAGCAAATGAAAACACTTCTGCTAAAATGAAGAGGAAAAAACATTGGATTTTACAAGTCTAACAGGAATGGTTAAGATTTTAGCTGACACGAAATTCTTTTGGCTCTGCTTCTGTGAGATAAAAATATCCTTTACTTTCTGAGGCTTTCTTTCACTTATTTGATCCTGAAGAAAAGATACTGTAGATTTACGTGTTGTTTGTCCTGGAGAGCACAGCTGGTTTAGCTTTTCTGTCAGACCCCCAGGATCCCATCTTTAAAACGACTTTTTAAATGACAGTGGGTTTGCCTAAGCAAATTTAATTTATATTACAGTCTGGATCCAAAGGAAAGAATAAGAAAAAAAAACAGAAGGAAAAAATCAAACATGCAAACACATCTCCAGTTCCACCTTTAAAAGAGAGAGGATTCGTTTTTAAATAGTGTGACATTGGTATGAAATAGTTAAAAAAGTTGGCCCTATCATGGAGGCTATTTATATATATGCTAGCAAGCCAAAGGTACACACTGCCCTTATCAACAACAACAAAGTCAATTAAAATGTGCAGACTGTTAAATAGCAAACTACAGGAGAAATTTCCACAAAAAAATAATTTGGGGAGAGACAAAAGAAGAATCACAGTGACAAAAAAAAATCCTAATAAATCCAGATTAATTCAAAATAACACAAGTCAGGAAGGCTTAGAGGTACTATGAAGAACAATCAGGAGACTTAAAGAAAAATAATTGCATAAAAGGAGAAGTGAAATTCTAAAAGAATCCCAGACAGATGAGTCTCAGAGGGAAAAAGAACTTGAGAAGAGAATGGCATGCAGATAAGAGTGATTTCTTGGCATCACTAGGCAGCAAGATGGTTGGTGTGAAGTAACTGCTCTTCAAACTGGAAAAAATGAACGAACAAAATTATAGAAATGGAACCAGTTTTGGGGGAAAAATAATGTATTTAACTGTTATAAGTCAGAAGACACACTCACCTTCTGAGGCAATTGAAGAGTGAAGTGGTTGCCTGTTAATGAAATCAACTCTTGTGAGAACAGGCTGGAAGAAACAAAACTTGGCAGTTACAATTGAGTGGTAGCAAAACAGTTTATAACTAGGAGGATGTGCTTCTTTGCCAGGTAAGTTCATTGATAAAATAATTATATTAAAAACCAGAAAATGAGACAATAGGCCAGATGAAACTTGGATTTTAAAAAGCAGGAAAACCAGACCTCCAGACTTCTTTGTGAGGATGACAAAACATGACAAAGTGTAACTTGTAGACACGTGGGATTTAGATTTTTATGAAACCATTGGCAACAGGCCAGGCAATACACACAACACAGAACTAGGTTTAATTTGGACAGTGTTGATTTCAGAAGATTCTCTTAGGTGTCAGGTTTCAGTGAAAAACAGATAAAAGTACAATTATGAGAACAAGGTATTGACTACTTGTGCTAGCAACAGGAGAGAAAGAAAACATTATAAAAATATTTATATAATTATAAGATATTATAATTAACCTTTGATTTGTAGGGTGCCATCTCCTAATTTTCCTGTGCCTGAAGAACAAAACAAACCAACAAATCTGCCAGAACCATTTCTCTGTCCTTTTTCTGTAGAAACAAAGGGATCAGACACATCCCACCTGCCCACACGTAACAGCTTGTGCTGCACACCAGATTTAGCTCACGCCCTGGCAAGAGCTTGGATTCAGAAGGACAGGACTTGAAATAGTCATGGAATGTGAGGGAGATTAAAAACTATTAAGAATGGGAAAAACAACAATTACTGAAACCATACCTTACTTTGAATATTACTGAATATGTACCGTTATTTCTTTCCTTGATAACTACTTTTAAGAGATTAGTATTACAGGAGGAGAAAGGAAGAATACAATTAATTTAAAAAATAGAGACTCCTCATTCAGAGCCCGCTGAAGTTAGGAAAGGACTTTAATGGGCTTTGGCTCGAGCCCTTATAGTGTAGTAAAGAAAACAATATAAACTGAAGTGGGATTTATATCCCTACTATAAATAATGTATGTAATCTCAACTACTGGAGACAGTGTTTGTGTGTATCTAATGTATCATTATTAAAGTGAGATTACGGCAGCTTTATGCGAGACAGAGGCAAATGTGGGTCATTAATGAAAACAGTTTATTTACATTACCCGCTGCAGCTCCTCAGGCACTTTTCCTTGCTCTAAGCTCTCGCTCCTGCCCCGCCGTGGCCCACAAGAACACAGCACGCGAGCTCCGGGCAAGCGTGGCCGAAATAAGACTGAAAACCGAAAATAAGGAGCGCGGATAATCCTTCCTGCTTTGTCATTTCCCCTTCGAACTGGAAACACAGATGTCAAATAGTCGTGGCACAAATAAAACCTGGAGAGGCATTTGGTCCTCAACCTGTGCCGACCAGGAGCACCGCTAAAAGCGACAGCACCAAAGCATCAGCTGTGGAAACCTTTCCAGGCTGTTTCCTCAGTCCCTCTCACTGGGGATGCTCACTTGGTGCTGGCACACAGGGTGAGAATGCTTCAGCTCAGCTCTGTTACCTGAGGTGCAGTGGGCAACTGAAAATAGGCAATCCTATGGAAAATGACAACTCCAACGATTTTAGCAAAAAATACCCACTCCCTCAATGTACATGGTGAAACAAAACCAGCCATGTGTAATATTTCGTTCATTTAAAACCTAATTTGATGATATAATAATGTTTGTGTCATCTCTCTTATGTCAGCACTCTAGGCATTCTCTGGAAAAAAATAATTTATCTTCAGACTAATCCATGCAGGTTTAGTAAAAAGAGCTTCCAACCTCATCCATTGTGTCCTTCAGAAAAATTTTCCTCAGGATTGTCAGATTTTTTTCTTATCAGGAACAAGGGAACCAACCATTAATTTTAAAAAAGTTACATCATCAACTGTGTGCACAGCCTAACTGGGTTCACTCTGTGTTCTTTACATAAAAATTGGATGTACAGTGACCAAACCCGACATTCTGTATTTTTCTATGTATTCTTTCCAAGAAAGAATTCTTCCTTCCAAACTTCTCACTACTAATTTGATATATTTATGGCTCAGGAAGGCTTGTAAACGACAGCCCCTTATTTTATCAATTAAATAGGCAAAACAACAACACCAGCTCCTAAGCTCCTAATTTGTCTCCTCTTTCCCTGAGATGTCAACGAATTGGTGCACTCTCAGCAGCCATCTGATCCTTCTGCTCTCCTGAAACTGCCAATAAAAAGGAAATTAATGCCAACTGTGCAGGTGATTTTGTATTGACACTTTCCCAATAGAATCCAGACTTGGACAACCAATCATCAGATGGTTGTAATTTTCCAGCAGCAACTGTCCTGGGATGCATTGAAAATAATAACAAAAGCTCAGAAAGAGTCTCTATTTAATTTTGATTCTTACACCACCGATTCATCAAGCTGGTGTTATGTTTTTAACTACATCAATATAAAATATCCTACTTAAAGTTGTTACTTCAGTACAAATTTAAACCACAATAAAATATAACTAACCTATCCATCATAAACGATCCTACTTTATAAATTATGTTAAACCTGCTATACTTCCATCTACATTATAGTTAGTTAATATTTCCTTTCATCCCACCAGCCAAAAAGGTTAATCCTCACAGCAGCTGTTACTACTCCAGTACGGACTGAATGTGAATTTAACCTCTCCTGGATATTGCCCAATAAATGCTGTTGTTTTTCTAAGCACTTCTGTGAATTAAAATGGATGTTGGCTTGCCATCCAAACTCATGAACAGGTCTGAAGTGGCTTTTAGGCACATGGCCAAATAGCTTCCCAATTCCCTTATAGGGTATAGCTCTCACTCCAGAGATCATCCATGCAAGAATTCAAAAACAACACCTTCTCCATTTCATCAAAATTATTTTTCATTTTCTTAGCGTTATTTAAATAGTTTCTGTACAAAATTACATTAAAATAATATTAAGGGTTTCATTTGCCCTCTGCAATACCCAGTAATTTCAACTTAGTTGTAGCAAGGCAAATATGAGGAGAACATATCCTCCTGCAACCCTCCTGACAAGGCCAGGATATTGAAAAGCCTGAATATTAAATTCAACCCAGAGCATGTGCTTGGATATAAGGCTGAGAAAAACTAATACTTCCCAGTATAAAAAAGATCAGTTTTAGAAACAAATACATTTTTTAGCTGATACTTTATTCTACCTAAAACCAGTATATGTTAAAAAGCCTTCATTTTTCTCCCAGACTTCAATCGTTTTCAAAAGTAGTATAACAGACTTTGATCTGGCAAAGCAATGAACAACCCTCTAAAGTTTAAAACAATTGGAGATTTACAGAACATAAGCATATTGCTTGTGTTGCCCCTCCTGGAGATGAAATCTCTCCTGTTTCAATGGGAAATCATGAGCCACCTTTGCACTGATGGGTGGCTTTGGACATTCTGGAACTTGAGGCATTCCGGGCTTTTGGACAGAAACTTGATTGCTGATAAGAGAATCACAGAATAATCAAGACTGGAAGAGATCTTTAAGATCAAATTATGTTTCATACCCCCCTAAGCACAGTCTGTACGACTGAAATTCACAGTACAAAATAAGCAGACCAACTAGAATAAATAAACTTCAAGTCATAGTAAACTTTCAACCCCCTGAAATACGCTTGGTTACAAGAAGTCAGTAGCCCCTCTTCACAGACATTAGAGCAGATATGTTGTAATTATTGAGTATAAAGCTAATTTCGATTTTATGTTTAAGTGCGGTTTTATATTTTCCTTCCTTTACAAAAGCGTTAAAGGTCCCTGAACGTGAGGGCAGCAACTCCTCACCACCCGCGGCAGAGAAGCCGTGGCCGGGCTGACGAGGCCGCTGCCCGGCACAGCACAGGTGCCTCCGGGCACCACGGAGGGCCGGAGTAGCACAGAAAGAGCCAGGCGGGGTTTAATGCGCGAATTCCCGGCGTGTTCTCCCCTCTGGGGAAGCCTGCCCGGAGCCGGGCCGGGAGCCGCCCCTCACGGCGGGCAGTCCCCGGGGCAGCGCATCCACACCGCCCGCACCTCTCCGGACTCGCGGCAGCTGCGGATCAACAGCGCTTCAATCCCGCACGGTGGCATCAATTCCACCGTTTCTCCTACTATGGAGACTCCCCGCTAAGGAAGGGCAGCCGCAGCCCTGCTGCGTGTCCTGGGCGGCTGAGGGAGCCGGGCACCCCCGCTAAGGAAGGGAAGCCGCAGCCCTGCTGCGTGTCCTGGGCGGCTGAGGGAGCCGGGCACCCCCGCTAAGGAAGGGAAGCCGCAGCCCTGCTGCGTGTCCTGGACGGCTGAGGGAGCCGAGCACCCCGCTCTCCTGCCGCGGTTGTGCCACAACCGCAGAATGGGCTCCAGGCCCTCAGCAGCGCTTTAATGGCACGAAGGCGCTGCGAGCGCTTGGACCAACAACGTTCCTGCCCTTTCCCTGGGGGAAAGTGCCGCGGGACCGCGTGACTCCCCCACGCCGGGAGGCTCCGGGAGGACCTCACAGCAATCTACAGCTTCCTCATGACGGGAAGCGGAAGGGTCTGACACTGATCTCTGTGACAGGACCCGAGGGAATGGCCTGAGGCTGAGTCAGGGGAGGTTTAGGTTGGATATCAAGGTTTTTCACCCAGAGTGGATGGGCACTGGAACAGGCTCTGCAGGGCGTTGGTCACAGCACCAAGCCTGTCTCAGTTCAAGCATTCGGCCAACGCTTTTATGCACAGGGTGTGACTCCCGGCACAGGGTGTGACTGCAGTGCAGGGCCGGGAGGAGTGGGACTCGCTGGTCCCGCTGGTTCCCCGCCCGCTCGGGCCATTCCGCGGCTCCGTGACTCCATTTCCCGGCGCGCCGCGGGGCGGGAAGGGGCGGGAGGGAAGAT
>WEIU01012973.1:109774-139321 GCA_013389925.1 Aegithalos caudatus | reverse complement strand
GGATCGGGGCGGGTGTGGGGCAGCGGAGGGCCCGGCGGGGCGGGAGGAGCCGTGAGGGCAGGGGGGTGACCGTGGCCGTCCCTTCACCCCCGGGTGACAGCGTGTGCCCCTTCCCCCAGAGGGAAAGGCCGCCCAGCCCAAGCCCGCCTTCACGGACGAAGCGGTTCAGACCCTGCTTTACAAAATGACGGGACTCGACCTGCACAAGGTGTTCCGGCCTGTGAAAAAGGGCCTCAAGCCGCCCCACTATAAGCTGATGACCGAAGCTCAGTTGGAAGAGGTAGGCTGCTCTTCTTCCTTCGGAAGTAAGTGTTGGATTTAGCAAAATGCCTGTAATAGCCCATATTTCTGCCTTCCTTACGTTTGAAAAAATTCTGGTTTTTTTTGTTTGTTTTTTTTTTTTTTTTACTTTGTTTCAGATTATTCCCCAAATCAGTGTAAATCAATGTTTCTTCACTTGAAATAGCTTGGTTTGTCCAGTTTTGTGCGATGTTTATGGAATATAGAAGGAAATCTAATATTTTTTTCTTAAGTGACTGTTTCTCTTTATTAACCTGTTATGCTTTCTAACTCTGCCAAACACCTTTATCTGATACTTAAGTTATAGCCCTGGGAATGCTTTGACTACTTTTTTTTCCTGTCTCCTCTGGTTTGACTTCATTCAGGATGGCAGAGGGACCTGACTTAAGCCAGTTCTGCTGTAGCCACAATTAAAACTATATATAAACTGCTGGTTTCTGCTTTGGGGGAAATTTACCATGGAAAAACACCTGAAATAAACTTGGTGTTTGCAGTAGTTTGTCGTTGTAGTTTTGTAAATTCCTCCAATATTTTGTCCAGGTTTTAGTAGTGGTAAATTGTTCATGTGAAATGCACCTACCTAGAGGTGGAATTTGTGTTTCATTTTTTCTCAACTGCAGAAGAAAGAACCAGGCTTTTCTAAATGAAAATAGTTGTTCCCAGATTGTAAGTTATCGTATTTCCAATAGGATGATATTTTTAATTGGAAAAATTAAACTACTTTTTTTCCCCTACAAGGCCACAAGAAAAGCCATTGAGGAAGCTAAAACAAAACTCATCATGCCCCCTGTTTTGAATGAACGAGAGCCAATTGATGATGTCTTAGCAGAAGACAAAGTCCTTGAAGGAACTGAAACTGCAAAATATGTGTTTACAGATTTAAGTTACTCCATTCCACATCGTGTAAGTAACATGATCAACTGTATTAATTTGTTCTCAAAATAAGCTTTAATAAAAATGTAGATGGATCAGTTTGCAAAAGGGTTGAGGAGTTGAAAATTCAGTCTGGTGCAAAGCAGTAAGAAAAATGTATTTCTAAATACTTGCTTCTAACTGATAATCATAAATTACATTCTGCTACTCAAAAGCAGGCATGGGGAAAGCTGTGTGGTAGGTAATTAATTATTTTATAAGCAGGTGCTTTTGATATGCTAGGAGTGCCAAGTTCTTCAGTGCTTCTAGAAGCTTTCTGTAGGATTGGATTCCTTTGTAACATGGAACTACTCCACACTTGCAAAGATCTGGTGGAAAGCTGTGGAAATGATGAATGAATTCCCAGGAAAGCTGTAAAGAAATCGTTGTCTTATGAAATTGGGGTGTATAGGGATAAAGTTTCCTTTGTGCAATGAAACACCTTGATTGTCTTTAAATACCAGTAATAAGAGGCAAGAAAAATTCTTAACAAAGTTATGATTCCAAGAAGCCTTTATGGTTCAAATGTGCAGAGAGTGATGATGCTGTGACATGAGCTGCCCAGCCTGCCATCTACTACTCTGTCTGAGAGCTTTCTCCAGGAACCTGCTGTTTATTCTGCTGCTGCACCATACTGAAAACCTCCCTGTTAAGCAAACTCTCCCATTTGCCACTCTAAAGCAGTTATACTTGTCAACAGATCTGAGTATACTGTTTAATTTGTTGTATTTTTTTGCTTTGCACTTGTCCTTACTCGATTCTAGCACCTGCCTCTGGAGAAAAGGTACAATAGTGCATGACACTTCCATTCCTCATTTTGTGTGGGTTATCAAATGATAAAATCAGGCTAACTCCCTGTTTGGATGTGAGTTATGCTCTCTCTAAACTTCCCAGAGCTGTAGCTTTCAGTGCTGGCACGTGCACAGTTGTCAGACAGTAAAACTCGGGTGCAAATCAGCACTTACTCAGCAGCTAGCTAGGCAGAAATGATGGATCTGGCACATGGCAACAGCCAGTGAGAAACTGGTGTTTTGGGGTGATTTTAGGAGCAGAAGGACTTAGACAAATGAGGGCTTTTCAGGATGGTTCTGGCTATGCAGGGAGGAGGCTGTGGACAATGTTTGTTTTTTACCTCACTTGCAGGAACGTTTCATTGTAGTGAGAGAACCAAACGGGGTGTTACGCAAAGCCACGTGGGAGGAGCGAGACAGGATGATCCAGATGTTCTTCCCAAAGGAAGGGCGCAGGGTGATTCCCCCCACATTGTTCAAGGATGAGAACCTTGGGGTAAGCTCTTCCTGGCTTTGAAACTGAGCAGTTTGACTTCATTGCAGTCTGATAGTGAAACTCTGCTCTTCGGGCAGAGTAACTGGGAATAAGCCATTCTGATTATGGGTGTGTTTAGCTGCTTGAATTCGGTTTTGAACAGTTGCCTTTCATTGTAACTTGGTTAAAATACTTGAAACAAAATTCCAGGTTAGGGCCAGGTAAATTCTGCAGGTGTAAATAATTGTGTCATACTAGAATCAACTGTACATTTAATCTGGAAATGTGAACTGGTGTTTCAGAATCAAAAATCAAGAAACATTATTAATGTCAGTTAATTAATACAGTTACTGTACTTCTGTCCATTTTGTGTTTTGATGAAGGGGTTATTCATTTTAAGTGTTGCTCAGAACAGAATGTTGTGGCTGCTATTTTGATTTTGGAGAGTTGGGATGATGTGATTCATACTCTGCCCCTGAATCTGTACTGTTGTTTCAGACTGTATTTCAGCAAGATCGTCATGAAGATCTCCTGAACATGTGCATTGCTCAGTTTGAGCCAGATTCACCTGACTATATCAGAGTGAGTTCACTTTCTATTTTTCTAACCAAAAAAAAAAAAAAAAAAAAATCCTAGTGGAGAATTGTAGGGTTTATTTTGCACCCATAAATATTTATCTGGGGAGCAGAGGTGTTGGTCATGTGTGTTCTAATTTTCCCAAACAGATTATCTTTGTGATGAGTTTTGGGGTTTATTTTTATGCAGAACAGTAAAACAGGATTTTGCACAAGTAATTTTCACCAGCCTAGAAAGGTACTGCACATAGCAAAATAGTCTTTATTCAGGTACTCTTGGTGTCGAAGCAGAACTGATGGTAACACTTGCCAGGGGCTCTGAGCAGAGTTGTGCTTCTGAAGTCACACTGACTGCTGGCTTAGGAGCTGGCAGCACCAGCTAGGGAGCTGAGAGTGCATTTTGAGAAACAGCACTGTGCACAAAGTATTATTTTTGACAAAGACCAGCTACAAAAGTGTAGTTCTAGCAGAATAAAATTCATAGCTACAGCTGCTGGTAAATGTTAGCCTATACTTGCTTTTACAATATTTACTTCTCTTTAAACTGTAATATTCTCAGTGATTTGAGAAATTGTAACTTGTATTAGGTGATTTTTCAAGTAACTTTTTTTCTAAGTAAAGTTTCACCTCTTTGCTCTACCATTTTTCTCCTGAAAGAAGAGATGCAGCTTGACAGCAGTGCAGTGAAGGTTCAGAGCTTATGTCCCTCCCTCCCCAAAGGTTCAGGACAGAGACAGGATTTAACTTCCTTTTACCATAAGGGTGTCTATGCCCAAGTACCAAGGACTGGGCTAGCCCAGCATTACCCTGAATTAAAACAGGCATACGGTTCAGCACGTGACTTACTCCTGCACCTTATGGAAATGAAAAGGATTAAAAACTGTGAGATGTACAGGGGGAAAGCTGTCACCAGGCTCCAGCTGTGCCCTGCAGCAAACCCTTGTGCGTGCAGGTTCACCACCGCACCTACGAGGACATCGAGAAACACGCCAAGTACGACCTGCTGCGCTCCACCAGGCACTTTGGGGGCATGGTGTGGTACCTGGTCTGCAGGAAGAAGACAGATGGCTTACTCATAGACATGATCAACAGAGACCTGTAAGTCTGTCACTGGTAATCCTGCTGAGCCTTACAGCCAGTACTGCTGTTGGACAATAAAAACGGTATTTCTGTCAGAGACAGGAGAGCTTTCGTTTGCATGGTGTTTTAGCCCAACTTTAACTGTTAGCTGTACAGGAGCACCAGTAACAGTCCATGAGTTGCAGGGTGTATATACAGGTTTCTGCAGAAATTCTGTAGTTTTTGGGGTTTTATTTTTGTTTCCCATGTAATTGGCAGAACACTTCCCACTCTGAGCAGTGTTGATCTTAAAGCCTAACATCTCCATACTGAGCTCAGTTTTGGCTTACAAGGTTGATTCCCTCTGGGTTTTAGAGCAATTCCTAAGTAGCTTAGGAACATGGAGATAAGGTTTCATTTTAAATGGGTGGATTTCTATAAACCACGATGCTAAAATTTACTCAAAGTTCCCTCGAGTGAACAATATTCAATAGCTCAAAATGTCACTAGAGCTGGGAGAAATTTGTACAATCAGAACTCCAAGCTGTGGTGATGGTGGCCTTTATTTCCTGCTGTTTCAGTTAAAAACTTGGAACAGGCGGTCAGATCTTGCTTTTAAACCTGAGCATACGGAGAAAATGGGAACGTTCCTGGTTTAGAATCACATTGGTAAAGGGAAAATCCATGTATCTGGCCAATTGAAATGAGCTGAGTTTAGAATGTCTTTCCCTGCCACACGCTTCAGTAGCTTCAAGTTCAGCTGAGAGCTCCGAGTCACCGGATTATCTAATGCTATTTCTGTAAAACATGCTGGTCATTGCAGTCTGTGTTAGAAAGCTCCACTAAACACTGATTATTTGTAGTTAATTGTATTTTTTGAGGGATGGCAGCTGTATTACTGCTGAGCAGGCCAGCAGGCTTCAGCTGCAGGAGGAATTAGATGCAGGTACTTGCCTGTGTGTTCCAGGAACTGGATACTCAGTGTAACCAGCAGTTTGACAGCCTATGGTGTGCAAAGTACATCACAAATACACTCTCTGTAAATACTCTGAAAGAAAGGAATTGCTAAAATGAGCCTTTGTTTGTTTAGGCTGGAGGATGCTACAAGTTTAATTACACTGTATCATATGCTTCACCCTGAATGTCAGTCAGCAAAGGAAGCTGAACAAGGGAAACTTCAAGGAGTTGATCTGATCAAGGTAAGCTTTCCTGCTTTAAGCTACTTAACCTGCAGAAGGGAGCTTGTAACCAGAAGAACCCCATGTAGTAGTTAAATTTCTCCTTACCTTAGGAAGCAGATACTTAACCAGGACCGTTGTGTGTGTCACTCTGGGGTTTTTGTTAAATTCTGTAGATGTACAGCTGCACCAGGATCTCAGTTGTGGGTGGCTGATTTGCCACTGGCATGACTGCTGTTACATTAACCTCTCTCCTGCCACGGCTGCAGGTATTTGTGAAAACTGAATCCCAGAGGGAAGGTTATATCCAGCTGGCCCTGCAGGCTTATGAAGAAGCAATGGCTACTTCTTCAGCTTCATGAAGTAAACCTCGGCTCCTCAGAAGTTTTAAATCTGTTTATAAACATTTTCTGTACAGGATTCCACAATAAATACTTGGAAATGACTGCTACAGAATGTATTTTTCTTTACTGAAATACATGTGAATCACTACAGCAGTTTATTCTGAAAAGTTCTGTAAGTGAACTTAGAGCAGCCACCATTGTTTTCTCTGACATGAGTTCAATTTTTTTATTGTTACATCTTGAATCTGAGGAATTACCCACAATTCATTTTAGTTATTGAGGTAAGTTGCAGGGCGTGGACAGCTTCATTTAGGCAAGAGTGTAACAAACACCACTTCTAACCCTTAAGTTGTATCTCTGGTCTCTTGGAGCTTTTAGCTAGAAGCGCAGCGTCTGAAAGAGTAACTGAGCTGATACTGATGATTACCAGTGCTAGATGGCAGCACAGTGAAAACAAAACCACTTCAGTGTAGGTGCTGAGAAAAGTCAGGTTAAAATACTATTTTTCAGCTACTGTGTGTTCCTGTTTCACAGATTTGGAATGTAGACTATGGAAGCTGGGTTATTCTTAAGAATTCTACTATTCTTAGTAAATATTACTAGTAAATGGAGAACTGAGGAGCAGAATGTTTAGGATTTATTGAATTCTCTTTGTACAGCTGCCAGCTCTATACTTCCTTTTACGTGTACATGGTCCACTTGTGATACAAAAATCAAAATAACTCGGAGCACATAGTCCGCAGAATTTCATTCCTCTGGGTTTTGACCAAATTACTCCCTGATTTGGTCATCTAAAAAATGAATGTTCACTCATCTAAGATCTCTTCATCCAGATTGATATCTGTGGTATCAATATCCTCCAGATCCAAGTTATCTAAGTCATCTTCCAAGTCCAGCAGTGTCTAGGGAGAGAAAAGACTGGATGAGGGGGATACCACTGTGGGTACATGAGGCAGCTTATGGGATGGATGGATCTGCACTCTGCAAACCCCAGCCAAGGCCTCCTGAGGAACATGAGTGCTAAAGGAAGCTGGAGAGCAGCTGCCTGCTTGGTGAGGAAACCTCTTCCAGCACTGCAGCTCTTTACCATGTTCTGAGCAGCTGGGTTTGAGTCCCCCTTGTCACCCCCACCTGCTGAACTGCTCTGTGAGTGTGTGCAGTGTCTGCACTCACGGGGCAGGGCTCTCATCACTGTTCTGGGACTGCACAGTCAGGATTGCAGTGGCTTGGTTAAATCACACTCATTAAAGTCCTTAATGTAAAATGAATTGAATGCTTATACTTTTCCTCATAAAACTGTTTGGGTACCTTTTGATCTCTTGCTGGAAGGTTATCAGAATTCTGCACAACTGTCTTCACCACTTCTTGTTTAGGAGAGGGAACTTGTTCTTCAGCCTTCTTCTAGTGGCAAAGAAATTCCTTTAGTTTTTTTCAATTTAAATTCTTTCAACAAAAGCAGGTAAACAACAGCAGATATCTAATGCCCCTTTCCCAGTGGTTCTCTTTCAGCTTCCCTCAGTTATTCTTGAGGCACATGTTCACTGTCAGAAAGGATTCTAGTCCTCACTCCACTGGAGACTATTTCCCTCCCCAGTATATTTGAAGCAGTTGATGATGGAACTGATGAAAACCTTCAGAAATTATCAGTTCATTTTAAATACTGAAGTGCTGTTAGTGATTTTCAACATCCTCAGCAGGAGACTGAGTTAGTAGAGACTGACAGCAAATTTTAGTAGTTGCTGGGCTTTGTGTTCCAAATCCTATAATGGTTTAACACTTCATCTTGTTTCACTGCTGCACAAGTTTTACATTTAGGTAGTTCATCAGTTAATACTATTACTGAAGCAATGGTACTAGTCAATAAACAGCATTTAATTAAAGAATTAATCTATCTCCTACAAAACATCCCATATTTAGCCTCAGATGTAAGAGACAACTAGAGTTTAGGGCTTCTATGCAATCATGAGCTCAATGCAGAGACACTTGAGGTCTTGTTTTCAGCTTGCATGGCAAGCTAGTTCTGATTTGTTTCCACAGGTAGCCCTGACAATGCTGTTTATCATCTTTAACAAAGGTGCAAACAAGTTTGATTTTGCTTTAATAGTATTTCATTTGATGCACAAGAGGCAAAGAGTCACTACAGAGTCTTGAAAGTAACTGAATTTCTCTGCTGTCAGGGATTTTCAAAACTATATTTTGTACTACATCTCCTATGAGGAAAAATGTACAGACAATGGAGAGTTGTAGCTTTTCTGTTTCTCCTTCAGTTTCCAGTGCAGTTTTGATTTTAGATGTTTATAGCCTCAAAGACTTTTGCCAGCATCACTGCCTTTAAGAAACCCTCACCTGATTTTCACATACAAATGTAAAGTGTATTTGACTTGAGCAAAATTAGAAGCTGTCATCTTCTCCTAATGCTCTGAAAAGCTTCAAGTGTTTGTTTCCATCTGTATGTTTCTACCTTATACTTGTCCAATTTTCTCTCTGATAAGAATTGGACAACTGAGGTAGTAAAAAAAGGAGTTTGTTACTTCAGATATTGATTAGAATCTCTGTTCAAGTACCCGAGTAGGATTCCAGTTACTCATGGAGCAGTGTTATTCCATAACCATGCAGCACACCAGCAAAGAATACAGAGCATTTATCATTGCTGTAATAGGCAAGAGTTTCTATTTCCAGCTACTGAGCTTTTAGATAACCAGCTGCAGTCCAGGCAGTGTTTGTAAATGCAACTGGAGTTATTTTTCTATAGGATGAATTCAATGGAAAGATTCTACAATTACTCACACTACAAAGGGCGACCCAAAGGAAGGAAGCACACAAATAATTTCACAGTCAAGAAGCTGTTAGTAGGTACAGATGTAGATTAAGAAGAATCTGAGGCAAAAGAACATGAAGCCAACTGCAGGACTTAGAGTCAAGGTAATAAAAGCAATAATTTGTCCATTACTGGTGAAATATTCTCCAGAGTAGATGTTACTGTAAGATAGCAAAGTTCTCCCTTAAATTCATCACTCACTGACCTGAGATGTCATTATTCCAGAGGGCTCAAATCCTTTTGCTTCTTCAAGTAAGTTTCTTTCTTCATTTGGCTAAAAGTGAAAAAAAAAACAAAAACCAGACAGATTTAAAGTGTTGCACTGAGTTCCTTAGAGCTGATTTTAAACAGCACCAAATGTTTTTCTAGAGACAGCAAAACCTACTTACAGTGACAAGGGGGTATTCCCTGGCTGGCCTCAAGTCAGCAAGACTTTGCTTAACGTACTCTTCAGCAACAAAAGCTTCCTTTAATCCAGGGAAAAGATTTTCATATTCTGTAGGATCAGCAAGGGACTCAGCAGCTTTTTGATTAACTTTAGAGAGGTTCTCCCTCCAGAGTTTAACAACCCTGAAGATGCAAACCAGATTTGTTAGTGGCAGCTCATTCAGACAACACAACTCATGCTCTGCCTAGGCTTAGAAATTACCTTGAAACTTGGCTTGGCAAATACGTCCGTGCAAGGAAAGCAGCTTCAGGGAGACGCCCAGTTTTGATCAGGAGTTCCAAACATGAATCAAGCCTAAAAGATTTCAAGGTGTGATTTTAACCAGTAATCTTAATAAAGACTAATTCTTGTATTAGAACAGCTGTTTATTCTACTCCATTACTTTAAGATGCTTTCATTTCAGATTTTAAAACATAGCAGCCATCATAGAATGAGCTTTTTTCTGAGAAGCACCTATGCCCATCTTCCTCCATGAAGTTTTCAGTTAGCTGTAGTTAAGCACTTGAAGAAGCTGAGGGTCTCAGCACTTGATAAAGCAGAACAGAACAATCAGAAGCTCGTTTGCTACTTACTTTCCCTGCAGGAAGTAGCTCATAAACGCCACATTATTCTTGCCATCCTTTTCTGCACCTTCGGCCAACTTGTTCACCATGCTGGCATTCCCTGAAGCTGTGGCCAGGAGCAGCAGTCCTCCGTAGTCCTGGGCATGGTGGAGACACTCCTGGGCTAAGCCAAACTGGCATTTACTGATGGCAAGTTCTGCAAGCTGCTTCCACTTCTGTTCTGACTGATTGTACAAAAAGGTGAGAGGGAGGGAAAGAAATAAACAAACACTCGCATTTCTGAACAGCATTTAAAGGTTTTTCAGAGCACTCAGTATGGAAATGTAAGTTGACTTGTGAGGGTGCTGTATCCCCTGACTACACTTGTCTTCCCTTTGAGGTACTGTGATTACTGCAGATTCCCAGCATAACACAGTGAGTGTTAAGAAACCCCTACCCAGCTGTAACATTACATAAAATAAACAGCTTCTCAGTAAACATGGAGGGGGGAGGCAGGCATACCTCTGCAAGTTTAACCATCTCTTCAAGCTCCCAAGTTAACCCTCAGAATGATGAAAGGTATTTGTGTCTGTAACTAAGTTAATGTTCCTCCTTGATTATTTTACAGCAGGAACAATGAGATCAATTCTCTGCATGGTAATGATGGGACAAATCACTGCCTGTTAGGTTTTTTTAGTGCAGCACTCTAGGTTTGCCAAGGCTGGAACAAAGGTCTGAAGGCTTCAGCCCTCTCTTTCCTTCACACTGTTAAGTACTGGAGATTAAGGCTTTGTTCTGGGCTCAAGTTTTGTATTCTCCAGGAGTTCCTGCAGCTTTCTGAGCAGACACCGTTCTTTGTCTCCATGCCACAGCAGAATCCTTTCAATTACAGGCAGAAGAACTTAATCAAAGGAGTTGGGGGCATTTCAGTTGTGTTTAGGGGAGTTGTATTGCATCCCCACATATCACTGCCTTTTCTTACAGGGCCTCTCAGAGCCTCCTCCTAATATTCAGAATCTAGGATGAATCACCCAAATTTATATAATTACCTCTGCTTCCACTGCAAGCTGATAGGCTATTTTTAATTCTCCAAGTTGGAGTGCAAGTTCAAAACGATGCTCTGGATCTGTAGATACTGCAAGAGCTTGTTGTTTGAAGCCCTAAAATAAAAATCTGACAGTGAAGCTGGGACTTGTCAGGTCAAACATAATCCTAAATACTTTAACAAAAAACACTGAGCAGGAGGTTACTGCTCACAGATAATATCATTAGTAAACTCAATTAACAATGGGAATAAACTGGTTTGTTTAGTTGGATAATTAAGAAGTAGTTTTCTTGCCTGTTTTTCAAGAAAATGTGCGACCCTGGTTCTCTGTTCTTTCGGGATTGTGGGAAGAACTTTGTCAGCCATGCCAAAATCTCTCCTCATCACAGCAGTTTGATATTCGAGCACTGAGACCAGCAGAGAGTAACTAACAATGTTTAGCTCTTTATCACCCAAATACAGCCTGTTGTCCTTGGGGATGTACCCCAGGAGATACATTGTCCTGAAACAAAACAAAGAGCACTCAGCATTCCAGTAGTAGTTCTGCTAGCAAGAATACTCCCATCAAACACTCTGCTTTTCCTGGATGTTCTCTTACACACAGCGCTGGTCATCCCTCAGCACTGCCCTGCTGCCTCCCAACACCCAACTTGTTCCCACCTTTGGTGCTAAAGCAAGGCACAGCAGCCCTGAGAGAACCTTCAACACTTAACTGAAGCAGCAACTCACCTGTCCAGGTGGGCAATGGTGACAATCTCTCCTCCAACGTAGTAGTTGAGTCTGTTCACAGAACTGGTGTAAATAAAGCAGTCACCAACCCACAGACCTGTTTTCACAATCTCCTGGATCTCACCAAGAACCTGCAAAGCAAATTTGGGTTAATTAGATACATAAAAAGGTACTTCTAGGCAGCAGAAAGACTACTGCAATTTAAAATATAATTCCATATTCTATACTTAAATAGTTGGGCAAGTTGCAAATATGAGTTTAGATATAGATTAGAAGTACATAAATGATAATTTAGTTTTACATGCATGCTACCCTAATTCTTAACTAAGCCAATTATAAATCCAGGAAACAAGCACCAAACTTAAGCATTAAGCAAGACAGTTAAAGGTAACTTTCCTTCTGAAATTTTGATTTCTGACATTTCACTGCAGGATGTTTTTTCGCTTCTCAAACTTGAGTAACATTTCAAAATTTGAAAATTGTAGAAAAAAAATTGAGCAATGACCCAAAAGTACATTTTAAAAATAATCTCTAGAACTCTCTGATAATAGTGAACAGATGAAGAGAAATGCAGGCATCAAGATCTGTTATGCTGGGATTCAGACAGGGATACACTCCTCAGGAATCCCAAAAAAAATGATTAAGTGTTCCTCAGGCAGATGTACAATGTGTGATACTAAAAATTGTCTAGAAATTAACATTTAAATTGGACTATGTTAAGGACTAAGTTTGCTGCATTCTCTTGCTTCTACCATCTCTAATCTTATTTCACATTTTAAATAGAGGGTACCTCAAAGGCATCTTCAATTCCATCTTCAGTGACACCTTCATGTGTTTCTTGGGCTGCTGCCACTTTTTCTGACAGGTACTTGAGGATGAAGAATGACTCCTCTGTAGCAATGCACACAAGCTCACCCGAGTCAGACCAGAAAATCTGTGACAGCAGAATCAAGTGGCAGTGTTACACACCCCAGGCTAAGCAGGACTGTGTGGGAAATAAGGGTAAAACACACCAGCTCTAGAAGCTTCATCACAGAGAAGCCAACAGACAGGAATTTTTCTGCCCTTTCTGCTACATGACTGAGATAAACTTTAATTATTACTTTATTATTATTGACAGCTTGGCTTCATGCAAGAAAATCAGTTTATAAAAAAAATATGAATCAGTAAACCCCGACAGGTAAATATCTTCAGTCCCATGCAGTAACTCACGTGTTTGGGCTGGATCTCAATCCTGCGAATCAGCTCTGTGTTCTCCCAGTCATAGAATGCCAGGCCATTAACAGACCTCACTCCCAGCAGAAAGCCACCATAAATGCCTGCAAGAAAATAAAGGTGGAGGAAATCCACTGACATTGTCTAACACCACAATGACACAAGACTCTGAGATCAGAAGGCTAAAAAATGACTCCTTTATTTAGGAATGCATCTCCCTTATGTACTATTTTACACAAACCAATATGACTGGTGAAACAAAGGCAAACCTCTTCAATCACACTGGTCAAACCAGAGGGACATGAAGAAGTCCCTCCTGTTAGGAGGAATGAATAACACAGGTACAGTTAGAAAAACATTTTCATTGTTCACAGAACTTTTTTTAGGAAAAGCATTTTAGAAAACCAAAACACCTCAGACATGAAACCAGGGCTACAGTCCACATTATGCAAAAACCACACCAACATATCTGTTTCTGAAGTATTTACCTTCTGCTCCAAAATCAGGCTTGAACGACTTCTTCTCTTTGAAATTTTTAAATATCTTTACGACACTGTTGCTCTCCCTGATTGCATACCTAAACAGAGATTAAATTTTAAATAAACAAAACAATTATTCAGTTTCCAAAGCAATGAATTACTAAACCATAAGCTGCTATAAAACAACAGCATTTGAGTTATCTTCTAAAACCAGCAGAGTGCTAAAAATCCAAACTTTTCAAACAGGACAACTACTGAAATTTCACTTTACATGCATGTTTTGGTCTTCATAGCCTGAAAACTACAGTAGCAGCAGCAAATGTAATACAAAGGAAGAAACTTGCAAGACTTACTCTGAAGAGTCATGTGCCCACACGAACTCCTGTGCAGAACCAAAGCTCTTGTTCCTCAGAGCCATGGCTGTGTAGATGATGTATTCACCATCACCACACACCACCACGAACCTGGGGCAGGGGAGAGAGGCATTTGTCAGATAACTGGGTTCAGTTCCACAGGCAGCAGCAAAAGGCAAATTATCTGTAAAGGTAAAGGCTCCCATGCCCAAGGTAGTCACTGCAAACACAGACTGTGAGCTTCATATATTCCTAAAATGTCATGGAACTCCATTTCCTTCCTGAATTATGCTCCTTCTGGTCTCCAGTGAGCAGCTCTTGTACCTTGGATCCCTTTTATTTGAGCCTGTTAACAAAAAATACCCCAACCAGTTCAAGAGAAGTGATAAAGGAATGAGTTACCGTCCGTTAGGGTTGTGCTGGATTGTCTGAGGATAGATTTCACAGCTGCCCATATCCTTCACAGCCAGTGGCAACCTCTCTCCATCTTTGATTTCAGCATCTCCCATCGCTTTCAAGTTAGCCTGTTGGACTTCAGAATGCTTAGCCCAAATAATTTTTCCATTTGCATCCATGGACATGGCAGGTTCTTCACGACCAAGCTAGAAAGTAAGTAAGTAAGTAAGTAAGTGAGAAGTTAGGCTATGGAAGAAATACATTGTTGATTTTCTTTTCAGTTGAAAATACCAAGTGAAATAGCCAATCTCTATCAAAAAATGCCAACTAAAATGCCAAAAATTCAGTATTTTATGTATTATCCCAGATTCAGAAACCAGTTGTTCTGCACACAGGCCAGGGATGAATCAGAATTTCTCACTTGAAACCATGGACCGTACCTTAATAATAATGCTGCCTTCATCATATCCCAGAGCCACGTTGTTGGAGCCCCTGAGGCTGGCCACACACCACACCCTCTCCATGCCGTAGTTGAGGGTGCTCTCCAGGCGGTAAGTGCTGGAGTGCCAGATCCTCACTGTGCCTGGGGACAAACAGAGGCCTCATTTTCTGAGACTGTCAAGGTTTCAGCCTGCCAGATTGCTGATTTCTCTGGCTTGAGAAAAATCCGTTTACCAACGAGTTTTCTGTATATAGTTATATTATTTTCATAATATCTCGACTCTCATGGTCACTGCTCTTCCAAGTGTTGTTTCTGTTATTTAGCCAATGAAGAGAAGTGTTGTTTTGGCTAACCAACTACAGGGTTCTTCAGCGCAGCATGTTATAAAAGGGCTGCATGAAATGAGAAATAAAGCCTTCTGATCTTTGTAACTACTGGAGTCAAAGCTTATCATTTTCGTGTCCCTCCGTGACAAATGGTGACACAGAGGCATGGGGCCTTTCATCTCAGTGTCAGGGGGGCAGCCACAAGAGCTCTCCCCTCAGTGCTTTTCCTGTCCTTTCCACACCAGAAAACCCAAAGTTACCATCTTCAGAGCCGGTGATGATGATGGGCAGCTCCGGGTGGAAGCTGACACACGACACGTTCTGAGCGTGGCCTTCCAGTGTCTGGACACAGGTTTTGTTCTGAAAGAAAGAGAGAACACAATGCCACATTTTAACCCTTATTTCTTAAAAAAATCCAAAATAGATCTCAAAATTCTCTAGGTTTCTTACATTTACAAGGCGTTCAAACAACAGCACTAAGCTACTAAAAACTGTGGTTGTATTGAGTTGTATCTCCTGCACTGAAAAAAAATTTATTTCCCTTGACAGAGGTGTTTCCCTCTATTTTCAGATGTGTTTATGGCTAGAAAGTATGCTCAGAGCTGCACAGCACAGAAAGCCGAGTTCACTGCAAAAAATCATAACCAAACATTGCAATAGAGGTGAAACCAGATCTAATTTAGGTCTTTGGTATGTGCCCATTCACACAGCTGTGAAAGAGAGGCTACTCTGCTTGAGGTAACAAGCAGATTGGAGCATGTATGGAGTCTCCAGCTGCACATGGTGACCAAATCTCAAGCCTTGTTGTGTAATATTCATTACTGCATTGAATGCTTAAATTAACAATGCCAGCTTCAACTTCTGCCTTGCCCTTCTGGCCACTCAGACACTTGTACACAGGAAGAACTTGGGAGTTCTAGGCTCCAGCACCATACCCTGGATTAGATCTCTCTTTCCTGAGGAGCATTCCAGCAGGGCCCCTCATCACTCCTGCCCTCTTTGGGGCTAGAAGCACATGTGTGTGCATGCAACACAGGGGACTGTGCCAATGTGCACAGGATGAAACAGGAGGGGGAAGCTATAAAGAATGAAGAAAAAAAAAGAGAGGTGGAAGGATGGAAAGAATCGACATGTGAGCAATTTTTACACTTGAACACAGAAGAGGAACAGCTTAATCCAAAAACATGAGGTCTAAAAGGCAGGGAATCAATTTGTCACAGGAAAATAATCTAACCACAGAGACTTTATACAGAATGTGGCAGGCTGCACCAAGGCTCCTGAAGAGCTGAGAACACACCTGGTAGTCCCAGATCTTCACCAGGCGGTCATCTGCCCCAGAAATGAGGTATGGCTTGTCCCCACCACTGTAATAATCAATGCAGTTCACTCCTTTCTCGTGGCCTTCCAATGTGAAGTTGGGAGAGGATGATCCAAGCTGCCACACCTGACCAACAAAACACAGCCACCTGGACTCAGCAACCTTCTGTGTCCAGGTCACCCTTGGCAAACACAACAGTACTTCACAAGTCCAAAGAGAAAGAACACAGAATGCCAAAGACACAGATGTTTTCTTAGGTGAAAAACCCAACAGCTGCTCAGCAAAGTACCAGTCCTTCCCCCAGTAAACACAAATAACACTCTGAATTGCCCATGTTCTGCTCATACCTCTAAGTAACAAAATTGGTAGTTTTAAACTTTTTTAAGGACGTGAAACCATATAAACCATAACCACTATCCACTAAACCATATAAAGCACTGCTTTTAAGAAGTAGTATCTGTTTATAAAATTAAGTATTAACTAATTGTTAATATAGACAAGTTTCTTCCATGTCCTGAATATTAATTTTTCCAGCGACACTAATTAATATCAAATCTCATGCTAAACGAGGATACAAAATGCAACAAGTCAACTGCAGATATACTAGTGTTTTCCCATGTTTATCACATCAAATCAACATTTACATGCACGTGATCTCAACATCTGTGGCCATATCAAATCAGTGCTGGCTTTTTACAGCCAATATACTGATAATGTTCAGAAAATGTGAGGAGCTGTCACTGCTCAATGGCTGCAAATCTGTAG
Source organism: Aegithalos caudatus (assembly GCA_013389925.1). Classification (NCBI taxonomy): domain Eukaryota; kingdom Metazoa; phylum Chordata; class Aves; order Passeriformes; family Aegithalidae; genus Aegithalos; species Aegithalos caudatus. The sequence goes on along the minus strand of WEIU01012973.1, from coordinate 122,811 downwards.
TCACAGGTATTTAGTAGCAGCTGCACAGCAAATGAGAAGGCTGAAGGCATCTCTGGAAAAAACTCCATGCACAGACAGCACATGAAAGTAATGAGAGAGACACCTTTACCAGGGTTTAGTTTTTTCTTTTTAATGCACAGTTAAAGTCTTTATCCGCTATACAGTTTCAATACTCCCCAACCACTCACTGACAGTAAAACTATTACTCCTCTCCCATATTTCTGTGTAGTCCAAATGGAGATAGAGCACTTAAAAAGAGTTTAAGGAACTACTTTCCAATCATTAGGGACAACAGGTAATCTGCTCAATTTACTGAATTACTTAGTGGGTGTTTGTTCAGGTCTTTGTTCAGTCAAAATCCTATTACTGCACCTGCTTTTAAGAATACTCAGCCATCATCCATACAGGATTATTGGTTTGTGTACACTGATAATCACTTAATGACTAAAACCCCCAAATATAGTTTCTTTACCTTAATTGTCCTATCCAAAGAGGCACTGGCAAACTGGTTATTGTCTTTTGGGTTTATGACAATCTGCATAACGTAATGGGTGTGTCCTTCAAACACCTGGGAACAACTCCATTTCTTATCCCAGTCCCAGAGTTTGATCAGCATGTCATCTGGAAAAAACACAAACAAGCAAGCTTCAGTGGGTGATCACTAGCTCCTTAAACTGCATCATCCTCCAGAACTTCATGTTACAGGCTGGAAAGGAGGCACTGCTAATAATCTATTTGCATCTATAGGATTTACTAGTCCTTGCAGAAGGACCACAGGGAGATGAAAAGTTGTCTGTTGCTTTCAAGTCAGATTTCCAGCTAAAAACGTACTCCAAACCACAATGAACTTTTTTAAAAAACATAACCTGTACTGTTAAATGTAGAGTTTGCCACACTAATTAGCACATATACAAATGTTTCCTCTGGCAGATATTAAGAGAGAAGGCTCTTTGCTCTTCTCTGACAAGAACACAAGCCATTGTATTTTAAATTTTAAGTGCAGTTGATATTCCACTAAAAAAACATGAATACATCTACCAAGAAACAACAAAATGACACCTGTCACATTGGCTACTTGCTCAAGGAATCCTGAGTCTTCCCAAGGAGACCTGCAAGCCCTCACTGCACAGAAAACAGGAGCCTGAGAACAGCTGAAAACATGAACACATCCCCCAGGACTCTCACCACTGCTTGTGAGGATGAAGGGCTGCGTGGGGTGCACTGCAATGCATCGGATGTAGTCGGAATGGGCCTCAAACATGTGAACTCTTTCCAGGGTGTTGTAATTGAAAACTCTGATCTGCATGTCATCCTGGGAAAGGGAGGGAAAGCCACAGGAAAGTAAGTCTCTTGTGCAGTGCACCTCCTGTGCAATGCAGGGGAGGTAAGAAAAAACTTTCCACCACTGAAGACAATAAAATGTTTTAAGGAATTTTGCTTGCTAATGATACAAATTATACATGGATTCAGAAGGCTGTAAATTCCACACTGCTGTTCCAAGTCATTTATGAATGACTTTTTCCATTACGAAATGGAAAAACTTCAACCAAATTTTCATTTTTACAAGTAAATGAGTCATGGCAGCAGAAGGTAATGAAATGAAAATAAATTTTTACTCCGTGTACAGGGCAGAAGACTAGGAAATGAAAGTTGAGACGAAAGTATTTAGGCATTACCTTAATCTAGCAAAAAAACATTCACTGCATAAAGAAAAATGTGTTACCAAGATCAGAATACAACTATTCCTCTCAAGGTAGTTTCACTGAATAAAAGCAGACATTTTTTTCTACTGGTGAGCAAAACTAAAAAATTATCTTTTATATAACCAAGAAGAAAAGTAGAAAGCAATTTCTAATTTGCCTTGCCTAGGATTATCAGTAGTTTTTCATCTTAGTTAAAGTAGCACCTATGGTACTGAGTCAGAACTGTGAGCTGAGTATGTTCCAGCTGGCAGTAAAAGCTAAACTCCATCTACCTGGCATTACCTCTAGAGTCAGTCACCTTAGCAGGCTGCTCTCCTGTGAAATGATAAATTTAAGCTTCTAAGCTTAGAGGAGAAAACTTCTGGGAAAATGTAGTGAAGTATTCCCTTCTCCTCTACAAATCCATATCAGATCAGATTATTATGTGATGCAAAAAGTAACAGCATGAAAACTCATCAGAGAAAGTGCAGGAAAGTGCATAGGAAATCACAAGCAGAGAACAGCTTACAGCTCCAGTAACAACCCAGTTCTTCCTCGCCACGAACTTGGCAGCTCTCACAGGCAGGTCACACACTTCAAAATTCTTCACCAGAGTCTGAAAACAGAAACAGGCAAGTTTATAGCACTGGAGAAAATACCGACTTTGAAACCAGCTCCTACTTTCTTAACAGTGTCCAATACGTCACCTCCTTGTCTACTGCTGCAGCGACTCTTGTGCTCAGCCAGAGGAGAGCGCAGTGAGCTAGCAGCAGTGACTGAAGGCTCCGTACAAATGCCATTTTCCAGCAGCAGGTCCACACGTGCCAGCTATGAGCGTTTCCCAGTAAGGCAGAGCTAAAGCCAGCACCTGTGTCTCGTGGTTCCAGACGCAGACGCTGCCGTTGTAGAGGCTGGCCAGCATCCATGGCTCCGTGGGGTGCAGGTCCACGCTCTTGACGCGGTCCGAGCGGGCCGTCAGCTTCCGCTTGATGTCCAGTCGGAGAGGCTGGGGGGACAACGGAACACCAGGCACTTAACAGCAAGCTGGCACACTGAAGGGAAAAGGAAAGCTGTGGGTTGTTCTTAGAATAAAAGGATCCGATCCCGCTGTTCAGGCAGACAGAAGGTTACTGCTCTTTTCTATCCATCTGTGTATCTGTTTTTGTAGGAAGCGTCACGTCCCCACCAACGGCAATGGCTCTGTTTCATTTAATTCTGTGAAATTCAGAATTTCTTCATACTGCAAAAAGTATCTCCAGCAGAGTCAAAGAAAACCCCAAAAAACACACTACACATCCTCCTGCTGTCCCTGAACTACAAAAGCAAAGCTAACTTACTCCTAATACAAACATTACAAAATTAATCTTCCTGCTACTTTGCCTGACAAGCCAGTAAGAAAAGTCAGTTACCACAACAGAGCACAACAATTGCTCATTATAAATTTACTTCCATTCATAATTCCAAATTTACATTTTGAAATGTAACACTGTCTTGTAGAAACTGAGAGGAGGGAAAAGTCTTTCCCTTACAAAGAAGGGTCTGATCCTCTACTTTCATCACTGGCAATGTAAAGCCAGAGAATTTAAAAGGCATGAAGTCTATCTAGTATATTCGAGGCATTTGGATTCATTTAGACACTCATTTGAGATCATTTAACGCTGCTTTGATCACAGAGAACTTAGTGGACAACGGCTGATCAAAGAACACTGCACGTATTAATAAAACCTGCAGTTACCTATGTTAGACACTGCGAGAAGAAAAAAACAACCACCTGGTTATCACGTAGCACCTGCACCACAGCCATGACATGGGATATAGAGATGAATTTGGGGCACATTTCTCCTGCTACAAACACCAGGAAGGCAAGCACAGCTACACTCGATTCCGTGCTTAACCCTGGAACCTCTGGCATCTGCAGCTCCCGAGGGCCGGGAATGGCCTGAACCAGGGGTGAGTCCGAGGGGTGCACCCCGACCCCCGGTACAGCCTCCCGGGGGACTGAGGAACAGCCACGGGAAGCACCGCGCCCCGACCTCTCCTGCCCTCGGTCCGCCGATCGCTGGGGTCGGCTGGGATGGTCACCCTCCCGCAGCGGGGGCGAAGCGGCCCCCGGGACCCCGCCTGTCGCTTACCATGGCCCCGCTGTGCCGAGNCGACGTGGAGCTTCCGGGCCCGCCGCTCTCGCGATAGCGCCACCGGGGCGCCCTCAGTCTCGCGAGAGCGACGCGCCCCCGTGGAATGCTGGGATATGTAGTCGGCGGTGCCGGATCGGGCCGCGCGTGGCGGGGCCCGCGGTGCCTCAGGGCGCACCCACCTCCGGCAACCCGCACCACACCCCGAGCATCGCTCCGTGTGTCTGGGAGCGCACCCAGCCCCTGGCCCTGCACACCACGCCCCGAGTATGGCTCCGTGTGCCTGGGAGCGCACCCGGCCCCGGGCATCGCTCCGTGTGCCTGGGAGCGTTTTCCAAACACTTCTCGAACCCTGCCAGGCTCGGTTGTGTGCCCACTGCCCTGCGGAGCTTGTTCAGTGCCCAACCTCTGTGTGAACAACTTTTTCCCGATATCCAGCCTCAGCCTCTCCTGACGCGGCTCTCTACCGTTCCCTCAGGTCCTGTCATTGTCACCACAGAGCAGAGATCGGCACTGGTCCCTCGCTGCCCCTCATGAGGATGCTGGAGATCGCCATGAACTCTTCCCAGAGTCTACTGCAGGCTGATCAGACCAAGTGTCCTAAACCACTCATTTGCCACTCACTCACTCACTCACTCACTCACTCACTCACTCACTCACTCACTCACTCACTCATCCTGTCGTTCACCATCCTCATGGCCTCCTTCAGACACTCTCGAATAGCTGAATGACTTTCTTTATACCGTGTCCCCTCGGTATCCCCAGAGTCCCCTGTGTGACCCTGCAGCCCTCAGTGAGAGGATGTGGTGAGGATCTCCAGGTGTGCCTGATGCTGTCCCCTCGGTGTGCACCACGGTGACACTGCTGAGGGGACAGGACTCTGGTGACAGCACCCCGGGGTCACCTGGCAGGGAGCCCAGTGTGTCCATCTCTCTCAAAGACAAATACATGAGCCTGGTCAGTCCTGCAGACGCTGACACAGGCAATGTGACACTTTTCCTTATCATTTTGCCAGCTAAAATTGCTGCAACTCTGAACAGCATCTAATAGAAACATGGAGAATGTGGGGGTTTGGGAAGCGCCAGAGCACGAGGAGCCAATTTTGAGGGGATTTCTCATACCTCTGCTTCCAGATTGAAGTTCCATTTCTAAAAATTGCATCCACCACATTTCGTTGTGTAAAAAGAGAGGAATAACACAGAGACTATTTATATTCATTGGGATCCAGTTAAAGAAAATTCTCCTTTCAATATAAGTGTTCTGCTGGTGATTAGGAGCCCTGTGCCCTCTATCCCACAACACTGCAAGAAGGTTTGCACCGGCCTGGAGTGTTGACAGTCTGAAGGACATAAATAAACAAAAGCAAGAACAGTTACTGCAATTCTTGTCATTTTCACTCTGTGGGAGAAAAGACTGTAATTAAATCTTAAAAACACCCCCAAGTCTGATGAAAAGTGAGAAGAGAAATACCTGAAGTACAAAAAGGGGCACAATATTGTCACCTGCTATGGATGAGTTTAGACTTTCAGCTTTCTTTAAGTCTTGCTTTCTACTTTGAATTCATTACAGTGATGATTCTACAATGTAATGAGTATAGAATGTTTGAGTATAGAATTTGAGGATGCAGAATCTGGATAACCCTGACTAAAAGGAACTATTTGAGTAAAATTTATGAATTTTGAGTGTAGCTCATGATTTTTAGATGGCTGAGGTGGAGCACTGAAAGAAGAGATGCAGAGGAAAGTGACCACAAAGAGAATGTAGGTAGGGGGGGATATACAGCACACACATGTGTTTTTCCTTGAAAAACTCAAAGTCCTGTCCAGAGAGAGATGAGACTATTATGGGGCAAATAAAGATGATCAACAAAGTAAGGAAAAGATGAGGGTGCTAGTCAAGAAAATAACAGCAGAGAAACGAAGAAATTATTTTTGCTGTTTCTCTTGGAAAGTTGTAGTAATAGAAAAGCTAAGGGGGGTGAAAAAGCACAGGGTATAAGCCAAGACTGACCTTACAGGAGAAAAGAAATAATGAAAAAAAAGCAATTAAATTCAAAATAAGAAATATCCCTCTCAAACTGTTAGAGGCAAGTTTACTGGCTGGGTATGAGTTCTGAGTCCAAACCATGATCCATTGTGGAAATTAAATGGGTATACAGAAGGAATATATTATATGTTTGTTTGCTTTTCACATGGCTTTCTGTGTATCTTGTACTGGCCACTGTTTCACCAGGGGCTGCATAAAAACCAGCTGGAACCGTAGTGTGTCTCTGAGAAGCCTTTCAGCACATGAGAACAAAATCTCTGCTTCAGGCTTTTTGTATAACTCAACAGCTATTCTTCTGCTTGTTTACTGAAGGATATTTTTCAGGTGAAAAACCCCCAACCCAGTGTTTTATTGCAGAGCAGTGAAAGAGAGGTAACTCTGTTCCTTGTGGGCATTGCCCTGAAGTTCCCCCATGCCCCTTCCTCACCTCTGCCTGCTTGGCTCTGCACTAGCACCTGCTGCAGCTCACCTGGAGCAGCACACCTGGGCTGAGAGTTGGCTCTTTCTGCCCAGGCCTGGAAGAAATCTGTCATTTTCTTTACTCTGGAGGAAGGGCACAACCCTGAGTTGGCCTGTCTCCTGTAGCTACCAGGTATCTTACAGACCACAGGGAGGGAAGTGGGAGAGGAGAGGATGGTGCAGGGAAATGATGAGATGGCTGCAGATGAGAAGAGTACAACTGCAGGCGTGGCTTCCTTCAAAAAGCAGAATGAAGCTGTACAGAACATTTTCAGTGCAGTGTGAAGGCCATTCCTCAACTGCCTTCTTGTTAGAAACACAGCCAACATTTCTGTAAATGTGGATATAGGTGTGTCTACAAGTGTATAATAGAGGAACTGGTTGGAGGGTTTTGCAGAACACATTTCCTGTAGGTGCAAAGCTACTTTTAAATCTCTTGAAAATTGTCTGTGCAAAGCACTAAAAAAGATCTTTTTTTATTACTCAAATAATTGTCTCTCAGGAGAGCCAGTCTATTCAACCTTACTTTTCTGAGATTTCAGCTTCCATTCTTTTGGCTATAAAATTATTGGCAGCTTTTGAACTTGTTTGGCAATAAAAAGGTTTTTTGGAAGTAGGATATAGCATTTTAAGGTTAAAAAAAAAAGTACAGTCTCATCAGAAAAAAAATATTAAAGCAGTTTGGGATATCAATCACAAGCACCTATAGTTTATCTTTAGTGTACCAAATGAATTTTACCTGTTTTTTAACAATAAAATACTAGCCCACCTTCTTTCTCTCTCAAGTAAAGACCATAGGTCTGGAAATAAGAGCCATATCTATGTGGCACATCCCGTATGTGTGAGAATTCCCATTAAACTGTGGAATGCTGTCAGGTAGAGCCATACCTAAAAATAAATAATACATGTAATTTGTTACTAATATAATAATAGAGATAATAAATAGAATGTGATGTATATATATTACATGTAATAATTATATGCAATAAGTATAACATGTGCTGCTGCTTGGTACAGCAGGCAGCTCAGTTCTGGAGCCCAGGGTTTCTTTGCCCTGATTGATCTGCCCAGGGGGCAAATTCTTTCTCCAGGCTTCAGGCTCTGCTGGTTCTCCTCACTGGGTTCTGTGGCACCTGGGATCTCTGGAATTCACCTGGGGCTTAGCTCCCCAGTGCCTCAGGGCTTGGCTAAGGAGCTGCTTTTGATGGTTTATCAATTCCCTGTGTCTGTGAGCTACCCTGTATCCTGAAGCTCTGTATTGTTTTCATAGGGTCCCTTCTTTTAGGAGAAACAGAGGCACTTACGTCTTCAGGTCAGTTCTACAGTATTGTAAAGTGTTGATTTTACATGTGAAATTAATGTGCTGTGCTGCTGATTGCCAGCAGTTAATACTTGCAGTGCAGTGAACTGAAGCAAGCCTTCACTTGGCAGCCAGTGAAGATTGATGGAACACGGTGGGTTTAAAGGGAAGGTGTTATTGACATGTAGGTGGCAGAGCTGTGAGACAAACCCCGCTGTAAATCTGAATTAAAGCTTCCCTTGTTATGATTTCACTCTGTGGTGGCTCAGGGACACAGCAGTGGTGTGGAATGCAGTTTGTCTCCTTTAGTCTGAGGTGCCCAGCCTGTCTCTTACTCTCTTGGAAACATCCAAGCCTTGGATACAATCCTGACCCAGGTACCAAACATTAACCTGACTCGAATAATGAGGAATTAAAGAGCCAGTAAAGAAATAAGAACTGTCAAAAGGCTAGAGTTCAGATTCAGAAAAAATATAATCCCATCCCCTCCAAAACCTGCAATCTGCCAGTAGCAGCCTGATGGTGCATAAAATGATTGTTTCCAAAAATGGGTTTTCCTTCAAATGCAGGCGTGTATGTGGTGCATGCAGAGGAATGAGATACTGCAGGAAGTAAAGGAGGGATTGGAATTTTTGTATTTGGTGTCATCTAAAATAGTATTGCCTGACAGCTTCATTACAGACCTGCCTTTTCAACTCACAATTCTGCCAAACTTCAGCCACGTGGATGTGGATGTTTTGTGCTAGGTGTCTTCATCTCAGCAAGATAACCTATTTCAGACTGTTTTCAAATTTCAGTAGAAAGGTTTACTATTTTTAAAGGGTTTTCAATGAGCACAGGTATCACCTTTTTTAAAATCAGCAACAGGATAATCAGCAACACTTTCAGTAGCATCTGATATGGACTTAATTTAAAGAGAAAATATAAAGTATTAATTGTGGTAGCACCACAGTATGTGATACCCACATGCTAATAACAAGGAGAGAGATGTCTTTAAACAGACAACTCTGAGAAAAAAAGCTTCTCAGTGAGAGAGACAAAAGTGTTGTACATAATATAAAGACTCCAGTTCTTGACCTCCTGTGCTACAGCTTCTTTGGGCACATTAGATTCATTAGATAAGTGCTATCTTTATGTTATTCATGTAATCACTTAGCAAGAACCATCCTGATTGACCTGTTAGTGCTCCTGATTTATTAACACTCGCTTCTTGTTTTATTTCCTGGAGGCCACAGTTCCAATTCTGGCATGATGCCATTTCCATTAAGATTGGTGGCAAAAGGCCTTAAACCTCAGAAGAGGCTCAGAAGGCAGCAGTTTATATCCTCCAGGATATTCCAGGTCTAGAGCTTGTAATTTCTTTCTTTATCAGATTTACCGTGCCTTCCGCTGTAGTCGAATGTTGGTGCTAATGTTCTTTTGTGGAGTTTTGAGGCCTCAGATAAACTTATTCCATTTTCTCTGCTCATCTTCAAACCTGCCAAACTGTTCCTAAGATCTGATTCAGTGAGCAGTTTAGTTTGCCCTGAATATAGTCTTGAGATAACATGGACTAGAAAACCTATAAAATTATTTCTTCTTGTCTGAGGAGTATCAGTGCACTAGCTACTTAAAAATTTCTGTAACAACATTGATTTCAGGACAGAGAGATTCTGTGATTTCCATTTTTATTTGCTATTATATATTATTAACTTATCGCTGCTGACTATGGAGTTGGAGCATTCTTGGGAAATGATTCAGCATAAGATTTTACATTTTGCAATTTTGCAAAAATTGTTTATTGAATAGGATGGGTTGCCAGCACCCTGGAAAACTGAGAACACTGTGTTTGTTTTCTATTAAAGTTACACAAAATTAGCATAGAGTTTTTTTTTGTTTTTTTTTTTTTAATCCAGATACAAAGTAGTAATAAAAGGAAATTTAAGAGCAGCACTATGGACACTGAGTCGACACAAAAAGGTTGAAAAGTTCGTGGCCAGACTTTGATAATTGACTGTGGCTTGTGAAGGAAGTTGGTTGCTGTCTCTTGACCTGGCAGTTTTGCATTTTCCACATGCAGGGGTGAGGCTTCAGCTCCTACTGCAACATCTGTACAATGTCCAGAACAATCCAGAATCCAAGTATCTCAATATCCTGTCCAAACAGCCTCAAAGAAACAGCAATGATGTCAAAACTGCTTTTGTGGCAGTGCAGGATACCAGACAATACCTTCCACTTGTGCATTTCATCAACACACAAAGGAAAGGGGATTTGGTTAAAGCACAGATGTCACTGTTGTCACTAAGATCCCACTGTTTAGGCTCAAAGTCCTTTGTCTTTATCATTTGATAGCATCATTTCCCCACAGGCTCAAATGCAGGTCAGCTCTGTGGTGTGCTAAGCACAGAAAACCAAACCTTGCTGCTACGTCTTGGTTTCAGGGCAGGGTAATTTGCACAGGGTGTCAGGAGAGCCTTCTAGAAACCCCAAATGTGACCATATCCAACACTATTCTCTGGAGATATGCCTGTCAAATGGAAGGTGGATTTATCAACAGGTTTGGAACTTTTTTTTTTAAATCTATTATTATTTTTAAATTAGTTTACAGCAGTGTAATAGTGTTTTTCTAGGAAAGGTCAAACCCCTCTGTATTTATGATTAGAGCTGCATAGTTACACGGTTTATGAGTTTGCACTGTGTTCAGAAAGCCAGAAGCACACAGGATTCTGTGGCATTTCTGCAGCACAGAATGTGTGTCTTTGAATCGAAAGCGTTTTCTTCACAATAACCCAGTAACAAGTTGTTTATGTAGGAGAGTAGGCCATGATGAAAGCTATATTAAATTTTATCCTTGCTCTTTTACAATAATCACACTAAATAACATACTGCCAGAGGCAAATGTAGCTATATATTTATATGTACAAGTCTTTGTACAAGCACTGTTTCTTTTGTTTTCCCATTTCTAATACAACCTGAATCATTAATTTTTTCAGAGATACAGTCATATATATATAACTAAATAATATTGGTGTGTGCTGTGTACCTTCCTTTTCTAGTCTGAAGACTGCAAGTTCTCTCAACAGTCCCTGTCCATTGTTTGTCTAAACTTAGACTGTAGCAATAAATTCCTTTAGCTTTGAATATCTCTTTTTCAGTCCTTGTTCAGTATATTACATAAATGGAACCTGGCATAAGATTTACAGCATTCAGATGTTCTGGACAAATTCATTCCCAAAGATAAAGTATAAAATCTGTTGATGAATGAGGATCAGTACAGAGTGTCAGTTCAGACTAAAAAAGTTTAGGCTTTTAATCCTAGAGGTTTCTGGTTCAACTGTTATGCTGCTGTTCTTGTCATTCTGTAATACAGTCAGCTTCCCCCTCCCTCCAAGCAGTGATAATAACCATCACCCACACATACTTTTATATCCTTTATGAATTCTTCCATCGAAAATGAGGATGGATTATTTTTCTGTGGCTTTCCAAATTAAAACTGAGGAGTTTTAACAACAAGTAGTGAGTATATTGTTGGAATTTCATCCTCCCTGAGTAAAAGTACTTGGAAAGCTGTGATGGGTTATGAGTACACAAATCATCTTAACAAATTTGTTCTTAAAAAGAAATGACAAAGATGTTATTCAATTTACCACAGAGGCATGAAATGACAATAATGACTATTTTTGGTTTGAGAGAAGAGGGCAGTGTGACTACAGGATTCACCACTCGATGGCGCCTTGATTCTGTGCATCTCCGTTTCTTTTTCCTCTCTGATGTCTGGACACAAAATCCCGAAACTGGTATTGTAGTAAATCTGTCTGGAAAGAATATTTACCACATGTTTCTAAACTATAGTTTTTAATGTCTTCTTCAGAAGCAAATAAAATTATTTCAGTTTTCACTGATGCCTTTTAACTCCAGTCTTTCAATTAAGAAATCCCTCAATTTTGGTTAAGCAGTTCTTCAACATAAATATTTGTGGGTGGACAATGGCATGGGAACAGTTCCTGGCATCAAATCGACCAACAAGGCTTTTTTCCTTTGTGAAGCCTTTTTCTGTGTCAAGGGGCTGCACTACACAGTGTTACAAAACCCCCAAATATAACAGATTGTCAGATTTTCCTCTCTCTGTGCACACTTGTTTGTTTTGCTGACAAAATCCAGGCCTTTTGGATGAGTTTGTAACTGGAAGAGGTGCCATCCACTGTTTGAAACTTTTAAAATTAGTTACAAAATTACTTGAACAAAAATGCTGTCTGATTTTCTATGTGAACTATTCCATGACAACTGATGAATATTATCGTATTCAATGTATTAGAAATTAGTGCTGGAGTTGTTTGAAAGCTCCTCTGAGATGGGATTCAGAAGATTGACTCTGGCTGCAAATAGAAGCTGGACATGTTTATAAAATAACACTGGAGACAATGTCATTCTGTCATTCTATCAGCAGGATATTTAGTGATGGTGTGTTGACTGAGAGAATTCTGTAGTTTGGGAAAGAAGATTTGATTTGGACAAGACAAAAACTGGGCTTTTCTGGCTGTCATTATCTTTGTGTTTATAGATTTGTGACCAAAGGAGGTTTCTGGCAATAAGCCTTTGCAGTGTAGACCAGACTCTGAGGAAATGTTTCTATGCTGTAGGTAAGGATAGCATAGGGAAAGAAGTGGTTATTGTACCACTCATATAGATGCTCTTAAAAAAAAATCACTAAGCTAAAACATTTATCTCCAAAGGAGATGCTTCAAATTCTTCTGTGGCTCCAAGTAACTTCTAAAAGTTACAACCTTACACTTTTCAGGGAACTACAGAAACCAAGATTTGTTTCTCTTTGCTCTCTAAATACTGCCATATTAGAAGATCTGACATTGAACTGGATATAGAAGTTCTCATGTGAAATCTTCCCTACCTAAAGATGCTCTCGGATGCCTTTTTTTTTTTTTTTTTTTCCTATATAATTGTTATAATGCAGAGGGAAAATGGTGATAAAAGCACCTTTATGCTCCTCAGTCAGTGGAGATTAATTACTACTGAGGGAGCTGGCAGGGAAGGATAGCATAGTAATAGTTTAATGGTTTCATTACCAAAACCTAATGGAGTGGTCAGGGAAGAAGGAAAAGTTATAACCTTTTAACGAAGTGAGATAAATTGATAGAAATATTTTCATTTTTTGGTCCTTAAGTCCAAATGGAATCCTGAAAAAACCCAAAACATGTCCATCAAATGCTCTAATATTTGAGAAAATTATTTGGCCTGTAAATTATTTAAGGAGAAACTGGTTACTCGGTGTGAGGCTGTTGGAAATTGATTATTGTTTCATTTGTGTTAATTGAATTTTTTCCCTTAGGGTGCTAGGTAACTAATTGCTGGGTGCTTAACCAAGGCAATAGGGTGGCCAAGCACAAGTTTCAGAGCTGATATTTTCTGATAATGGGCCATTAA
>WEIU01012973.1:86332-109708 GCA_013389925.1 Aegithalos caudatus | reverse complement strand
TTTTTTTTGTTTTGTTTTGTTTTGTTTTGTTTTGTTTATATTCGCATGCTTATTTTATTTTCTGTACTACTACATTTCTATTTTTAATATTCCTATTAAAGGACTGTTATTCCTATTCCCAAAACTTTGCCTGAGAGCCCCTAATTGCAGAATTATAATAATTTGAAGGAGGGGTTTGCATTCTCTATGCAAAGGGAACTTCCAGCTTTTGCTGGCAGATACCTGTCCTTTCAAAACCAGGACAGAGGCACATACTTGTCTGCAGAATTCTATCCAGAGGGGATGGACTGAGAAGTCTTGGTTGTTCCATTGTTGGCCATCAAGGCAGAAGACTGCAGATACTTGGAATAAATTGCAGGCCCAGATTATTAGATAAATTGTTGCACTGTTGTTATATCTACCAGAGTGGTACTGATTTATTCTATGAAAGAGTTTTAATCTGTCTCACTTCCATTAGGAAACAAATTTGCAGGGTGAGGTGAACTATTTGGACCTAATTTAATCCATTCCAAGGTGACAAAATATGTTCTATTTTTCACTGGAAGATTCCAAATATGTTCTGAGTCTCCTTTTATTTAAATTATTTGCAGTAGGACAGCTACAGTGTTCTGTCACATTCCTCATAAATAAAACCTGAGATCTGAGAAGCTGTTTTGGTGTTTTCATGCACAGCCTTGCTTGTATTTGTTTATATTGAGATACACAGTAAGCAAAACAGATCCTTTTACTTGTGAGTTTTTGAAGGATTGCCCTTCTTATATGAAACAAATGACAAACTCAAACTGTATCAACAGCATCTAGAGAGTTATCCTTGGGTAGGAGCAAATTATGAAAAACTGGAAAGCCAAGCTCAGGCAAAGGCTGGAGCTGCCTGGACTTCCCCTGGGACACCTGATCCTGCCAAGGGTTCAGGTCCTCCTGCCACTGTGCCATCAGCATCACCACAGAAAACCTGGGGCTGCTTCTTGTTTTAGATGGCACAGATCCTCTCAAACAGAAATCCTTCAGTTCTCATCATCCACAACCTTGCTCTGGAAAACAGTTATTTTCCTTTAGTGACTCTGCATGTGCTACCATTTTAACTAAGTGCTGGTGTTTGCTGTGTATTCAGTTTATGCCATCAAGGAAAGCAATTTGCTGTAATGCTACACAAGGCACCCATTAGTAGCAAACAGCAATCTGTGTTTTTAGAGAACCAAGGCTGTTATTTCACAAAGGGAGCAATTCAACTCTGCCTTAATCTTCTAATCAGTAAAGCTCATCTTCCAGGTGTTTTTCCTGACTACTTGACTGCTTGTGGCTTCTCAAAAGTTTTTGAAAGTCTAATTTAAGTTGTGTGTGATTATTTAAAAAACACAATATGATATGTGTCTATATAAATAAATGTAAATTCTCATTTTTTTACATGACAGAAAAAATGCCATATGTCACATGCCTTTATTTTCAGTTGCTTGTTTTCAATGTCTACATAAAAATAAAAATGTTTAACTTAAAACCCTGTCTCTAAACGTTCAGGAACTTCACTGCATTCATTTATTGTATCAAAAACAGTGAATAGCAATACACATTTTTCTGACCCTGATACTTTGAATGCATTCAATTCTGCAGCTTCAGAGCCTGTTTTCATTAGAGGCCTGATCAGGATCTGATCTGGCTCGACTGAGTAAATTACTCTCTGGAAGTGCTCTGACTTAAGTAGAGCTACTTGCAAAACAACTCCAATATTTAGTTTGACACCCTTGTAATTATTTCAAAAGCTGAAAATTAACTAAAACCATATCAAGAAAAGATAAAATAATATATTTTGAGAACCTAACAAGTTGTCTCACTTGTTACACAAATGACTTTTCATATGACTTTACTCACTTTTGTGCCAATGCTCAATAACCTTCTCTGCTCCAACTGGAAGGCATGACCATGGAGTGGGGGGATTTTCAGGCAATGTGTAGAAAATGCACACTACACTCTTCAGTTGGCCTTTAGGGCTGCTGCCCTGTTGGGAGAGCACTGCTTTAGTCTGATCATCAGGAAATTTAAGCAATATTTGGCTTTATGACACCTCCAAGAAAAAACATATACTTTCATTATTAAAGTTCTTTTTCCCTACATGTGTAGGAAAAGGTGAGCAAATTTTGAATAAACAAGTCAGTTCCTAGAGAGACAGCCAGGAGAGAAATCAGATCATTTAGCAAGTAGAAAAAATATTAAATATTGTAAAAGTAGACAATGAAACAAGTACTGGTGTGAGCAGCAGAACCACCAAAGCTTGGTTTCTGGGGGATTTTATCTCATGGTTGAGTTCATTGGCATCCAGCTGAAGGTTTTCCATGGTTATAGGCATTTATCCTAAATTATTTTCTGGAACTTGATAAACATTAGTGCACCCTTAGCCTTTCTTTTACTGCAAGTGTTCTATCAGGCCCTTAATTTTCACATAATATTGTAGAAATATTATATTTAGATACTTTTACAGTCATGTTTGCTTGGCCAATCTACCCTGGGCAACTGGTTCAAAAGCTGTGGGGGTGTGGGTCAACAAATATTGTGGGCACTTATGAGCCCTTCTACCCCTGGATGTAAATACAAGTGTGTGTAAAGATGCATAAATATATATTTATATGTACCTATGGATATGGAAAATGTGTATATCCAAAAGTGAATGAAATAGAGGTGACAGGGGAAGACAATTAAGAAATTACAGGAAAACAATTAACTTTGGGTGCAGTGACAAAGGCAGCAAGGGCACTGCACATTTAAAAGCATTTCAAAGTGTGCCTGTTGCAGCTTTCACAGGGAAAAATCCCATTTAACTTCCATGCCATGCTTTAATTCTGAAGCCATTACTAAGTTTACAAGAAAAGCCTTTGTGAAGGGTTTATCAGATCTTCAGAAAACCTTTCTTTGAAAGACGGTACCCTAACCCAAACCCAGCAGAAATCCAAAGAACAGTAGCTTGAAAACAGGTAAAGGAACTTCCAGTGGTTCCTGTTTCTGGGTCTTGCTATACATTAGTAGCTTTTCTCTTACTACAGGGATTTTATTTGACCCTTTTCTCCCCATAAAAACAGTCAGAATTACAATATCTTTGGGATCTTCCTGTCAGTCTTTTTGCCAGCTGTTACTGCAGGTACAATGATGGGTTTGCTGATGGAAGAAAGTGGATTGTGTGGTGGGACCACAGAGACTCCTCAGGCTCATCTGCCAGGCTTGTCCAGCCTTTCAGCTCTTTGGAGAGCACAGGCACTGCCTGATGTCCACCTGCAGTTTCCATGCTGCAGTTCCAGGCTGCTCCTCTTGTCCTGTCCTGGAGCATGGAGGAGAGTGTGCTCCTATTCCTTTCATGCTTATATTCTTTCTCCAAGTGAAGTATGTTTGCTCTCATATGAGACAAAGCTCCTCATCTTTCCACGGATTCCTCCACCTCAAAGAACTCTGGAATATCCATTGTCATCTATTGCATTCCCTTTTCTATTTAATGGTGGCTGAAGCACCACAGTGTGAGATATAAAGAAAATGTGATATTTAGAGAATAACTGACAACATTTTTGCAAGCTTGTCTCATTAATAATATTTTAAATCTCATTTTCACAAAGTGATTTCTTCTAATCCTCACAATCTGCATAAGAAGTTTAATCAGCAAGCAGAAATTAAAGTATCTGCAACCTCTGTCCTTTAAATCAGTCACAAATTAAAAAGAAACAAAAGTCTTCTAGTGGAAAAAACTTTCTAAAGAAATCCTTTCTATCAATCTCTCCCTACTAAAGAAAAATATACACCCTTTCTTAAAAGAATATAAATCTTATTAAGTGACTTTTTTTGTTGTTAAATTTTGTCTTCATCAGATCTTGAAGTAAATGCAGATTTAAAAACCTCAGACATCTTGCCAGATGGCAATGGAGTATCTTTCACAAGCAGCAGAGCATCCAGGATATCCATGGCAAATTTGGAAGGCCTTGTGTGCATACCTGTGACCCTCCAGAGCTCCAGAGAAAGACAGCACTGTAGGGCCTTGCCCCAGAGCACGACTGGTAGGAGCAATAACAACATTATTCTACAGCCTCTGCCTGCAGTGCTGCTCTCTTCTTTTAGAGTTGGCAATTAAATGCATAACTTTTTGGAAGAAAAGTTGGCTTAATGCAGAGCCAGTTGGCTCAATGCAGAGATTTTTAGAAATTCCACTGTAAACATTTGTTCTACACAGCTTTGTCATTGTCATTTGAAAAGCCCAGTGACAGGTAATGGTACTGGTGCTTTCCCCAGTACTGCTCTCCTGAGGAAATGCTTTTGTATTGTTCAGGCTTTTCTGATCTGGATTTATTGCCTTTGCATGGCCAAGCTTTGGCAGGGCAGGGGCTGCTGGGGTGGCTTCTGTGAGCAGCTGCTGGAAGCTTCCTCCATGTCCAGCAGAGACAATCCTGGCAGCTCCAGAGAGATGTGCTGCTGGCCAGGGCTGGTTAGATGGAAATGGTGGCTACACCTCTGGGAGAACAGATTGGAGAAGAGAGAAAAAATTACTGTGCACTTGTGGCCAGAGAACAGCGGGGTGAGAACGTGTGAGAGGAACAGCTCTGCAGCCAGCATGGCATTGCAGCAGTTTTGGGAGGACTGTTGTCCATGGGATGGACTCACACTGGAGAAGTTTTGGAAGGACTGTTGTCCATGGGATGGACTCACACTGGAGAAGTTTTGGAAGGACTGCTGCCCATGGGATGGACTCAGGTTGTAGCAGTTCATGGATAATTGTCTCCTGTGTGAGGGACCCCACATGCAGCAAAGGAGTGGCTCCTGTCCTTGGGCAGCAGGGGAAGCCAGGGGTGAGGAACTGACCATAAGCCCCATTCCCTGTCTCCTTGCACCACTGGGGGCAGGAGGTAGGGCTGGGAAGGAGGGAGGTGTTTTTAAGTTTTAATTTTACTTCTCATCATCCTGCACTGTTAGTAACAAAATCAGTTAATATCTCTAATTAGAGCCTGTTTTGCCTTTGATAGTATCTGGTGAGGGATCTGTCTCTTAGTCTTTATTCCATGAACCCTTTTTTGTTTTTTCTCTCCTGTATGCAGCTGCAGAGGTGAGTGAGAGAAAGGCTTTGGTGGGTTCCTAGAATCCATCCAGGGTCAACCCACTACACTGGATCAGAGGGTTGCTGATAAATTCACTTCCTAGGGCTGTATTTGAGCAATATTCTCTGTGAGGAAAAGAATCCATGCAAATGGTAATCCTCCAAATCAGCTGAGACAGCACTGTGTGCCAGAGGGCTGAAAAAATGTGAATGAACAGTCTTTGATTTACCAGCAAGGTCCATTCCTCCAGCACAAGTATTTAATCTGCTGACAAGGAGATAAGGGACTTTGAACAGCTTAGAGACCAGCCTAACATCACAAATATGATACAAACAAGGACACCTTTGGAAGTAATTATAATGCAACAGGATGAGAATCTCCTCTGTCTTTAGCACTGTGTGTGCAGCGGTACAGGAGGCTGCAATTTCTTGTATATCAGTATGTGCAAAAACAAAATGTTGTTTAGGAGAGTAAAAAAGCTTACGTATTTCCTCACTTCCCATTAAAAAGTCTGAAATTTTAATTTCCAAGATAAGCAAAAACATAGGGTGAGATCCAGTTTTCTCCTAATCGAAGTTTACTTGTGCTCAATTGCCTACTTCCTTTACTTCTGAACCATAACCATTAGATAGAAACCAGTGAGCGAAATAAGAAACCAGTTGGAGAATGTTCACTTTCCCTCTTCAAACTCATCATTAGTGAATTGATGATAGTTCCTTGTGATATATGAAAGGTTTTCTTTGGATTTATGATTTGGTGTGAATTTACAAACAGGGTTATTCCTGGCAAGAACCAACTAGGAGAAATGTCACTGATTAAAACATGCACATTTTGTTTCCCAGTGGTTACATGCTGATAATATCTTGAAAACTTAAAGAGCTTTTAATACTTTAATAATACTTGTAATACTTTTTTATCCTTGTAACTATCAGAGACTTAGAAATATTAATTAAATACATTTCTACTAAAAAGTCCAGATCAGGGCTGAATAAGACAAAATAAGGAGTTTACTAACTCCAAGTGCAGTTTCTTCTGTGCAAACTAACATGAAAGCATTGCTCTGGCAAAGGGCATAGGAAGCTCGATACCAAGTCAACTTTTATCAGGAGAAGCAAAGTCTAATTCAAAAAAATATCCTGACATATGCACTTCTATGCCTGTCCATGATTTAACTCCAGCTGGCAACTGAGCACCACACAGAAAACTCCTGGGCTGAGGTAAAGGCAGATTAAATGGGTGAAGAAAAAGCCACGTGCACAAGCAAAGCAGAATAAGGAGTTCATTCACCACTTCCCAGGTGGGTGTTCAGCTATGTCCACATCCAGTGGGGTCCAGCATGTGTAACAGCTCCTTGGGAAGACCAAGGAATTACTGGGGAATGCCATCCCAAACACAACAGTTCTCCATCTTTACTTCTTGCAGCTTTATATGCTCAGCATGATGTTCTGTGGTGTGGAATATCCCTTTAGCCAGTTTGGGTCAGCTGTCCTGGTTCTGCTCCCTCCCAGCTTCTTGTGCTCCTCCTCACAGGCAGAACAGGGAACCTGGAGTCCTGGACTTATAGGAGCACGAGCTAGCAACAACTAAACCACCAGCATTGTGTGATATCAATGTTATTCTCATACTAAATCCAAAACACAGCTCTGCACTGGCTACTAAAATGAAAATTAGCTCAATCCCAGCTGGAACCAGGATAATGGCCCTGGCCATAGAAGCATTGGTGGTATGTTAATCATATTTTTGCAGATGTAACCTAGTTGTCAGCTGAAAGACTCACTCCTTTCCTAGCCTGAGCTATTGACAGTGAGTGGGCTGAGGAGCAGGTGGAGATGAGGAGGAAGCATATGCTCCTCCATTTCTGCCAAAGTTTTTTCATGTATTTTCTGTACTTCCCTACCACTGATCTGTTTAGTGGATTTTCACTCCTCCCATACCAGAGGATGGGGGCCTATGAACAAGAGGGAACTTAACAGTGCTAAAGCTGATGTGAAAGTTTTTATATCTGAAAGGCAAGGTTGTAGGAAAGACAGTGAATTTTATTAGAATAATTCATGACATTGAGAAAAAGCAGATGTGCTTTTGGGCAGACAAGCTCTTCTGGGGAAGGTGTGCACACATTTTGTTGAATAACAAAAGTTTCTGTCTACTGAAGTAGTGTTCATCATCCATGGTTAACTTAAACTTGCCTTTAGCAAAGAACATGAATTCTTTTGAAAAACTCTGAATAAAACAGAGAAGAATTGCATGGAAAAGACTTTTCTTTTTACAGTTTCTGAAAGGTGGTGGAAGGTGAGGATTGAAGCATGCTGGGTGCTCTTTCTGCACAGGGTACATGCAGACTGTGTATACTCTGCAGTTTTCATCTCACAGCCCCAAGTGTGCCATAGTTTTCACACCATGGAGTAACTCGAGTGCAGAGCTTGCTTCAAACAGCAGATTTCTCCACTGGGATGGTTATTAGGCTGCCAGTTCTAACTGGAAGTTACAGCATTGTCATTGATCCATGTTAGGATCCTAGTGAGGAGCTGCAGCACTTCACAAAGGCCATGAGATATTTGTCAGGTGATAACCAGCAGCAGCTTTAGCCCTGGGCCAAATTCAAGGGAACAATCCAGATGTGAAAGGACATGTATTGTGCTCAGTGAGACATTCTGTTGCCTGAAACCATGGAAAACTCAGTGATCAGGGACTAAATTGCATAGAAACAGTCCAGTGAATATCCAATGTTACTCAGTCACCCAAAGACATTATGATAATGCAGCACTGTGGAGACACAAACTGTGATCAAAATAATTGTGACTGTTAATTTTCAGCCTTGTTGCTAAGGCTGATTGACATTCCTCTGGAAGTCATTATAAAGATGTAGGGAAACATTATCTGAAAGACAATTACTTTTATTTAACTCCAGACTGAAAGGGAAAGGAATTTATGAGGTTTGTATATGTTTGATGTTATTTCTAAAAAATGTGTTTATGTCCGTAAACAGGCACTTAACATATTCACATAGACGTGTCAAAGGAATGAAAATCTGGCTTCATTCTTCTTTTTAGACAAAACATAACAGCATAACATTGTGATGAAGATCTTGGAGGCTTTCTGCTCCATTTTAGTTCTTCTTCTTAAACGTCTGATGGCACACCTGGTCTTCACATGTCAGTTCCTACAGTATTAAAACAATTAGTAAGTATACAGTGGGAGAAGTTTTATTTTGCACAAGTGTCAGATCCCACAAGAAATTGCTATAACTGAGCCACTGCATTAAAAACTTATGCTTATGAACCAGAGAACAGTGCATTATATGTAACCAAACAGCAGGTATGCACCTCATGTTGCAGTAATTACTTTTTGATACACAAATTGAACTCTAAGAAGAATAAACATGAAAAATGCAATAAAATTGTGCTTTACTTCAAGGCTTTTTCATGTTCTGTTATTAGAACAATATATTTTAACACTTTATAATTCATGTTACCTCAAAATTCATGAGATGCACTGAAACAAGGAAATAAATAAAAAAAGAGGGATGCTTTAAAAATCTTATTTGCTGCAGAGGTGCCCAGCCATTTGTCAGGGGCCAGAGCAATGCACCACTGCTGCCCAGGACTGCAGTGACCTCTTAAAGGCTGGCACATGGCAGTGCAGCCAGTTTGGCTGGAGCCATCAGGCAGCATTCCTGTGCCAAACAGAGCCTTGCAGGGACTGAGGATGCCTTTGTGGCCAGCAATGGGCTAAACCTGCAGGACAAATTCTGAATGTTGCTGTAAGGATCTGCCTGGCTTTGCTGCCACTAGGCTCAGCCAAAATCTTGGTGCCAGCATGTAGAACTTTTTAGGTCAGCTTTTGAATGTGTGCTCAGACAGAGCTGGAGAGGTGCCCTGGACAGGTGATTTTAGCTGGGTGGGCACACTGTGGTTCTGAATTCCTGTCTGGGACCTTTCAGGCACAGAGGTGGGAGCCCTGTGACTGCCCACACCAAACATGTGTAAAGCAAACTTGTGAAGGAGCAGTGGCTTGGAGCAAAGCAAAGGGCAGAACAATGGGCTCTTCTCAAGGATCCCTCTGCATCCACCTGCTGTGCCATCCAGGACTATCATGCCCATTTCTTGATTGCTTTCCCAGGAAACTCTGCAATGATTATCATTATGAGAAGTGTCCAAAAATGAGTAGATGTGGCACTCTATGGTATGGTTTAATGGACATGGTGTTGTTCAGTTGAAGTTGGGACTTTGTGATCTTGGAGGTCTTTTCCAACCTTAATGATTCTATGATTCTACAATGCTGTTATTTTGAAATCTTCCTGCACATCACTGATTGCTGATTTCCTGCACAGGCTTTTCTGCCCTCTCTTGGACTCACCACATCTGTCTTTGGGCTACAGCTTGCTGCTTTAGATGTTTGAATTTATTATTGAACTAGGAAAAAAATTGCAGTATAGGTTGTTTGTGGGATCCTCTTGAATATCTAGGGGTTTTTGATCTATATTACAGAACAGTGTGCTAAAATTTCATATTGCTTAGCTGAGACCAAAAAATAACATTTTCCTTGCAATCTGATNCCCAGCCACATCTTTTTTTCAGGAGATCCAGTTGTTTTTTTTTTTTTTTTTTTTTTTTTCCCTGACAGTGATTATATAAGAATGAGATTATATTAGAGGTGCAATGCAATGGGAAGGGTTAAGAGCTGGAGGGAAGTGGACTGGAGCCAAACAAACACTGCAGGGTTATGACTTAATTGAGAGCAGGTGGAAAGAAATTGAGCATTCCTGAGTTGAAGCACAAGGGGGATTTCCTTAGAGTTCAGAGATCAGAACTGTCTAAAGACCTTTCTAACTAGAAAAAAACAACTAATCCTTTGAAATGGAAAACCTTAGCCTGTGCTGCAGGCTCAGTGGTGTGCTGTGGGTCTGTGGAGCAGCCCTTACCAGATGCAGGATGTCCCCTTCAATCCAGTGCTTCCAGCCCCTGTTGTTCTTTTCACCTTTCTGAACAGAGACCAATTTGTCACCATCCCAGCTCACCAGGGTCTGCATGAAACAGATAATTCACACAGTTACATTAACCAGAAGTTTATGACCATATAAAAATAAGTTCAAACAATGTGAATACACAATTACAGTTGCTTCCTAGCATTCTGCATCTTCCTCATTAAAAAAAAAACTCCAAAGTATTTAAACAAAACCCGAATGCATTTAGGATGACAACAATGTGATGAAGGGAAGCTTCTGCAGTGCCTTGTTGTCATTTTCCATGTGTCTCTTCACACACATGAGTATTCACACTAACTGGTGAACTGTTGAGTGTGTTTATATACTATACACAGCTACTTGTGCAACATGCAAAGTGCATTTTCCCTTTCCATTTAAAGCCTTTAATGAAAAAAAGTATAGGGTTTCATGGGTGAAGACTTGAGGGCTTATACTGAAAAGTGCAGTGCTAACACCTCTTCTAGCTCTGCATAAAGTAACAAGAGGAAGAGTTTGTTAATATAATCTCCTACACTGTATTTGTTTATATATTTTCATGTTCTTTCACAAAGAAATTTAAAGAGATGTGATCACATGCTGGACAATGTGCTGTAGCTGACCCTGCTTGAGCAGACAGGTTGGACCTGGTGTTCCCAGGAGATCCCTCCCATCCTCACCCATCTCCTGCTCTGGTGTGACTCAATCCAGCAGCAGCAGACAAGGCACTGGGTATGGGGATTCTTGTCCAGGACAGCCCTCAGTAAGGAAAAGTTCTCTTTACAGGCTGAATTATCTGTCTACAGATGTGGCAGGGTACGTTCAAAGCAACTCTGTTGGAATTGTTCTACATTTGAACCGTTGTCCTTTAGGGACATATTTAACCATGTATCAGACAACTCCTTATTAGACACCAGTTACAGTCCATGAAAGCTCAGTTATTTTAAAGCTCCAAGTGTATTGGGAGCTTAATTCATTTTCTAGTTTGGCACTGGATGATTTATTTCTCTTATGAGGGAGCTTTCCATTAATAATGAGACAAAACTCATTCCATTTCAGTTAATTTCTTTCTTATTTATGGAATTTTCAAGCTACATGCTCTTTAAATTATCCATGCCCTCTTTACATTTAAATGTTGCTACCAATTTTATTACCTTCATCTAACTTTAATGTGTTTGAGGCATTGTTTTGTTAATAAAATGACCAGAAAATACTTTTAGAGCAATTCAGAGAATAATGGCATGACATGCATCTTTTATCCTTCTCCCCTATAGAAACAAAAGATTTGATTTGTTTAAAAATGAATATTAGGCAAAAGTAATTAAATCAGGTAGGGTTACAAATGCACAATTCCTTCCTTCCTTCCTTCCTTCCTTCCTTCCTTCCTTCCTTGAGCAAGACTTTGATAGTGGTGATGTGCACTAGAGGAGCACTAAATGATGGATTTAAGGAGTGATGAAACTAATGAGTCCTTGGATTCTTAGCAATGCCTTTAACTGATCTGAAGAGATGTGGGAGCAGTGTTTTTAAGCATAGACTTTCTCAGGAATTTGTTCCACCCCATGCCCACTGGAGAAGGAAAGAAGATTTAGATATAGGGATATTCAGGATAGTGAAAAAAATGGGTCTTACTCTTTGATAGCTTGCAGTGCTGTGAATAAGAAATAATTTGGAAGAAATCATAGGAATTACACTGCACATAATTTGAGAATTAAAAGTGATCCATGGTGAACAAACATCTTCTGTTAAATTTGTGCCTCTCCAGTGGAGGATGATGTGAGTTCAAATGTAAGCATGTCCTTTATGCTGCCACTTTTCCTGTGGCAATTGCCAAAACAAATAGGTCTTGTTGACAGAGAGTTTTGATCTCAGCTTCTCAGAGTTTGGCACCTGTGAGCTGAGTGGCAGCATCCAGGTGTGGACATCAGCAGAGCTGAAAGGGAGGTTCAGTCAATGCTGACCAGAGGAGGAAGTGGATGCTGGATCAGCAAGTCTCCAACGGGGACAGCCAATGGAAATTTAAGGTCTACTGGCCTTCCTATATTTGAAAGTGTTGCTGAAGCATTTTAGGGTGAGAAGAAAGTAAAACAGAGGCAGTATTGACAGAGAAACATGCAACTGAGTTCAGGAAGTGAATCAGGGCTTGTGTGTATTCTTTTCCTCCCTGACTTCTCGGGGAGAGCCTTGTTTGAATCCCCCAGGCACTGCCTGGGCCACAGGAGGCAGGGCAGGGGCTACAACCTGGCCCTTAGTACAGCTGCTGCCCACAAATCTCCCTGAAAGGTGTCTGAGCAAATGGCCATGGGTTCCTGGGGGAGTTCTAAGCTGAGGTTACTCCAGTTATCCCAAAGGTAGTAAAGCACCCACTGCTGGGTCTCCTTGCCCCACTGCCCTGCCACCTGAACTGCTCCAAGCTTTGGCTCACATTTTTCTCTTGCCCCTTCCCAAAGCTTCCCTAACAGTTAAAGCTAAGTGCAGGCTTATTTTTAACAATGTCCAACTGTTAAACTGCCCAGCTGAGACTGATCAGTGAAAACCCAACCATCCCAAAATGAAAAGTTATATTGACACCATCCTAAATTCACAGGGATGAACCCACAGTTTCACTAAGGAAGATGCACAGGCAAAAATACAATTCTGCTACTTTCTAGATACATAAAGTGTATCGGAAAAGCTGGAAAAATCCCCCACTAGAAAAACCTAATTAATGATTGTCCTCACATCTCTCAGTAGCCATCCTGATTTGCATTTCTAATAAACGCTTGTAGCAGGAAAGAAAACTGTCTCAGGATGCAAATTATTTCTGCTTTATAAAAATCCTCTGACATCTGTGAAATGTTGGGGTTTCACTTAACATATTCAGCTGATTTTGGGAGCTGCTGGCCCCTGGTGCTGACTGTAGCATAAACAGATAGCAGGTACCAGGTTTTTACCTTTACCACTCGGTTATCCAGTCCTTTGGTGTGCTCTTCAAACTCCACTCCCACAGTGAAATCCAGATCATAGTTTCTGAAAGTACTGAGTGTTTTGGTTTTAAAATTGTCTCCATCTTGGACAATCTCCTTTGTTTGCTTCAAATGTTTTGCAATCTTACGAGTTGCAAAATCGATACCTGTCAAAAACCAGAAAAGAGTGTGAAAATTCCAGCATTTGCTAACAAAAATAAAACTCCACAGCATTTATATTTACACATTAAAACCCAAATAAAATAAGGGAAACATAATTCCACAAATAGTGCTTTTGCCTGCAACATTTTTCAGAGAAAAAGATTATTTCAAATAAAAACCATCTTGTGTTTACAAGTACACTTTCAACTTGAGGACCTTCCATTGGATAATAAATTTATTTATTAACAGGATATCTGTGAGAATGTTGTGAGCATACAACCTACAACCAGGAGTGGATAGATGCTGGTGTGCTAAATCACCTGAATTTTTTTGAGAATGTGAAACAAGAGGAGCTATTGAGCCTGATGCTCCCTTTTTGGCCTCACTAAAGCAAGATCTCAGAATAATATTCCTTAACAGGGATTTAGCATGTTAGAATGGGTATGTAATCAAGGGAGAATGAGTACGTAATCAAGAGGACCTGGGCATGCTGCTTTTATGATGAACCTATAGTCTGTGGGAGTATACAAGAGGTTAATTAGCTTAAAAGAATGAAAATTATATTAATGAAAAAAGAAGCAATCAAACAAAACCCTGAAATCCATTATTGTTCAATAGCAGATGCACACATAAACTGCAGTTCATAAGGAGACAAATTCAAAGTCAAAAGTCAAAAAAATAGAGAATTTGACAGTTCCTGTTTAATATTGTGTCAACATTTTCTGCAGCTGATCTCCTTAACACCCTTACTTTGTTCATGATGAGGACTGATATGAAAATGCACACAACTGCTTGGGACTGACAGCACTGCCAGGCTCCCGAGGGAGAATATCCATGGCCAGGATCCCAGCCTGCCCAGCCAACCCCCTAAGGCCAGCAGCATCACCATCTGCAAGGAACATTTCTGAGCAGCTGCCAGGGAACCTTATTCTGCTGCTGTATGCAGATGAACTCATCTCCCGTGCTTCTGCAAGAGGTTGAAAAATGGCTTTGGTTTGCTGGCCATCCTTTGGTGGTTTCACGTGGGCGTTAATCACTCAGCAATGCCACTTGCTAATGGAGCCCTTTTTCTTCTGCTGGATTCATTATCCTACTTGTGAAGTACTAATCGAATTGAGTAAGAGGATAGGCGTGAAAAAAAATGTGACTTTTAAACATGGGGAATAATGGTCTTCAGTATTTATATTCAAGACTTCTTGGGTATATTTTATCTGCTGTGGTGGATTAAAGGTATCTCCGGGGCTGATTTATAGCCAGGCAACATAAAATTTAGTTCTCTCTGAGGGAAAAAAAAATGTCTAGACCTCTAAAGAAATGCTATTTCTGACTAATATATTGGTCTTGTTGCTCCTGGAGAAAAATCAGGGAGGTTTTATTAAAGCATGGTTTTCATAACTGCATTTTGAACAATATAAGCAGTAAAAATGATATGTAGTTCTATTATGGTAGATTTAAATACTTTGTGGCATGTTTATGATAAAATCAAACTTTCTGACTTAAAGGGCAAAACTAATCTTTAATTAAAGTATAGAAACGTGTATGCATTAATTAAAAGGAGGGAAGAATTAAAAAAAAAAAAAACAACAAAAAACGCTCAAAACCTCAGTGTGCTTTGAATCTGAGCAAATAATACTTAAAATATCAACAAAATGTAAAATGGTGTGAAAAAAAGAGCAGAAGAGTATCTTTTCACCCTTTCCCTGCCATTTCTTT
Organism: Aegithalos caudatus; assembly: GCA_013389925.1. Lineage (NCBI taxonomy): Eukaryota > Metazoa > Chordata > Aves > Passeriformes > Aegithalidae > Aegithalos > Aegithalos caudatus. Next base: position 94,868 of record WEIU01012973.1, on the reverse strand, counting down.
CTGAGAATCATCTACAGTATATGCATATTTGCAGTGGTTTGGCGTTTTTTTTTCGCTTATTCATTGGCAGTTTTAAATTACTATAACTAAAAATGTATATATAACTTATCATTTATATATGCTCATATGCACAAAAATTACTTCAATTAATGTGTATCTTTCTCCAGAAATTCAAGACACTGTCCTAATCATTCTCATTGTTCTAACCATTCTGATTTTCAAGCAGTCTCTCTTTTTGTCCCTCACAGGCATATATGTATATTATTCACTGATGCCCCTGAAGTTATTGAATTTTTTTTCCACAAATGCAAAAGCTAAAAGCTATGAATAGTGAAATCTGTCTTTCTCTCTTAAGAAAGTTAAAGCTTTGAGAAAATCACAACTTTACAGCTTTGAGAAATTGCTTTAAATTGTTGCTGAATAATGATGAGAGCTTATTTTAATGTACTTATGTGTTTCTTCTGTTTCAGCTGGAACAGATCAATCAATTAGGATTAAGGTTCTTTGGTACAACTAGTAGAAAATCAGTTAAAGCATCAAAATTTTCATCTCTGTACCATAATTAGTTCAAAGCACTAATTAAAGAATGGCATTATTGTAACTTTAGTGGTATAGAATATCTTATTCCTCTTTAACTAGATTGTGGCTCCACTGTAAGAATATACCAGGAGTAAAAAAGAGCTTCTAGATCTCAAAGCCTGTTGGTTTGGGGCTTTTTTCCCCACCTGTATCTTTTTTTTTTTTTAATTTATCTAAATAAAGACTAACATGTTTGGACACAAGTCTTCATTTGCTTATATATTTAGATCATTGCAATTTTAGGAACAGTTACTTGATTTGTAATGTGATTGGCAGAAACCCTTATGCCACATGTACATTACAGAAAAAGCTCATTAATTTTTAGAAGGATTTGATTTAGAATTGAACCATTTTCTCTTGATATAATTAATTTTTTGTCATTTACCTAAAGCAACCATGTAGCCTTCAAAGTTGTCATTGGTTACCATCTCCCAGGTCCCATTGTAATTGGCAGGCATGGTGGCAAGAGCCTAAACCCAACTTTGGCTCAGGAGGTGAGGCTGGAAACAGCCTCTGCTCACAGAATCTCTTATAAACCTGTCCATATCTTTTTTCCACTCAGGTTTATGGTTTTGTAGATAATGCAGTTGAAGGGGCAGGGTGATAACCCTGGAAATTTTGCTTTCATTGACAAAGTTCAGCTGAACAGCTGGCAGACAAGGAGCACTTTCAGAAATATGGAGTAATACAGGATATGATTTTACAGTGACCTTTGTAAAGATCTGCTGGCTATTATGGGACACCTTTGAAATATATTAAACACTGTGGCAAATTGTACAACCCAGTGAAAGTTTCCAAGGTGAATTGGATTTTAGCTTCTTTCTACGTGTCACTTTTCCCTATGGAGTCTGAGAGCTGATCCATCCAGAACTCCCATTTAAAGCTTATGGAGTCTTGAATGTGAAACAAATGTTAGACAAGGCAGGAAAGAGAATATTCCTCCTCAAAATATTTTTGGTTTTGTTTGATTTTCAATATATCTGCCATATACCAATAGCTGTACTTGTACCAACTACACATATTTTTGTTTTTCTTCAAGAGCTAGTTTAGCAAATGTAAAGTAAATCAAAATCAATCATAATTAGTATCAATCCTGCCCTGAGAATGATTTCTTAATTCCTCTGAAACATGTCAGTTTGCATTGGAAAGCTATTTTGTACATTGTTGTGGAGAAAAACACAGATTTCAGTTGCACAGATAAGCACATTCAGAATGTGTCAGAATGGAGAATATGCAGTCAAACTTTATTGGAATTTAAAGTAAGTACTAAAAGCAAATAATTTTAAGATAAGGTTTTATGGTATGTGGCTTTAATCAGCCAAGATAACTTACAGACAGCTCTACAGAGACAATAATTGAAGTGACCAAAAGTCAAAAACTTCTTGAACTCCTTGCCTTTCNTTTTTTTTTTTTTTAAGTGGGAATATTATTTTAAAAATTGGTAGGAAATGCATTAAGGTCTAGATCTTCAACTCAGGAATAAGGAAAGGGAAGAGTTATTTATCTTATGATTTCTCTTCTATGCCTTTACTTTGTTAAAATGTAATGCAAAATTCCACAAATGATGAAAATTTGTACAGGGACTCAAAAAACCCTCAAATCTAAAGAAAGTTGAGAGTTTCTGGGAATTGAGTTCTTTAAATGCCTCAAGTTAAAAAGTTAATTTAAGACAAGGAAAAGCAGAATCTTGATCTGAACTTGTAGGAGCCATGAGGAGGGTTTTCAATGGAAGGCCCAGGGGACTCTGACTGAAAGCTGGAGTGAGGTGAATTCCTGGGGGACAGGACCTGCACCCCAGGCTGTGGCTGCAGTTTGTCTGCAGAGCAGTTTATCCAGGGCAGCTGCTGGTCTCATTTCAAGCACAATTTATTGGGCTGATCACACCTCCTGCTGGTATTTGTGTCCACTCTAAGAAATTCCAGATGAAATTCTACCAGTGATGTCAGACTGAAAGTGAAAAATTTCCCTTTTGTCCTGTAGTGATATTGATTCTGATGTAATACTGATGCAATAGCTTGATTTTGCATGTCTTTGTGTCAATAATACATTATCACTATTTACACATTTTATGTGTATACGAAAAGGTCCTGTAAAAATAAGAATACATTAGACTGAATGTCTACAATCAGAGCATGTGCTAGAAGCTCAAGGTGGGATATTTTAGGGGCTCACTGATTTCAGTTCTGATGTAGTTTACTTCCTGTGTAACACTCATTTTGATGAGGTGCAGAAGAGACTGAAGCTGTATTGTGTGACCATCAGTAATTAATGTCCATTAAAAACTAACAGACTGATAGAAGGTTCCATTGCTGTAGATATGCAGAGATAGGCACATTTTGAGAGAATTAATTATGACATGAATACATCCTTTGCATAAAATATCATAACTAGTTAACAGCATAGTCATGTACATCTAGAGCTTTTCCCCACAGTGTTTTGGTTATGCTCATCCCTTATTATTTCTTACATTTTTTCCCCAATATGTGTGTTTTCTGAGCACATGTTTATCCATCCAACTACATTAGCATTTTGAGCCTTTTCAGATAAAAATACAGCTAAGAGGTTTACAGACACTACATTTAACTAATCAGAGAACTGGCTAAGTAGGGAATTAATAAAACCTGAAATATTGACTTGACAGAGTTCTGTGATACTTCATTGAGCTTCTAAAGAGTGTTATGCTAAGGTCCACCAAGAGAATATTCTGTTTATGAATCAATATCTTGAGAGACAGTAAAACCTCTACCACAGTCAAATGCCTGCCTAAATCACAGGGGCACAGCACAGGTGCTGCTTACATTACTTCTTGAAAGTCCTGGCTGGAAAGTTCTAAGTCTCAGGTCTGCCTTGCCAGTTAGACTGACCTGCCTCCCAACAAAATTTTAAAATTTGGACTTACTTCACTAAGCTTGAAGTCTTAGAAATTGTTCTTTGTACTCTGTATTTACTGTTTATGTACTGTATACACAGAGACAAACTTTGAAAATGGCAAAACAGTATTTCCTTCCCATGGAAAATGTCTACATTTGGAGAAATGAAGATAAGATGCCCTCTCCTAATTGTCATGACAGTTTAGTTCTCAGCATCCTTTTTTTGCAAACCACTTTTTAAAAGTGAAACCCTGAGCTCATATATATATATTTTTTCAATGCAGGGCTAAGATTTATGGCTTAATATTGAGGCCTTGGAAATAAACCAAAGACATAAAAATCAACTTACTCCTGCTAAAACCTTGGTAACTTTTCCAGTCTATATCTGTGTGTGAAGAAACAAAGATAGCATTGCTTTCCTTGTTCCTACGAGTCAGGATTGATCAGAGGCAGTTTGAAAAGAAAAGATCTCCTGAAAACACCAAATGCTGTTTGTGTGGAAGACTCTGCACTCATGGATGCTGCTTGCCTCCAGTTCCTCCCATTGTGTCTGAGACCTGCCCAGAGAGAAATTCTGTCTGGGTAGGTGAATGAAGCCTATCTTGCTATCTGACAGATCTCCAAGTGCATTCCTCTTGGAAAAGTTCTTCTGTAAAGCAACATCAGAGCTCTATATAAAGCACAGAAGGACCAGTCAAATGGAATTTTCCCTGTAAACTTTTGGGGATGGTGTTTTGAAGAGACATGATAACATGCTTCCCACTCTGTCCTTGCCTCATTTAATTTTCCTTTTAAATTATCCAATATGCAGATAGAACACAGGAGAGAAATGCCTGGTACTCCCCCGAGCAGCCCCTGCACTTCTCATGCTTGACAGCTGGGACTTTTGCCTGTAGTTATTTGGTTGTTGTTTAACACATAGGAACATGGCAAACTGCATAAGATGTCCTTAGCAACTGAACCCCCCTGAAGGATCCAGACAGAAGCAGCATGGTCACAGACACCTATTATTATTTTTAACTTGTTAGCACATGTGCACTCGCTAGGTTTATTTTTATTTTTTCAGAAAATTAATCTCTTGCAATGTATTCAGAGATGGCTGCTGCTGCACAAGCTGTCAGAGGTGCTGTCTCACAGCCTGGGGAGTCACATTCTGAGCACCCAAGGGCCCTTGTCCCTGTGGGATGTCCTGCAGGCCTGGGCTGCTGCCCAGGGACCTCCCCAGGATGTGGCAGGAGCAGAAGGAGAGGAGTGTACAGCAGGAAGGACAGAACCCAAAGGTGTTATTTGCAAAAGAGGCTCAGCAGGTATGGTTTGGGTTGCCTTCCCCCAGCACTGAGTGGCACTGCCCTGCCTGGGACAGCCCTGGCTGATCCCAGCCTTTCTCACCCTGTCAGAACACTCAGCACAGCCAAGCCCACCTCAGTGCCTTGGAGCTGGAGCTCTGGCTGGGACTCCTGGGCTTTATTGCTTTGTTCTGCCCTCCAGAGAAGGGATGGAAGGATGCTGGCCAGTTTTACATAGCTGTAAAGAAACACTTATTATTTAGGTCAGTTCTTAGCTGATCATGCAAGAACAGAGATCTGCAGGGACAAACCTGTTGTTGACACCTAAGAGAGGGAGGAATTCCCTCATTCCCATCTCAGAGCAGGAACTTGTCTGACACCTCGTTGATAAACCAGGGCAGGGTGCAGATGCTGTGGGAAGATGAGGGTGTTGATGTTGTTTGGGTTTTGCCTTTTTTCTTTTCTGTGTTCTCTGTATCCTTCCTCTACATCCAAATCCTGTATTTGTAGCTCTGTAGCCTACTGTATTAGTGACTAGTTTTGTCAGTACTTGTCCATGGCCTTTTCCTAGGCAGAAAGACAAAACAAATTCCAGAGCTCCAGGTTCTGGGGGGTACATGGCTCCTGTGCTGTCTTGGTTCTTCCTGGGAGCCAAGGCTGAGAACACCTCTTGGAGATGCATTTCCATGGACAGAGCACAGCCAGTGCTGAGGGGGGCTCCAGAGAAGGGGCTTGACCTGGGTGGGAATTGCATCTCCACTTGTCCTCCTAACTGGTGCTTTTATCAATTATGCTAATTTCCTAAAACCTATAAAGATGTACTCACCCCTGAGGGTGTGGGCTTTTGTGGACATCTTCCTATAACTGCCCCCAAAGGCCTTCCAATAAAGATACCTCCTTACTAAAATTACCTTGAGTTTCATTTCCAGACTGAGAAAAAGGCAAGTGTACACAGGGCACAGAGAGCTCACAGGTCAGCACATTTTGTGTTTACCTTCAACTTCAGCAAAGATGCACAAAACATGCTTTAAAACACTCTTAGAAATAAAAGAGTTTAAGTTTTAAGCCATTGAGGTTTTGTCTTTTTTTCTGTAATTTCCATCTCTCTTACTCCATCTGATTTTGCTGATGGAGTTGGATGCAGATGTTACACACATTATTAATCAAAAGCCTCCCTCCTCTCTTAATTAAGGACTTTATTTTAGCTCTTAGAGACTTCATAATGTCACTTGTGATTGTGTAACTGAGTTTGATAACATCAAAAATATAATCCAGTGGACTCTATTGTCTGGAGAACTCGTTTTTATTAAGGTGGTTTACATTATGAAATGTTATGCTCTAGAGAACTATTGGCCAGTGGGTAAAACTGACCAACCTTGTTTTTCAAAATAAATGGTAAATACTGAATTTATTCATTTATTAGTTCTCCTGAGCACTTGTTCAAAGCTTTGAGGAAGCAGATGAAAATCATCAACCTTTGTGAAATCAGAAAAACTGAGGAGACAACATGGTTTGGCCAAGGTCATGGAAGAAGCCACCAGACAGAGCAATCAGTGAGCAGAACTAAAGCCAGCTTCCTTCTGGGCTAGCTCTAACGTGGAAGGAAAACCTGGACCCAGTTCAAGTGCTTTGTCATTGCTGCTAAGGCTGCTTAAATTGATTTTTTTCAGGACGTGAATTCCCTGCACGAGCTATGCATTAATATCTGTAACTGTAATCTATAACTTAATTGCATTTATTCTGTGGCAAAGTTTTGTAATTGCAACTGCCACTTCTTATCTTTATCAGATAAAGGTTGTATTACTTAGACATTGAACTGGAATACTGATGGATGGATTTTGAATTAAAAGAATCTATAGAAAGAAGTCTGAGGTTTTTTCTTTGGTACTTTCATGACAACCACAATTTAGCTAAGAAAATATGCATGTCCTTTGGCCTATTCATGCCTGACCATAAGAGCTGAAATGGCATTTTAATGCGGGGTCTCATCCATTAGAAGAATATTTTAAAGAATCAGTTTTGTCAGACAGAAACAATCCTCTTTACCTCATCTGAATAACACTTCGTAGAGATACTTCAAATATTTTAGACCTCAAGTTCCCACATAACTCATAAGAGATAGAATTCAATGATAGAAAGATTTTGCTTCCAGCTCCAGAATCCCAATGAAGAGAGAAAGTTGTATCAGCTGTTGCAATCAGTGCACAATTTTGGGTTCCCTGCAGCCATTTAGAAAAAGATTAGAACCATTCTTGTGACAACCTCCAGGACTCAAGGCCAGTGTCCCAGGAAGGGGCTGTAAACTGGGTCTGGAGCTCTTGATGGAAATGCACACTAACACTCAGCCTGCTTTCCTTCCCTGTGCTGCTGCCAGTGCAGAGAAGCCCCAGAACTGTTACCCCACTCCAGGAAAATCCCTGGATAGGGGAGTGTATCTATTTCCTGACTGCCTTATTTTTGCCATAAATCACTTTTACTGCTTCAGACAGAAAAAAAATACCAGCTCAGAAAGCCAGCAGCAAATCAGGGTAAATGAGTCCCCTCACCCTGTGCTGCTGCATCTCTCTTAGGACATCAGGTCATCATTTCCTGTTGATTAAGGGATGCTCTGTGCTGTAAATCTCATGAATTCTCCCCTCTCACAGTGCTGTATGGTTAATTCTTTTCTGTTTGCATCTCCAGCTCCACAGCAGCATCCCTCCTGTGGGAAAGGCTCTGGCTTTGTTCCACCACACCCTGTTTGAGGAATGAACCAGTGTCTAACTCTCCAAGGCATCCAGGAACACTGGAAAATAGTTTGCTGTAGTAACAGTGGCACTTAGAGATCGGTCTGATCTTTTGGTGAATTTCTGGCTCTAAGTTGGCAATTATTTGACAGAAATGGCACTTAGGATGAAAATTGAGACTAATCTTAAAAAAAATCTAAGTTGAAAAGTCCCAGTATTGTTTGCTGTAGTTCAATGAGTTCATCCTCTCAGTGCTGTTAAAATGCAGCACACCCTGCAAGCTGGCCCCTAAGGCAGGTGTATAATCAATCATGCTTGGGGATGGGCCAAGCAAGAGACTCCAGGACACAGTGCTGAAGTTAAGATTGCACCCAGACACACAGCAGGAGTGGCTCTGAACAGCAGTGATGCCACGTGGTTTCACTCACTGGATGCACATGCATGCAAAGCAGGGGAAGGAGCACTTATATCTGTTTTACTGACATTGCCACTGGAAAACTGAACTGAAATAAGGAATTGATAAATATGGTAATTTCACTTCTCAGTAAAATGTACCAAGTATATTTATTATAGGAGAAGATAAAAGAGAAAATAAAGTTTCTTAAATTCTGTATTTTAGATGAAAATTTAAAGTTTTAGATAGAGATTTACCTTTACTTATATCTATCTGTATATGATACAAGAGAATGGCAGGCTGTGTTTCTCTAGAAGAGTAAGACAAAAGAGAAAAATGATTGAAACTTGAAAACCTGAGACCTAAATATATCTCAAATTAGGAAAGAATTCCCCAGAAGTTTAGAGTAATATTCATGATGATGTGTTTCTCCAGTTTGTATGTGAAAAAAAAAAATCAACTGATAAGGAGAGTTACTTCCAACAGAGCATTGAAAATTATTTTTCCAAATTTACTTTAAAATCTTCCTGGAAACTGGAGAGCTACACAAGTGCATTTTTAATAAACTAACTGGGTTTAATAAGGGAAGGAAGGAAGGAAGGAAGGAAGGAAGGAAGGAAGGAAGGAAGGAAGGAAGGAAGGAAGGAAGAGACCTGGCCCAGTCAGGTTCCAATCCAGCAT
>WEIU01012973.1:43178-86286 GCA_013389925.1 Aegithalos caudatus | reverse complement strand
AGGCAGGCAGGAAGGAAGGAAGGAAGGAAGGAAGGAAGGAAGGAAGGAAGGAAGGAAGGAAAAGAGCTTGCCTAGAATAGATTTTTCCCACCTGCCCTATTTAGACTGTATTTGAAATCATAGTTACTGTTGTTTTTTGGCTCTATCATGGTTTTATGGAAATTCCCAGGTGGTCTGAGGTTTGATCAGAACAAAACCCAGTATGGATACGAGTGTCTCCTGTTTATGAACACAGACACAGGCTGCCAGGGTGTGGAGCAGCACAAGTGAGGTGTCAGCTCTGACTTCTGCAACAACAGCCATGAAAAAGGAATTTGTGCTGGGAAGTATCTCTTCAGCACCATTATTCTCCTCATGAAGAGTCTCCCTTCATGACAGTGGGAAAACAAACTCCTGTGCTGAAATGAAATGTGTTACTTGTAAAAATATAGATAACTGGGCAGTTCTTTCTATCTTGCCAAACATAAAGCAAAGTCGTTGCAGTAAGCTATATATCTGTTAGAATGATGTTTATCATGGCCTTTGTTGCTGGTGAAAGACAGTCCTGTCAGGGAAAAGAGGAGTCTTGGTTATCAGGATGTTGTGCTCCATTGCTTGCCAGCTGAAAGATGGGGAGAACTTTTGGGGAGAGCAGTGCTGCATGAATTAGCTCTGCTATCAGGAGACTGGAACCAGGGGGCATTTTAAGGTAGAAAAAATGCCTGTAAGAACAATATTCAGCATGAGGGGAAAACATTATTCCTTTTCCTCCTCGAGACTCCTCCAGCTACATCTTCAGGCAGCAGTGCTCAGGATTCAAAGAGCATCACGTTGCAAGAGGGGCAGGTACAGTGTGGCTGGGAGGGCTGGGGCCCTGTGAACACCCAGATGGGAAATTGTCCCATGCCTGCCATCCCTTGGAATTTGCTCATGGCCTTCCTGATTTGTCTCCTCTGTCCCATCTTTCCCGCACTCCCGGTGCTGTTGCTGCGTGGCACTCAGGCGTGGCTGGAGTTTCAAAGGAGACATCGCATCATCCTTATCACCTTTCCCTAGCGGCTGGTCCACACACACACACCGGGCTGAGTCTGCTGGGATACCTTGGAAGTTCAGATTTGTCAAAAGCAGCCCGAGACTGTTCCTTTCTCCCCCATTAATACATTTTCATTAGTGTCTGACCCAGCAGCTGCTGGCTGATCTCCCTTTTATCACATCAACATAACATTTTTTGGTTCTGTCAGTGATAGCATTGTGCTTAATAGCTCCCATATCAGGACAGAGATCTCAGTCCCTTGCAGAATCCCATTCAAGGGCATTTGCAATGAAGACAGTAGGTTGAATTGAGACATTTAAATAGAACAAGGAAATCTACTTGCATTAATCTTAACGTGGAAGTTAATTAATTAATCTTAAACATGGAAACACCTTCTTTTGAAATCCTTGGCAAAATTACAGGTAGTTTTGTTGTCTTGTCAAAAGATAAAAAAGAAATGAAAAAGTGTCATTTCAGCAAGTATTTTCATTGTGAAAAGACCAAATTATAAGCAAATAAGTACCAAAATGACCTGTGATACATCTTTAAAAAACTGATTTTCCTAAAATTTAGGAGTACTTACACTATAGGGAAAGGGAGTATGAAAAAAGGAGAAATCTTCTTGTTCTGCCCAGCTGTTTCATCAACAATTATTTTTGTCTGGTGGAATGCACTTGCTGCACAACAAAACAAAATGTACTCCAAAAAAAGTTGTAGTGGGTCCAGGAAGAGCTTTAGTTCACTGAAATATCTCATATGAAAAGAGCCCTTTTCTGTGCATACCTGTACATTTATTTCTTCTCTCATGATTCAGTTGAGGTTTGATGCTTCAGAGAGGAACTGCAATGAACAGCTGGTCAGCTCTGTGATTGAAAGCTGTGCTTATTTTGCTGCTGATGATTTTGCTGTTGTGGGGCCTTTTTTTCCCTTTTCATTGTGCAGGGGGGACTTAAAAGAAGAACAATATTATTTATCTGGGGATATGTTCTACATTTACCTACATTTCACTAAGGCTTGGCCATTCCCTTTTCAAAGTTTTGGTGTCTAATTTGAAAGCAAATCACATCAGGGGAATATGTGACTGAGAAGGTACCTAAATGTCCCTGAAGTTGTACAAGTTGTGGTGGGAAGTACAGTGTGACATTATTCATATTTTCAAAACGTTTTTTTGTGGCTGAAGAGAGAAAGAGGCTCTCCTGAAAACATCCACTGGATGTTCAAGCAAATTAGGTACTTTTTAGCTGTTAATTTAAACTCAAAGTTAAGCACCTGGTAAGGTTTTTGAGTGACCTCCAGCAGTTTAGGTACCTCCTTGTTTCTTTGGGAAAACAGTCAAAAATAGATGCTTCCATGCTGAGAGGTGGAAGCAAAATTGGAATTTTGTGTAATGTGATAATTCAAATGTCTACAAGGTGGACTTACTGTGAGAGAAAAATACATTATAAAGGGTTGAACATATGTTGAAAAGATTATCTGAAATAATTCTGCAACTGTGCTTGGGAGTAATTTTCTTTGTGTTCAATTGCACAAATTATGACAAGAAAAGTTTCTAGTGGAAGTTTTTAGTCCTTAAGGAGCTGGAACCAGACTGTTCACAGGTTATTTTGCTAGGGAACTCTGATGTTCTACTTCTTCTTTGTTTGGCTTGATAGGGAATGAATCATCAGTTTCTGCATCATTTTGGAGTGTGAAATCTCATGTACAGCCCTTGTTTGTCTGGCTCCTGTCAGCCCCCGTGTCTCAGACTGGCTGAAGCTGAGCTCAGGCAAAGCTGGGATGTGCTGTTACTGCTGCAGAGCCTTGGGAAAGTCTGCTCTCTGCTTTTGGCTGCTTTTTTTAGGTGTAATAGGTCTAAAAATCCCAAGTAATTCTTTCAAAGTTAGAATTCATTAGCAGTTCCAAAGAGGAACTGAGAGATTATCTGTGTTTATAGCTAAAACAGCAAATGTGTTGGAATGAAGGAGTAGTGATGGCTTGGCTTTCCAGCTAGTGCTACTTTAGACCATACACTGCCCTTAAAGATTGTCCTGAGTAATTAAATGTCTCTGATGAACATTGGCATCAGTGTGGCAATGGAGAGACTGCATTACACAAAGCTGGGTGTGTGGAGGAGCTGCTCAGTGCTGTATCTGAGTAAGTTCTTTCTGTGTTGCTGTAACACACATAAAATGGTACTTTTCTCTCATTTTCCTCTACAAAAATAACCTTGGAAATGTCAGCATCAAGAATGGCAACATGTTTCTTGACAGGATGAGTGGAAGATCACAGTCACTTCACAGAAGTTCTATTGAGCTGTGTTAACTCCCTCTACATGCCCTTAGCATGCCCAGCTGGAGAGAAGTGTTGGAAACTGGAATGCTTATGGATGACAAGCATCAGTGCCTTGGTAAGAAAATATAACTCAAGTCATGCTGACTGCAAATTAGATAAGGGGAGCAAGGAACTATTGTGAGTCTTGTTGCACTTGATGGAATGTTAAATTCCAGTGAACTCTCCCCAAATGCTGTGGTTCTAAGCCTCACCAAATTCTGATGATGACTGCATTGCATTATAAACACTTCCTTGCTGTAGTAAATCCACTGACTGGCATGAGAGAAAAATTCAATGGGAACATCAGGATGGAGAGGAACTTTTCTGTTTAACTCCAAATTTCAGTACAATTTTGCATTAAGTCACTCCCTGTGTTTCACCTCTGCTCTTCTGCACTGTTGCCTCGTGTTGCTGGAGGGGGAGGGGAAATAAAGGCCAGTCAAACAAGCATAAGAAAGCTCTGGAAGTGAGCCTAAAAGCATTTAAAGGACTGCCTAATTTTGCACTGTGCTGCTAATAATTGTGTTCTGTGTGTTTCTGCACATGCACACACAAATTTTAAGTGTTAGCTACTCTATAATGCCGATGGAGCCATAAATAACTGCTCACGCTTCTGCTCCAATCTGCAAGTGTCAAATAGCTGAACATTTAAATAAAATATTTTAAATTTGGAATGCTCTTGTCACAATATTGACCTTTAATTTGCTCAGCATTAGGATAGTGGTGTACCACAAGATAAATGGTCTCTTGTTATGTAAATAAGTGTAGAGTCAATAACCACAGGCTGTTTCCTATCCCTCTTTTCTCCCTTCCTTTAATAAGAATGTTGCCATTGAAAGAGGGAATTTTATTTTGCCTCCATGGTGCAGAAACTTAATTGTCAGGCAGTCTTATTGAAGGGTTTGATGAAGAATTGAAATGCCATTTTGTTTAAGTGTTCAGTGTGGATTCTTATTATTAGCTATTAATATAAAGAAAGTGCTTGCCCTGGTAATAAAATATATGGTACTGAAGGGGCTCTACTTTTGTGTGCACTTTTGGTAGATAGGAGCAAATAATTTAAATAAACATTTGCTTTGAGGTGAAAAAAACTTCTTAAAATAGCAATAGCTGTAGCACCCAGGTAATAATCCAAGATAAATGTGCTTCTTTTAGAGGGTGAGAGAATGGATAGCTGGAAATCTATTCTGTGATTACAGATGAGGCTGTCCAAAAAAGAATATAATACAAAATGATACATACTAGGAAGTTTTATTAATGTTGCAATGGTGAACTCTTGCTTTTTGCTGTCAAGTTTCATAGAGTGGAGCCAAGCAAATGACAGACATTGATGGAAGTGGATGTACCCAGGGGAGAATATCTTGCCATGCCAGGACTCTGCTGTGCTCCAGTGCTCGGTCCCATGGGAGACTCTTTGGGAATCTGATGCTCCTTTTTGTTGTGAGGAATTTGCCATTCAGCCTGTGTTTATTTCACAGAAAAACTGTTCCACAGATCATACTAAGGAATTCCTCCCCATCCTTCACAGCTGGACTGTTGATAAATGTAGACTGTAACCCCAACTCCAATTTCAGTTCTGGTTTCCATGGCTTAGATTGTAAGAGATGAAAACAGCCAAGTTTATACACTGGAAGGGGTAAAGAAAACCTGAGTGGCATGGCCAAAACAGGGAATGGCTTTTGGTGGGAGGAATTACATTATAATATACCTGCAGGTTGCAGGTTCAAGTAAACAAAAAGTGTTTTCTCAACAATGGGGAAGCCTGTTTTGTTTACACTTTCCATTCACACTGCTTCTGCAGGCACTGGTTTTTCCTAACAAAATATAAAATGCCCATTATCTGAAGGTATTGCAGTACCGTAGAAATACAGAGTGGCAAACCATGGCTGAAATTCTGTTGGAGATCAAGAAATAAAGCATTCCTGAGTATTCCTGATTCCTGAGTAGCTAGAAAATCTGGATACGAATTCCCTGTGAAAGTCTTGGTTAGTAAGTAGTTATGAAATAGTCAGAGAGGCAGATGTTTGTCAAGTAATTGTTGGATGCTATACATTCTGTAAGCATCTATTTTATGGAGAAAGTTTTGAGTTACATTTCATAACAGTTGTTAAAGGTTCATGGGAACAGCATGGTTAATTTTACAGACATTCATTGGAAAGCACCATTGTGGAAGCAATGGATGAACATAATTTCCTTTTCCAAGGGGAAGGGTTGCTGCAGTGAGGTTAAGAGGTTACAATTATAATAACAAGCAGTTGAAGCGAATCTATTCAAAGTTAAACATTCCTGAAGTTTCTGTATTTTCCATCCAAGAGCTGTGGAAGAGCTCTGTGAGTTTGCCTTTCCTCCATAATTAGGAGCAGGTTACATTGCTTCTGCTTCATAAGCCATTAGTTATTAGTATGGTGCTAAATTTGCCCTTGTACCAAATGACCCAAGGGGGAAAAGCTGTCTGTTTGATTACAATAATAATAGCTTTTAACAATTGGATTTACTTAGCTAGATGTTAATTGATCCATTTACAACCTTCTGCAAAAAGAGTTTGGGAATGTTCCACAAGACTGGAGAGAGCTGCAGGCAAAAATTAGAAGACAGCTGGTGAATTAAGGGTTATGAACTGCCAAGTTCTGTTGAAGGAAAACTACATTTCAAAAAAGGTCTCAGTCAGTGCTGAACATTAAAAAAAAACCCTGCCAAGTTTATCTGGGGATAGTGGTGTGAGCCATCACTTTATTAGAGTTACTTGTTTGTTTTCTTGCTCTCCTTGGGGCTGAAGAGTAGAAATGATTATGAAATCAATAATTAGAAACTTGAAGGAAAAAAGCTTCTGTGTCCAATAATCTTTCATGAAAAACAAATAGCTGATGCACCAAAATTTGGCAACTGGGATATCCTCAACCTTATGTAAGATGATAAATACCATTTTGAATAGGCAAGTGCTTGCAATTTCCCTTAGGCAGAGCAGCATTTTAGCCCAAGATCCACAGGTTTCTGATCCTTTCCCTCTCCTACAACCTTTCCACTTTATTTAATTGTAACCAGTTTTGACCTGTCCCATTCCAAGTACCCAAAACCTCAATCCCCATGAGCTGGTGGTCTGTCTGTCTGTCTGTCAGGATATCCATTCAGCCAAGGACACACAGCTGGCTGGCCAACACACTCTTCCAGGAGAGAAAAGCAGCTTCTGCATGGACCCAGCTGATAAGCCTCAAGTATATTTCCCAGAGGCTTCTTTAGCCCTAAGTATTGCCAAGAAAACAAAATTATGGGGGAATTAAAGTAAATAATTTCATTGTATGTCTGTAATTCTGAGTGGTATCATCCACAGATATTGTATTGGTAACACAAGAATGGGAAAGGGAGCAGGGAAAGGGATGTTCCCATGTCAGAGCAGAAAAAGGGATGTTCCCATTGGAGAGCAGGTTCTGCCATGGTGATTTCCCCACTGACTGAGTCCCTGAAAATGGCTGGTAACAGCTGGTATAGGAGCTGTTAATAGAATATATAGCAACCTGGAATTCTGGGTTACATGCTAAAGCTTTGTGAATTTAAACCTTTTTCAATTTGATGTGACCTGGTGGTGCTCACTGCATCCAGGAAGTTTGTGGACTGAAATCTGGCAGCAGTATTCCCCTCACTAATGTTTAATCAGTGCTCTGATTTCAACTGCCTGGCCAGGGCTCTCCTATGCTCAGTCTGCATGAGAACACAGGACTAGGATGGGCATAAAAATATCTGCAAATGATACTGTCCAAAGCAATGCTGGCCTCATCTCATCAATGTGGTTTGTGTACAGTTATAGGCAGTTTCTAGCTATGATCTTACTCTGTGTCTGCAGAACAAGGTAAAAAAAAACAACATGGGCAGATATTGGCTAAAGCATTTGGAAAAAGATTACCCCTTAACCATGATTTTGTAAGCATTGTTTTTTCAAAAGTATTGATCCATAAATGTCCTTGTTTTGAGAAATCAGATTTTTATTTTTGATGGAACATTTCCAGTATAGAGCTGCTACACCAGAGCTAATGGTAACATTCTTAGTGGTTTCAGTGGATTCAGGATTTAAATGCAAGCTGCATCCTACAGCTCTCATTTGCTTCCCCATAACTGCAGTTCACCAACTGAAAACAAGGCTAATGCTCTGAAAGGGTGATGTCTATGGAGAGTAAAACAATAGCTTACAAGGTCTAAACCTCCAGCATCTTGTTCTATAACTCATAGTCCTTTTTTGGCATAGTCAAGAATTACAGTATGCACACATTTAGAGAGTTTAGTATCTTTAATTGACATTTCTAAAAATAGTTTTATTTGCAGTCATTTTTTAATTTCCTAAAAACATTTTATTCCAACTAGACAGTTCTAATGTGATCTTCATTTCTGTGTTTGCTCTTGTTGCTGAGGGTGCTCAGCACTAGCATTTGGAAAGTTGGTGGCAAGTCTGTAAATTCTATTGTTCTTCACTCCTGTAGCAGCAGTAGCTCACTGCACCTTCTTAAAGACCTGCTTACACTTGACTCCACACACTCTTATTTCCTAGGAAGAGAAAACAAAACCCACAACTTTTACTTAGGACACAAACATTATAGATTCATGTGTACGTCCAGCTTCATTTGAATCCACAATTTTCTACTAAATTAGGTTGGGAGGCTTGAATGTACTTTAGCCTATTTTTCATCCTAAAAGAAACCATCTGGTCTGGGTTTGTTTTCTGCTAAAAGGTGGAGCAAGGGAAGTTATTTGGGGATCTCAGACCTCAAAGGGTCAAATATGTTCCTGGTGAATTATTCTCTATTTTGCAGTGAAAAATCTGCAACCGCTTTAGGCCTTTGGAATGGGCATTCTCTGTTTTGGATCCATTAAGAAGTGGGGATGGATTTGCCTCACCAGCTCTGAATCTGTGTAGTAATGACTGGTAACTCCAGCCTACAAATTCAGAAATCAGGGTCCACTTGAGCAATGCAGAGCTCATGGCTACAAAAGGCAGGTGACTGCACTGAAGATTGCTCCAGGCCTGCCAGCCAGCACAGCAGTGAGGTTGGACTGAGCCTGAGCACCCTGGATGCACAAAGCTCTGAGTTCCACAAGAGCTTTCCCAAGCCCCCTTGCTGATCTCTGGAGCTCTGTGAGCTGGCCATGAGCAGGGGCAGTTTCCATCCTGGGCTGGGATTTGTGAGGCTGCTGCTCCCTGCCTGTTCACCCATCCCCATTCCCGAAACTCCTTAAGTGTGGCCTGGGAAGGGCACTCAGGTCTGTGCCTGGGCCAAGGTTTAGGAGAAAGAAAAAAAGAGTATAGAGGCTCTGAAGGGACATAAAAACAGTGCTTATGCATGACCTAGCAAAAGGGTCATTTTCATCCTCCACTTTCTGGTTCAAGAGGAGACTTTTTTATAAAGCTCCTGGAATATTTTGAGGAAGTTATGCACATTTCTTATGGGGGACTTTGATAAAATGACTTTAAAAATCCTTAAACTAGGTCAATAACCTTAACTGACATATGTTGCTTGACCCCAGTAAGAGAAAGTGCTTCATTCTGAGTTGGTGTAACAACAGACTGATGCAGTGACTGTAGGTAGGACCTGTTCTGTTCACTGCAGAGGTAACCTAGAAGGAAGAGTGTGCAATAAGGGCTGAGAGATCTGCTGACAGTGACAAAAACTCCAGGATTGCAGAAGCAATCAATACAGCAGAAAAGGGCAATAAAACTCAAAAGGAAATGGGGAATGGTCAAATAAGTCACTCACATAAAATAAAAATCTGAAAAGAACTACAAAGTACAGACCACAGAATGAAATGAAGAAAATAGGAAGCGATAAACTACTGAAGGATGTGCTCCTACTCTCTGCAGAACTGTGAAAAGAATAAATTAACACTTGGCTCATTGTGTAAAGCTCAATAGGATCATAAAGCTATTGAAGTATCGATTCTTTAAAGGTAACTGCTCATTGTATCAAAGCACTCTCCAAAGGACAGGACCTAGTAATCTTAGCTGGTCAAAAATAAGATACTAAAGGGGACTCTACTGTACTTTTAATGGAGAGAGCTCCATTAACAAGGATTAGAGAAATAAAGAGGACATATTTTGAAATTAATAAAATACAAGTGAGAAAATTGAAATATTGAGGAGTGGGCTCTAAAATACTTCATTACTTCCTTTGCATGAATTAATTTTGTACTGACTTCTGCGTCATGGGAGACAGAGTGTGGTAAATTTCCAGGTGCCAATTAGTGAATGCATCAGCTGGCAGGTGTGATCCAGAATTTTCCCCAGCCCTCTGAAAAGCAGCATCAGAGCAGTCAGGTTACTCTGGGCTACCTGAACTGGCAGTAGACACAACTGAATCTGAGTTTCTGCCTTCTAAAATCAACCTCCTGACAGGGACAAGTCTAGAAAGCGCTCTGGGCATGGAGGTCCATGGCCAGGCTGTGTGGCTAGAGCAGGAATCAGAGTAAGGACAGCACAAAGCAGGGCTGAAGGGATTGGTGTTGGGAACAGAGGATGGGAAGAGATAATGCCTGGGAGCCAGCAAAGGCCAGAAAGCAGGTGCCAGTCCAGAGAAATCCAAGAGCAACTGGTGCTGTGTTTCTGTGTGCAGGGAAGGCACAGTGTACAGGACTGAGAGCAGCCAGGAGTGAGCTGAACTTCAGGCCAGGAATTGTGACAGGTAACTGGGAGCTGGCTGCCAGCAGAGAAGCTGGAAGGGCTGGAGCCTGCTGCCACTGCCCTGCCTGCTGTGCAGCTGGGAGGAGTGTGGAAATACTGAAAGGTGCTTCTTGGAGGGAGTGTGCATGCACAGGAACTTTGGGCATCTCCTTTTTGTTGCTGCCTCCCCTCCTCTAGGTGAGCCCATGGCCACAGCTAGAAAGTCCTCCCTTACACAGGAACCTTCTCCCTGCCTGTGCTGCACTGAGGCCAGGTGGGAAGACCTGTCATATCCATTCCTCTCCTAAACTGGAGTCTGGGACTGCCAATACTTCCTCAAAATTAAGTTTAGTAATAAGGGGCTTGGGGTACTTCTGCAAAGATTTCCTAACTCTGCTACTGATTTGAACATTTAGAAGATACCCATTTAGCTTGCTGAATGCTAATAGTACTGCACAGTGAGGAGAAATGGAGGCTGGAGTTTATTATCCCAGCAGGAACACTGCCTTTTACCCACACTGATGAGAGAGTGAGGATGCTATAGAGATATAGGATAAAAGAACAGGCATCTTCTTTCAGGTCCTGTTAATTTAGAAAGATAAAAATGATGATCTGAAAAAACCCACCAATTTCAAAAGCTTAATTGCTGTTTTAGTTCTCTAGGCTATAATGTAGTGTGGTCTGTAATTATTTTAAAAGAACAATGGTGTATTTTCCCCTTATTGTTGGGTGCTCAGTTTCACAGCTCCCAGACTGAGTATTGTACAGAGTCTGAGGGCCATTCTGGTAAATGTCTTCCTCATGTGAACATTTCAGCCTGGACAGACACTGAGCACAGAAAGAGCATTTGAAATTGTCAGGCTTTTTAAGGGACGTAAAAACATAATGACTGCAAATGAAATTGTTGCTTTAGAGATAAGTCAGATGCTGCACCAACACACAATTATGTTGTCAAGGTCAGCCAAAATGACACAGCACATTCCCTGCTGTGTTATACCTAACCATTTTAATGGAGGGGCATTCAAAACCTCTTACATGATCTTACCAGGTGCATTTCATTTCCTTCAATCCACTGGGTCCAGCCACGGCCTTCCTTCTCTCCATTCTGTACACAAAGCAGCTTATCTCCATCCCAAGACACAGTGGTCTAACAAAAAAGACATGTTTGGAATATTACTGCAATATTCTCTGATATTATGATTAGTTTCTGTGAAGCAAAACTTATCTCTAATGATGAGTGTATCTCATAAAAAGAATGATTGGAGAGTGTTGTACCACTTAGGATAATTACCAAAGAAATGAGCTTGAACAGAAAGTTGCTGCCCAACTGCCTGCCAAAAATTGGAGGGATGAGATAAAGCAAGAAAAAATATCATCAAAACCTTTGTGTAAGAACACACTCCTCTGCTGAAACATGCAGCAGATTAAGGGCCCTACTGCCTAATCCTGTATTTGCAAAAAGAGCTGAAAACTTAAGATCTAGTTTGTTTTCTTCAACCCTAAGAATGGAAGCTGCTCCACTTGAAAACAATTCCCATTTCCTGGCACTATGGATGAACAAAGCTCTTGAACACTGAGCTGGCCTTTCCTCATGTCTCAGTCTGCCTTCCTTCACTGAGAAGTGGTTTGGAAGTACCAGCAAGTTGGTAACTTTGGCAGCATGCTGCCTTTTGCAGCTGAGGCTGGGGACCTGCCTGAGCCAGGACTGGCAGAGGAAGTCGAGTCAGGCCAGTAATCAATACTGCACTTCTGTGAATATTGGTGCTGTCCTGAGGGCTTCAGTAAAACCTGATTTCATAAAACTCCCTCACTGTTTGACAGTGCATCCTGCAGCCTCTTCCTCTGCTTAGCATTTACTGACAATTTGCCTTTCCTATCTCCCAAAGACAGAGAGGAACAATGCTCTGTAAAATACTTAACAAGGGAAGAGCAGTGACAGTTTGTGCTCCACTAGGATAGTTTAACATTAACATTAGCACATGGCCTGTAAATCAGCTTGTTTGAAGGCACTCTGAGGACTAAATATGGAATTACTGTCTACCTTGTAAAAGTCTTCAGCCACTGCTTGCATGAGCAGTCAGATATGGAGAGATGAAGAATTCTGATCTGTCATTAAAGGACACTTACTGCATCCATCCTGTGAAGTTCCTAAGAGAGGAAGTCAGCCTATGTTCTTCCTTCTGGTAACTAAACCCTGTTTAACACTCAAACTATCCAGTCTTGTTTATTTCATCTGTGTATGTCACAAACAATTAATTCTTAAATTATAACCATAACAGCCACTATCTTTAAATGAGTGCAGGCAGCAGCCTCCTCCAGTGGGAAGCTTTAGACTAAAGCAGCATGGAAAATGAATCACTCCAAGAGTGCCAGGATAGATAATCATGGGCAAGGCAATGGGATTGATCCCATCAGTCTGTCTGCACCACATGGGGGCTCTGAGAGACAAACTCATGTGTCCTTGCTAAAAATCTCTCTAATTTAGAAAATGCATTCACAAATTCTTCTGTTCTCTGTTGTAAAGTGATATATTTAAACCAAGCAGTAGATAACATTTTTATGAAACCATATCCTTTTAATGAAAAAAATGCTAATGCAGGAAGGAACAAGAGATTTGGGTAAAGCTGTAGTTAATGTGGTCACTATAACCTAAATTCTCTCCCAAATCTGAATCTGCACACATCCACCAAAGAGACAGAAGACAAAAAATAACAGGAGTCAAAGTAAACAACGTTTAATATGTAAGTTAACATACCTACAAATTTCTGATTCTAAAAAAAGAATATAACAGAAAATGAATGATGATTTGTAGATGTGAGGGATACTGTGAATGAAGAATTTGTATGTAGAACTGTGCTTAGTAACTGCATTTATTTATATCCATTGAGTATTCACTCAGCATAGTTTAATCTTTACTCTAGCTTAACAGTCAAATTTGGTGGGTTTATATGTGAATTCAGAGGCAATACATCATGATAAAGTAGGATCCAACTTTATTAGTTCCACTAATGTTCAAAGTCAGTTGTGAGTGTTACACTGACTTAATACCCTTGGGGGAAATAGAGAAATATTTGTGGCAGCACAAGGAAATGTTAACTTTTTAGCCTCCAAGGGTGATCGAAATAGTTTCATCTCAGAAAACAACACACTTTTTTTTCTCAGGAATTGTTGTTCCAGTAAAGATTAGAAATTGCTTTTTGCAATTTGGTGATAACCATGGAGAGTCTAAAACCACAGACATCAACCAAGCTGTCTTGTCAGCCAATATTCTAAGGTATCCTCTGTCTTCCCTTTGAGAAATAGAAATACTGAGGGGATATGAGTAAAATACACGATTTCTGACTTCTGTATGTAGCTGTTTTGCTCTGAAGGTTATAAAGGGCAGAATACATTGCAAGAGGACATAATGTCATTTTCTTTGTTAGTAGGAGCAACCAGTCTGTGACGGTAAGATTAATCATTGGCATCTGCATCCTTTCTTTAGGTCAAACTGTAATGTCTTAATGTCTCTTTTATTAAACTAATACACAAAATAAAAAAATTCTCTTTTAGCTCAGCTTGAAGCACATTCTCCCACCCCAAATATCTCTACTGAGACACACAGTGAGTGTTAGCTGAGGTTGAAGTTGCTCTGGCTGTTAATGTGCACTGGCTGCTGCCAACATCCCACCCTCTACCACACCTAAATCAGAGCAACGCTTGCTTTACAACATCCCAAATATTTGAATCAGAACATCAAACCAATACTCCAGAAAGTCTGTAGGGCAAACATTGTATATATAATCTCTCTTGCTGTATCAAAGAGCAAGGATTTATTTTTGAGGAATGGATCAGGATATTACCATGGTATAATCAGGAACCAAGCACTTGCAGACTGCTAAGGCTTCGGTTCTTCCTGGCACACTCCCAAGATAAACAAACACTCTATCTTTTATGTAAAGCTACTTTTCTTAGAAAAGTATGCCTTTGTAATAGACCTTGTTTGCCCCCAATTTGGTAATAGCATTACCTAAGAGCTGCCTGATTACAGAGCTGCTGCCACCTGCCTGGAATGACTGAAAATCCTTGCCAGGGTTTGGGGGACAGGGCAGCCCAGGCACACAGCTCCTGTTCCTCATCCTCTTCCACAGGAGGAGAGGCAGACAAATTTGGGGGACACGGGAAAGCTGCAGCTTCCAGTAACAGAACCAACTAGCTGAAAATGGAGCACTTGTCTAAAATGGAACTCTGCCTTTTTGTGCATCTGGTACTACTTGCTAATAAATGGAAGACACTGTTTATTCCTTTCAACTACATAGTGCATAATCTAGTTCACCATAAATCTTGTTCACTTACCACCTGCTCATACTTAACCCTAAGATGAACACTTCCTAGGCCACGTGCTTGTAATTCTGTAGGAAACTTCAACAGAGAATGGTGATGGGTGCAATTAGCCAACAGTACTAACAACAATACTAAAGGAATGCCAGAAAAGGTGACTGAGTGGGGTAAAAACCAGGGAGTCCTGCCTTAATTTAACTCTTCCCAAAAATTCCAACCACCAATATTGCACATTTTTCAGATTATGTACACTTTGATTTTGAGATGTAGTACTAGAGAATGGAGCTCTTCTGGGAAGTGAAAAAGCCTTTGAAGCTTAAGAAGAAAATATGTTCAAATTTTCTTTAGTTTTATGGTATGGTTTCTGTAGTGTTTCACTTTTTGTGTACTTTGACATTCTCCTTTTATTACTTAGGCATCCACATACTTTTATTAGTGATTTAATCTCTTTGTGTTATGAAGTTTTAAATTCATATGCATAGCACTGCTTGAATCTTCCTGAATATTAAAATTGGAGGAAATTATACTTATTATAATTACTGTTTCCAGTTATGAGACAAGGTAGATTTATTAAATGAGGTATTTACTAACCTCTAAAAAAATTATTGACTATGTATCTTTTTTCTTTAGTAGCAGGAACTGTAGTGAAATACTGCCCAATTCAGCTTCCAGTGGCAAATCATCCTGACCCAGAGAGAGTGACTTTTATCAGAGAGAATGACTTTTGTAATTTACTGAAATAGTCATCAAACCTGTTATCTGAGTACTTTGCATTTCCCAATGAGGTCTAAGTGCAAAGACATTTGGTGCTGGCTCTGCACAGTTTTTCTCATTCCCCTGCTGGCAATTCCTGCGTGCCTGCCTAGGTCAGGGGCTCAGCAACTGAGGGTACAGAATGGATTTTACTACAGATGAATGGAAGAAAATAACTTTTTTCCAAGCAGTTAATGAACATTTTTTATTAATGCTACATAGATTTTTGACACATTAGCTTTACAAGTATGAATTGCAGTTCCCACCTTTCATCAAAAATATGTTATTGATCTCCTATCTGTAGCAGAAACACAGCAGCACCAGTTCTATTTTTCTCCTGCCTCCTTCAGAGTGTTGTCTCTATATATGGAGCACAAAATTACTGCAAAGCATTCCCCGCTTGGGAGAATGACAGCCCATTTTACAACTGTAATTATGATCTAAGAAGGATTAAAAAATGCAAAGTCATTTCTTTTAGGTCAGATGAAACAGAAAAATCCAGTTTCAGTTGTGTCTTGTAAATAACACCAAAGAAAGTATCCTAGAACTTTTGGTCAAACACAGCAGTAACTCCCACAAGGTATTTAACAACTTCTCAAGATAAACCATTTCATCTAGATTAAGTATCAGTGATATAAAAACCTCTTGTAAGCAGTTTTTTTTTTTTTTTTTCGGGGGAAAAAATGAAGTTCTGATAGGATAAATTAATGTTGATGGCCCAGACAAAGTGGGGGAATTCTGCCAGGTGGTCACTCCCTATGGCCTCTGTGCAGGAGGCTGCTCCAGAGGGTACAGCCACAGGCAGCTTCATCACCTCCCCTGAAACTCCTTTTGTCTCATCACATCTGCATCTGCAAGTTCAGCAACAGAAACTACTGAGAGAAAAACAACAAAGCCAACAGAACAATTCCTGGAAGGATTCCTGCCCTTTATCTCCAGATCTTGGTGCTGGCCAAAGGCTGAACCTATTTAGCTACACTGCAGCTCAGTCATGGCAAAGTCTCCCTTGCTTCTGTCATCGTCAGCATCTCCAGGGGTAGCACTGCTAGAAAAGGGGCTTAGGATACAGTTGAAAAGTTTTAGATGAAAGGTAAGCTGTTGTCAGACAGGATCAGATCCTAAATGCTCCAATTCCTTATTTTGAATCCTTGCTCATAAGAGCAACGGAGCAAAGCAAAGCAGAGATATGTTCCAGGGAGTAGGAAAGTGAAGGTGCAAAGCTCTGGGCTATGCAGCTGACAGTATGTGGGGAGAGGAGGAGAATCAATATTTTAGAGAGTGCATATTGTTTTGCTTTGTAGGAATGGTGGCTTTTTTTCTTACTGGAATAAAATTGTAAGCAAATAATACAGAAATAGGAAAACTTGTGTATATCCCATGCCAGAAAAAAGAGTAAAACCCATCACATTCAATTCACTCTGTGCAAAGATCAGAATCGATTCTAAGACACTTACTGTTTAAATTAATGGCTATAACTGATTTATCTTGTGTAATTTTAGCAAGATGCAATTGTACATAACACCAATGATTTGTCATTCAAAATTGGATTTGTTAAATCTGGTTCTCAGCTTTTCAGCTGATTCTGATTACACTTTCTGCAGTCATAACTCTCAGAGCTTTTTAGAGTTCACAAAAAGCTGAGACACTAAACCTATGCAAACCCACTTTCCTTGCAGAGCTTCAGTATGCTAGCAGCAGTTCTGTGAATAACTAGCTCCAAAACTTCTACTCAACCTCGTGGTTTAGACATGGATTCACCCCTGAAAAAACCTGAAGTTTATGACATTTATGCGACCAAAGATTCCAATCACCTCATTTGCTATCACCATGCAAATGTGCTGAGCACATCACTCCCAGGAAGCAATTAATGCCCAAGGAGCAAGCAGGGTGGGACAAAAAGGAAAAAGGAAACTGCTCTTCCTCACTGAGGCACAGACAGGAGGGACCAGACTCCGCTCTGAAAGAGCCTGAGACAGACCCAGGGATGGACTTTGCTCTCTGAAGCCTCAGAGGGGTTGACTGGAGTTTTTCTTTATCACTTGCTGAGAGCAGTTTGTAATGGGCCAGAAATACCAACAGAAAACTACCATAAAGTCTACCTCTTTTAAATTACACCTCCCTCCCCACCAAAATAAAAATAAAAATTAAAAAAAAAATCAGGGATTATACCAGTGAGGAGCTGGGGAAATTACAGTACTGCAAAGAAACAGGAGGAACTAAATCTGAGAGGAGACCAGCCCCAGCAACAGTGATTCTAGAATAATGCTTGTTCCATCAAAGTACAGGGGAAAATATTTACAAGCCCAAAAGGGCAGCACTGGAAGGGTAAAGAAATAAAACAGCTAAATCAGAGGGATTGAATAATTGCTGATCTTGCATCTACTAGACAGGCACGATTTATTTTGAATCTTCTGACCCTGTGGGAGATTCCTCCTTCAATTCCATGTATTGGAATGTTGTTTGTTCGTTGTTGTTTTTCTGGCAGCAAAGTCTTAATTCCCAAACCTGCTCAGAACTAGATTAACAGCTGTGAATTCCATTTGTGTAACAGAGGAACCTGCCTAAATAGTTAAATAAGCCTCATGAACCATGTGATTTTGTAACAGAGCTTTATTCTGACCTTGCAGTGGTATAAATAAAATTATGGCCAAACAACTACCTCCACTGCAGTTTTCCTGAATACAAACCTGAGTGTAATCTGTGTCACATTAGGCACATTTGTTAATTAAAACAGAGCCATGATCAGTTTTGAAGAACTTCCCTCCCTTCAGCAGGATATGGCACAGTCAGGTGTCTGTGAACAGTGCTTGTGTGGCTGTTTCAAACACCAACTGACATTTCACATGGTAAGATGTATCCTAGATCTGATGAGGGAAATCCACAACTCCCAAATCCTCCTCACCCTTCCCCATCCCAGCAAGTCTTAACTAGGACTACAAGTTCTGTTCGTTTCAATAAAGGAACCCTAAACACCCACTTGATAAATTATTCATGGTTATATCCCATTTGTATTCAGCTTTAGATAACTAAATGGTTAAGATGTATTATTTCCACATTCAGTTTAAAATGCTTGCAGTTTTCTCTGTTTCTCAGCTCCCTGCCTTTGTCATTTCATTTCCTGCTTCAATGGAAGAAGAAAATTACCGTATCAGAGAGCACTGAGGTATCAGAGGTTCTGAGTTACCAAAGCATTTCTCATATGCTTGGACAAATACTCAAGTTATAACACAACTGTTCTCAGTTATCCAAGAAATTCTGCTTTTCTATATTTAGAACACAAAATCTTCCTTGATTTTTTAACAGATCACTTGCCCTTAGTCTCTGTCAAAAGAGATTAATTCTGCATAGTGCGAGATAAAGCAATTCAAAATGCTGCAACAGCAGAGCATAATTATAATGCAAAAGTTTCCTCTGACTTTAGCAGCAGAATCATTAGAAAACTAAAAATTTTAAGTAAGTGTTTTTGCATCTGAGCTATCCAACTATCAATCTGCATTGATTCATTGGATGCAAAGACTTGCAATGTGAAACTTCAGCCTTTGTTTCAGCATTTTAAGGTTTTTCAGTTAACTTTTAAAATTTTTTTAATAATTTCTTTTCTAAACACTAAGTAAGTTACACTGTGAAGGTACAGACGGCTCATGTGCCTTGTTCCTATGTGCTGGTAGATATTTCTCACTGTAGATGTTTCACCAGCCTCACTGGTTATGACTGACAGTGAGGAAGGGAAGCACCACTATCTGCTGATGAATGAGAGATACTTTCAGAGATGGTTTTGGATTGTTTCAATAAGGTCTTCCTCTTGCATGCACAGTAAATTTTTTCCACAGTAATATTTACATACATGAAACAAAGTTTCATACTTACAGCAACACCTGAGATGCTAAATTAATCACAACTTGATATTGTAGACAATCTCTTTAAAATTGAGGAGATTTCATGAAGAGACTGGAGCTTCACTGAGAATTAAGGTATCAGGATCTAAGACTCGGTGTGAGAAGTACCAAAGCCAGAGCTCTCCATTTAACTTTAATTTTTTGTCTCTGTACATTCTCCATCTGATAATATGTTGCCAATTAAAACTATGAACAAACTCTTCAAAGCAGTAGAAACTTGACTACATGCTCCAATTTGCATCATGTGAGAAAAAAAGTCACACAAATGAATGTTCTAAACTTCTTTCTACACTATGTAATGTACACCTTGGAACATTTGCAAAGACTGAAAGACGCTCCTGAAGATGCAAATTTTCACTGTATGTTTGTACTTGAAACTGCCATGTTTTTAACAATCCTGGATAGTTAAGAATGATTGAAGTTGTAGAAAGATGTCTTTCACAAAATTGCCAAGTGAACAGATTTAAGTTTTATCTAGGAGATCCAATCCTGTGTGGAAAGCTCGAGGAGCATTGATACCAACTGTCAATTGTGATCTCTCCCCTGGTTAATTATCCCATCTTTGGTTTTGCAGAACACAGAAACTGCATCTTTAACTACAGGGCAGGGCTTTAGATTCCCAAAGTAGCGAGTTTTCACTTACAAACAGAAGCAACATCCTAAAGGACCTGGGTCACCAGCTGCTGTACCCTCTATCCCTCTAGAGAACAGTTACCCAAAAACATGTGCATGCAAGAAAGCCAGGGTGAGGGTCAGAAGGACAAGCTGAAATTCCTAAGGTTTATCCTTCTCAATTAACTCCCTGATTCAGAAAGTTCAGACAGGCTTCCAGGAGTGACAAACTATAAAAATGAAAAGACTTGCAAAGGATGAGAGGGCCTGTACAAGACTATCAAATCTCTCATGTAAAACTTCAACTTTTAAAGTAAGTATTAGCAAAACTTTTTAGCCTTTCCTCCTCATGGATAGTATTGATTTGGAATTGCTGTAGTTACACTCTACCCTGACTAGCTTAAGGATATGTTTTACAACTGAAAGGTGAACACAATTTCAGTGAATTACACACAGGATCTAACCTGTTCACTGTGTTGATATTATTTTTACAGATATGATAATTCTAGCTAGATGACATATTTTTCATTAAAAGAAAAAACAATATACATCTAGGAAGGATTACTTCTGAGGTAATTTTTGCTAGTTTCCTGATGATTGCTCTGCTGTATAGATTAATGTTTAATGTGTAATTTGTCTTATCTGTGTTCCTTTGTACTGCTCATACATTGAGCTCCTTGGATAAAACCTGCCCAGTGGTCTGTCCACAATATAAATAACAATAATTGATTCACAACCTCTCTCATTACACAGGCTGACTATTAATAATTAATCCATTTATGGCATACAGTTCCACAGGCTCTACATGAACAAATGGAACACCAAGAATGAAATTCAACCTTTGCTTTCATGGTGGTTTTCTTTGTAACACCACTCAAGGAGTGGTCCAGTATCTCTTATTACCTCCATGACTCTTCTCTCACAAGAGTCTTTCTGCACTGTTGGAGTAATTTTGCTGCTCAAGAACTGCAAATTTTGCCTGACATTATGGTTATCAGATTTAGATTGAAGTCACCTCAGAAAGACAGCTTCTTGTACTGTTCTGCTGTTTACAGAACAGAGGTCTCATGTAGAAAAGAAATCTTAGTAAGAAAATTGAACTAAAAAGCATGATGTGCTGCTACAAGGGAAATGGAGTACCAGTGGTCAGTGACCTGAAGTGCCCAGCTACAGCTGGAGACCACAAACAAACACAGAGATCTCTGTGGGGTTGTGTGGAATTACATCCTTAAGTCCTTCTTAAAAAAAAAAAAAATCCAGTCAGTGACTACCCCAGGTTGTTTGGGGTTTTTGTTTGTTTGTAACAAGCAAGAAGATGCTGATACCTTCTGCTTCCAAGGCTGAATAAGTATTTCCCACTAAACAGTAAAAAGAGAAATGTCTGAGTAACCACCATGCAGAGAATGGTTTAGTTCTCCTTCAGATGGGAGTTCAATGGTATTCAAGCACAGACAATGCTTACACAGGGACAGTTTTGTGCACACACAGCTTTGTAGCAGATATTTTGAACATTGCTATCTTTGATGGTAATTTAATCACCTTGTCTTAAATCTTTCTTCAGGCTTGAATCTGGACCTCAATATCCTGATTAAGAGCATTCCAGGAGCCA
Organism: Aegithalos caudatus; assembly: GCA_013389925.1. Classification (NCBI taxonomy): domain Eukaryota; kingdom Metazoa; phylum Chordata; class Aves; order Passeriformes; family Aegithalidae; genus Aegithalos; species Aegithalos caudatus. Next base: position 65,134 of record WEIU01012973.1, on the reverse strand, counting down.
AAATCACATGAAAGCATTGGAGCAGTTTCCTAAACACAAATGCACCTGCTCCTCCCTTCCATGAATGTTGTATTCTGCACTCTCACCAAACTTGTACCCTCTGTAACAAGGATTACAGAGGGGTTTGCTGAGGCACTCAGTAGCCAACCATCCTTTTTCTCTGGTCTTCATAATTTTTCCCTTACCTGCAATGATCAGAGCAATAGCAAATTTGAAAATCTTAGTGTGAAAGAAAAGTATTGGTTTTAAACAGCACCATCTTTCTCAGAATGGAAACCTATTCTCTTTTATGAGATTTCTCCTCTAGAGTCCCTCCGGAGATAATTTTCTTTTATTTGTCATCTTCCTCACTGTAGAATATTGCCCATGTCACACTGCCAAACTAATCAGTGAGACTTGTTATTCTCAAGTTTTTCCCCTGTAAATTGAAATTTATTAGTCCTAAGTTAAAAAGCAAAAAGAGCTCATAAACCAGAGCTATCGTAAAACAAAGTCCTCAGTGTTTGCTTATTCATTTCAGTAAGATTTGTTCCAGTGGGCTAATTAAGTGTGTGCTCTAATAAATACACCCAGGCAGTCTTGAAGCACTTGGCCATTCTCACACATTGACCTTGCAATCAGTGGATGTCTTCTACTGTGAAACCTTACTCATTAAAGAGGTTCTGGAAGTGACCCTAGATATCTTTCTGACTAACAAACATCCCACTATAAATGAGCACAGCTTCACTAAGGTTATTATTCACTGATTGATAAAATCGCTTTGTGCTGATTAAAATTAACATTCCTCTAATCTTGAGGCATGCTCAAAACTGTGGGTACATTGTGGCAAACTGAGAAGTACAGAAATAATTTCAGGAATAGCCACCCAGGATGGTTAAAAGATGTGTTCTCAGGTTATCAATATTCCTTTTTGTCCACTGTTAAAGTTGCACTTCTTACCATGCACTTGCGATCGTCCACCCCAGACAAATCCTCCTCAAACTCCTTCCCTACATCAAATTCCATGATGTAGTTTCTAAAAGTGCTTAGCGTTTTAATGATCATATGATCCCCATTCTGAAGGATTTCTTTGTCAGGCTTTAGCAGATTTGCTATTTTTCTTACAGCAACATTTACATCTGAAAAAGAAAAAGAGTTATTTTTTATCCAGAAAGGTCTTCCACAAGAAGTTTGTTGCTTCTAGAGAGAACTGAAATGAACAAAGATGTTCAAAGCCTCCCATCCTGAAAAAGTCTGCAACCTAATTCTTTAAAGTAACTTCATGTTTCAATTTTTGATTATGGGTCATCTTGAAAAAATACCATTTGTATTTGACAGTTAATAAGGCCTCCAATATTTATACAGATACTAACACAACATCAAATACAAACACACAAAATTGCATGAAGTACAGCACTGAATCTTTATTAAATGTAAAAATTTTACTGCTCTTCAAATTATAGGAGTTTTTATGTTTGGAATCCACCACTTACCTCTTCAAGATAAGCAGTTTAATGTCTGTTAATGTAAGTTTCAAGATGGTAAAAAGTAGAGGCTGCTTTTAAGGCAAAACAGTTTTGCTTAAGGCAATTCTTAAAGTGCACTTCTGAAAAAAATACTTCTCACAAAAATTACTTATGATGGTACAAGAAAAAATAGATTCACATAAAGAATAAGACAGGTGGCATTTATTGATTATTCATTCAAGAAATTTGAAGGGAACCTTACCCAGCGCTTTCAGATACTCCTCAAAATTGTCATTGCTGACCATTTTCCAGTACCCGTTGAAGTCTGCAGGCATCCTTGCTTCAGGTGATTGTCAAAATCACAGGCTCAGAGCCGTGGGTTGATTCTGCACCACACAACTCACTGCCTTTGCTTTGTGGCAAGTGTGAACCCTGGTTTCTTTTATCTCTTTTTTAGACCATGGAACTATGCAAGTCCTTCTAATCCGATTATTGTTGAAGTGCTGCCTTAAGATCCTTCCAGAAGGCTGAACCTCTGAGATTTCTAGTGACAGCAGGATGAGTTGATTTAAGAAGAATGAAATATTCACTTTTCATATCACTTGTGTAAGGGAAATCCGTTTTAACCATATTATTCTTCATTCTTCATGCCACTCAGAAAAAAAGGCCTTTCAAATAGCTTTAGTTTAGGGTATTAGCCAAAGTTATAAAAGTGCTTATGTTGCGTGTTTTTTTGAGCCAAATTCTTCTTTCTTGAATAGGTTTCAGCTACTTTATGCTTTCTTCCAAGAAAAAAATCATACAGACCCTTTCAGTCAAAGCCATTTGTGTCTGGTATTCCTTTAACTCGTTCCACCTCCTGAATCCTGGAGAACCACCAGTGGAAGCTGCTTGGCCAGCTGGGGGCTCTGAAGGACCAGTTAGGTGGAAACTTATATTGGGAAGCAGTGGTTACTCTATACAGTGATAAATGCTACATCACTGCTGCATGAATGCTTTCAGTTAAGGAACTCTGAAACACAGAGGGAGCACTTTATAGAGTTCTGTATCCTCTGAAAGTGACTCCTGTCAGAAATGAGAGTCACTGAATCAGCCTAACAGGCAACCAGCTTGGAGGAGCACAGATTTTCCCTGCTAACATCAGAGCTCAAGTACTGAGCTTCTCAGATGTTTGCATACGGTACAACTGAAGCCCCTATTGGATATTTTATCTACTCTGGGGCTTTGGCAGTTGCTTGCTCTCAAGAAGACCCTGGATCAGAGAAGAATAGAAAGCCACTTTAAATGTGGGGATGAGGACTGTCTGACATTTGAGAACCCAAAGACTTAGGAGTGACAGAAACAGCACGTGAATTTTTAAATACTTGCATGAAAGAAAGATTGATTTCCATCTCTTGGCCAAATTGCCAAAAATCAAAGTAGTTATTCAGGGTCTTATGAAGCCAAAATTTAGAAGTAATATATATTTAAACATCTCTCTCTCAAGTTACGGTTCATTGTACTTTGCTGTTTTAGAACAGTAAAGATTGCAGATTGCAGAACTACAAGTTAGGAAAGTACTGTGTTTGACCCTTAAGTCATATTTACTGACTTACTGAAATCACTGAAATACTAAGAATATTTATTGTAAAGATCTCCTTTCTTTTATTTTCACAAGGGAGCTGTTCTTTGTGTATTTTAAGCTACACAGCTGAGCATCCCGCTTTTCTCGAGCACTACCACACAGATGCACGGATTTAAAACACCACACGATTTCAAGAAATTCTGGACTTTCCCTTCATTATTAATAAGGAACAACTTTCTCAGGGAATCAATGTGACAAAGCTGCTGGTCTGACACGGCACACAGTGCAGAATCAGTCCCTCAAGGGTTTCCTGCAGTGTTTTGCAGCCTGAGAGGCTGCAGCAGGTGGCCCCGGTTCCTGCGCTCGCTCTCAGCTGTGTAGATGTTGTGCTGTGCAATGTAGGCAATGACAGAGTCTGGGATGAGATATTTCACACTCAGCCCCCGGCACAGCGCAGAGCGGATCTGTGTCGCGCTGATTTCATTCTGGATCCACTCCCGCACTAGAAAAATATTGTGCTGGAATTCAGATAAAAGGTCTGATTCCTGGATGAACTGAGATGGATCAGAGCCAGCCCGGCTAATGCAGACCAAACCAAACTTTTCCACTATTTCTTTGATGTCTTCTTCCTTCCAGAGTTTGGGTGTCTTAAATGTCTGTAGAAAATCAGCCCCACAGAGCAGCTTTAATTCTGGTAGAACTGGAAAGACAAAAGCAAATAACAGATGTCTTATCCTTTCTCAGTCTTCTAGGAAGTTTATACTTAAAATTGGTTTTAACTTATCACTTTAAATTTCTTTTAAATCAACTTTTTAAATAATTTAAGCTTACTCCAGGCTTTTTTTTCAGAAGGTTGGCAGAAAAATTCAGTTTCAGTTTTTATGTGTCTGGTAACAATTACTTTATCACCTACTTCATCATCACTCAAAGCATATTGAATATTATCTGTACACAGTTAAAGGAATATTTTTACTCCACTCAAGCAATCCGAAAAGGTGAAGAAGCACATAAAGAGAAATACTTTAATACAAAGACTAGACTTGTTTGAACTTGGCTACTCCACACCATCCTGCTCTGCAGCTCTTCATTGTCTCTATTTTGTATTTGCTGTTCCCTGCCTAAGCCCTAGCACAGAACTCTTTCCTCAGCAGAACTTCCTCCACAGCACTCATCATTATTCCACCTAAGTGTTGTACAAACATTGACCAGGTAGATTCACAGCCATGTGAAATGAAGGGGAAGGATGGATGTTTGCCTTCACACTTATTTGATGGTTAGCACATCTGCAAGTCTTCTACAAAACCTTAAAGGAGCGATTCAGAATGTAAGAAACATTCCAGTGATGATGCAAGAAAAGCATGACTCCTTTCCTACATCAACTGTAAAGATACAACTCCTCAACAACCAGGAACAACTGAAATGTATTATTCATGTCCAAGAGATGCTACAACACTAGAGGAAAAAAGGCAATGTATCAAAAATCCTGCAGCATCCTGGTAAGCAACAGGGCTAGGGAAGAGGATTAGATAGGGAACTGAAAACTGACATTGTTTCCAGAGCCTGCCATGGCTCTACTGCCAATAGGAGCTTTTCTGGCCAGCCAATATCAACATGGCAGCATCACTGCTGTGCTATCCATACACATTGACTAACAATAGGAGTAGAATTCTAAGTAATCCCTGTATTTTTTGTATTTATTAATGTATTCTGTGCTTTGCAAAACAAGCAGGGCCACAAAGTCCATCTCTGAGAGAGCTAAAGAGATGCTTATAAAACCAGGAATTAATACAACTCTAGGGTCTCCTACCTGTGTGGGAGCTATTACAAAACAACTGCCCCAGCAGTTAAGCTGGCATTTGGCATGGCTTGGGTTTGGGACACAGCTCCAACCCTCAAAACTCACCAGCTACTACGTTCAATTTTCTCACTACTAATCTGGTGAAGTTGTACAGTTTTTAATGCTAAACACAACATCATGTTTATAGTCATGAACCAACCTGGTTGCTGGCAAGAAAGGGAATCCCCCGTAGAGCTTTCTGTGGGATGTTTGTTTCTCATGAACTCCTCGGACTGGAATGCTCTGAGTGCTTCATTATAATGGTGCCTGCATTTAAAATAAAGGCTTCTTTGTGAGGTAATCCTCTCAGAGACACAACAAAGTGATTACCTGCACTTTCCCATTCCAGAACAGGGTCTACCTTTATGCCCTTTGGATTTGAATACCATTTGTTAAGAATTTGGCACATTCATTCTGCCATGAGTTTATGATCAATGTAGTTACATTTTGTGGAACTCACAAGCAATCTCCTTAATGGCATCCTGGCTTGCAAATCCTTTTTGAATTTCTACCATTATGGCAATTTTGGTACTACATTTAAAACATAGGGGAGTGGTTTTGCCTGAAACAGGACTAAATTTCACTTCAATCACTAGCTGTAATTTCTTGACTAAGTGTAATTACTAAGTGTAATTTCTTGACTAGCTGTAATTTCATTGCTATCTCATGATAGTGTTTTTATAACATGTGCTCTGTTTTGAGGAAACATTTTGAGGAGACGTTCTCTTTGCTCCTCTTCTCCATAAGAATATGTTCCCTGAGTTTTTACCTTGTTGTTCTCCCATTCATTTCAATTAAAAGAATCACAATTCTGAGAAACTAAAAATTCTCTTAAGATTTTTGACACATGCAGTGCCTCTAATTTTACTGAGTTCAGATCCAGGAAGGCAGGCAAGGATCCCTTTGCAGGTTTTTCCAGGTTTCTGCTACTTTATCCTTTCACCACTCCTGATCCATGGTGCCCCCCTGCAATACTGGGATGGCTACCACATGGCAGTGGCCTTTTCCCTCCAAATGAGCACAGCCTTGCTTCTTTAGGACAGTCCCTGCCTTGCACCATCCTGAGCCAGGCCTAAGCACTGCTCATATTTGCACAAGCCAACATTGTTTCAAGGATACAAGCTCCTGGTCAGGCAGGAGAAGCAGACATAGAATCAAGGCTGTGTCCAACTTCTGTGTAGCACATACAGAGCCACAGTGACCATCAGATCTTATCCAACTGCAGCAACACAAAGGTCCTGAGTTCCAAGGAACAGCCTCAATCCAGTGCATGTACAAAACCCCAGCTGACCCTTGGAATGTCTGCTGTAAGGAAGGAACTCACATCAGTGATTTAAAAGTACACTCTTCAAACCGTACAAACACTTTAGCCACAGGAATAAGCTGCACATGTGTCATGAACCTACACCCAGGCAGGCTGCAAAGCAGCCTCCAGTGATTTCTGATGCTCAGCCACTGGCCAGAGAGACTGCACAGCCAAGAGGTGAGGCACATATGGCAGCAGAGAGTGGGTACCAGGAGCTTGCTCTGTGCCTTCCCACACGTCTAATTTTAACCCTGCCTTGCAGTAAACAGGCTGGTGCTATGTATAGCCAAGCACACTGACTGTGTGTCGTGCTCTGACGTTCTTGGGCCAGGATTCAAAACCAAGAATGCTTGGCAAAGAACTCCCTTGCAGGACCAATGTTACAAACACTGCAAAATCTGAGCTGCCCCAGGTCTGCTCAGCAGATCAAGGGCTGGAGCAAGTGGGGGTGCATTACTTTAGATACAGCAAAAACAACAAACCCTTCTGCCAGCTTCTGAAGCGTTTTCTGAACTCTGTATGAAGCTTTGACTAACTATAGAGCTAAATCACAAGCACAACTCAACAGAAGTTGGGTAATGCAGATCTTTGCCAATTTTTAATTACTCTGTAACATAGATGCATGCCAATCAAATCCACAGGAGCAACGAATGCAGTCCTTTGCTACTGACAATACTGTATCCTTGTCTAGGAATACTCACAAAAAGCAGTTGAGTGGAAAATGGCTCTATTAGGTTCCCTCCCTTCTAAGAAAAGCCTTGAGGTAGTCTCCAAGATTTCCATACTCATTTAATAGCACTGCCATAAGTGGGATTTGAGTTTTGCTGCTTAAAGTTCTTTTATGTCACAACTACTTAGGATCCTCTGCAAAATCTATGGGTTTTGATGAAATGTGACATTTTTATCGTACTCAGTTAAAACAAGTACTGTAGGAAAAGGCCATTCATGTGTTTCAGCACTAAATGTTCTACTGCAGTTAAGTGTACAACTCAAACTACTGATAAGAAGAGACATTTAGGTACAGTAATGATTTCCTCTGCCTTGCTATAGGAAAATCTCTTTCTATTGGTACTGAAGTCTCCTACCTGAGGGAGCTTATAGTAAAGGCAGCATTTGGCAGCATTTAGTCCTTGTTTTTTTGAGGAGTGAAGAATCTATAGATTAGAAGAACAACTCCTCTACAATAAACCATTGCCTGTTTATACTTAGTAAGGATCTGCTAAAGCCAGCTCTTCATCTTTTTTTTTCACTTGTGACACCTAAAATACAGTGTAGAACACAAGCACCTGCATATCTTCAGAATTCTGCTTCCCCTTTCAAGGGACAAGGGTCAGCACTCAATTATGGCACTGGTTCAGCTCATTAATACACATAAATATTTGTGGAAAAAAACCAAGATTTAAGCTCATTTCTCTCCTTAACAAACAGCCATTTTAATGTTTTGTGGATTTACTAATAAAAGTAGTGGTTCACTTTCTAAGCAGATGGGAAGTTTGGCTGCTCATTCCACACTGCCTGAGCAGAAAATTATACATGCAGGTTTTGCTTACTGGCTCTCTTATCCTGAAAACTCTGAAGTGGATTTATAATTTACAAACTGAATCTTGCAAGCAGTACTTACTTCAGTTGGAGCTGTGCAAGATCAAAGTAGGATCACCTGATCTGTAAGACTTGGGACTGCTTCTCCAGAGGAAAATGGTTTGACTGAACTGAAGATTAGGACAAAAGCCCCATACCCAGGCAATACTCTAGGACAGCACTTGGTGACTTCTCACACTGGGAGATACAGTTATGATTGGAGATAGAAGAGTTTCCTGCAAAGATAGAAAACCTCCCACCCTGATCCTGCTCTGCTGCCTGGAAGGAAGGGGCAAAAGGAGAACTGGATGCCTGTGTTCCCTCAGGGAAGCAAATAAAAACAGATCTAAAAGGCTCTATTTTGTCTTGTAAGTTTGTAGTGAATTCTTACAGATGCTTTTGTAAAGTAACAGGTCTGACTTTTAACTGCTTTCACACAGAGCCACAGGAGCTTTTGGGGCAGTGGTTGGAGGGCACAATTTAGAGCCTTGAACACCTGTTTCCACTTAGAAAGTAACCTAGAAAATGGGGATAAAAATGAAGAATCAGTGACAGCTCTTAAGGCATATTTGCTATAGACTTCCATGAAGGCTTTCAGTTTAATGGTATCTTTTCTGCAGCACCTTTTCCAAAGAGCACTTAGGACAAGATGTTTGTGTTTTCACACCCTGCCCCATATGCATTTATTACTGTATGGAAAAGACATGTTTTAAGGTTCTTGCATCAAGTTTTGGACAACTTGTTTAATTCCTCCTCCCAGCACAAAACCACAGCAAACTCTGAGATTTTGAAGAAAACATCAGCAGTTAGGGGCTTAGGCTTAATTTACCATTAGAGTTAATAAGAAAACTTTACAAGGATGTGTGAACAGATAAACCTGGAGACATAATACTGCTACCATAGCTAATCTGGAACAGAGATGCTGCTGAAGAACAGAATCATTTGTGAACTTGCTTACTTTCTGATCATAATCTATTACCTGCTTAGAGACTTACACCCCAGAAAGGCAACCTGAGAGGCAGGAATTATTCCTGCAGAACCCAGCAGTGGCCATCAGTTTGCAGAGGCTTTTCACATGCATCCAACTACTTGAAGGACACGAGGGCAGTACCGTGGTTATTGCACAGGTCTGGGGAAAGCAAATGAAAGATTCCTGGTGGGGAATCCTGACTTCCCTGGGTGTTTTAGAGGAGCAAGTTCTGTGCACTGAGGTGGCAGCCTGGCAGATTTTTGGCAGTCAGTGATTTCATTAAGACAGGAGGAAGATAATGTGATCACCTTAGTACTTTCACTGTCTCTGTCCATGTGTCCTGCTTGCTCTCCCAGGGATCCACCCGGATCCAGTCCGACGTCTCCAGGGCCAGCCTGGCCATCGCCACCCGGTGCCTTGCTGACACCAAGCCTTTCTTCCCATACTTATCACTGACAGGAGACATGATGCCTTCAATCACCTGATATCTTCCTGTGGGGAAAAAAAAAAAGTAGAAAATTAAGACCTCTTCACAGGATTTTGAAAATTTAGGGTGGCTAGGGCCTTGGAAGCTCACTTAGTCCAACCTCTTCAAAGGATAACTTCCACAGTTACCTTCAAAGTTTTAAAGATGCTATGAACAACTTGATTTGGGTTTTGTTCTCAACCCATTTCCAGGAATTACAAAATTAAAATGCAAATGTGTTGCTCCTCTGTGAGCTGCTCACAATTACTATAATTTTATTCCTAATAAATGACCCAAAAAGGAAAGCTGGATAAACTGACAATTTTAAAACACCTGGATATAGTCATAATTGATGTTGCAAACTATCAGAATTGTTAGATAGAATTAAGTTTCATAGTCCAGTTAGTACAGCTTTGATATGGCCAGAGTAAAGAATGACATAACTGACCACTACTTTGTTCTTAAAGATCTGATCATTGTTATTTATCAGAATCATTGTGCCTTTATTTGTGTTAAAGCAAGAATTACTGCATATTATTGCATATTACTGCATATTACTGCAGCTGTTATTGATGTAATTCAGACAAATCAGAAGATTCAAGCACAGAGGTGGGTGGGGCTAGTGGAGTCTAAAATGAGACCTGGAGCACTGTGCTCCACACATCAGCTCAGCAACCACTAAATGCCTTTCTATCTGGCTGAGCATGTTAAATATATTTGACAATAGCCCCTGGTTTTCCACCCCTGTAACACAACATAATCATTAACATAACAGACTGGTTAGATTTTGCAGTTCTGGCTCCAAATCAGGAAACAAAAATAAAGCACCACTGTAAGCTGCAAGCCTCAAGAAACTGAGAGGAAGAGTGTTTCAACTGAACAGAAATGAACAAAATTATTTCTAATGTAACACATGCATTTTAAATAACTATGATAAATATGATACTGAAGAGGAAACAAATCCTCTTCCTTTTTCTAATTCAATTATTTTAACAAAGAAACTTCAATGCAGCATGATACCTTTATTGCTTTGTAAGGAAAACAATACCCCTGACATTTCTGATACTGGCACATGACAATTTAATATTCTTACACAACTCTCTAGCAATGTCACATTTATTTTGATGTAATAAAATCTTCAAAAGAATTTCATCAAATTTGGCTTAAAAAAGCAGCATTAAGATGCAATGAGATTTACATCCTCTTAAGATGTCAGTTCAAACCATCCTCTGTTTTAAAATATTCTCATTACAGGCAAAATGAGCAAGATAAAACTTTCCAGAATCATGCAAAGATGTGTATATAATTAAGTCCATCCCTTGATCTGAAATTGGAAATAATTCCACTTGATTTATGAAGAACAATTATTCTCTCATACTCTGGTATTATACAGTGCTATAACAAGTTGTCATTTAAAGGGAAAGAAATTACAGTTTAAATTTATTTCTTGTTTAAAGGGAAGGAAACTGCAGTTTGAATTCACCACTAAGTTAACCTTATTAAAAAGTTTTTCCTACACAATGATTTTATTTTTCACATTTCAGTTTAAGTTTCTACAGATATAAGTTGTTCAAATATATATTAGAAGAATATATTAAATGAAAAAGTTATGTAACTGTGAGCTCATGCTAACCAAGAATGATATGGGTCTGCCAGACTCTTGTGAGATGGAAAGATTTCAGTCTCTAGTCTGCCCTAGAGCTGCATAAATGGGATGAGATAAGAGCTTCTGATGCCATATCAGCTTGTTCCAAAACAGAAATGAAACCAACTGGAAGAGAAAAATCAAGGTTGGTAACACTTCAGAGAGTCAAACACAGGAATGGCCTGAGAAGATTCACAACTGAGTAACCCAGCACTGTGCAAACAGAATGCATGAGAGCCTTCCACACAGAAACAGAAGCTTTAGCTGTCAAAATAGATGAAAAATATTATCACTGGCTCTAAATAACTTCTTTCCTATTCAGTAATTTAAAGGTTCACCTATTCAAATATGTCCCTCAGTTTTGGCAGGTGTGCAAAGAGGAAATAATTAAATTCTGTCAATCTGGGCTTTTCCTAATGTCCACTGCAATTCTCTTCTCTCTCCCATAAATTATTACAGGTTGCTTCAAACCTTCCTTGGTCCAGAATTATCTTCAAATTCTAGTTCTCTGGAATTCTATTTGTTTTCATCATGTAGTACGTTATTATTGTTTGTCCTAAGTATGTGTAAAAGTCCTCCAGGCCCTCAAGTGGCTTTTTCAAATTATACCTACAAAAAGTTGCAAAAAAGTTCCTCTTGCTATGAACTTATATTCTCCAAGAACTGTTTAGGAGAACAGGCTAGTGCTCAGAAAACTGAGCACAACAAAAGTAGTGAAACAAAGACTGTCCCTCAAACATGCTAAAGCAGATTATTAAGGAAAATTGGTATTTAGTTTTCTGTTATCAAGGTGTCACTGTAAATTGTCACAAACATAACTTGTAATGCTTAATTAGCTTATTAATACTAAAACAAATTTATCAAATGCCAATTTCATACAAAATTGTTTGTGTATTTTGGTGGGACATCTAAAATTAATTTTTTCTGTTAGTAAGTCTGGAATTCACTGGTAGAAATTATGCCAGAAGTAAATAAGAAAGATAAATAACCACTACAGAAAAGGAAATAAATGAAACACTTCCATATATTTAACTCTTGCTCACTACTCATCTTCCTCTAAGTGTCGAGGGACAATCCCCCAAGAGAAACTCTGCAGCTCCCTGGTGTGAACCTACCCAGTGAATGCATTTGACAGAACCCGTTAATGGTGTCACATTTTCCTCAGTTTTCTTAAGATAACAACTCATTATCCTCACCTTTGCCTCGCCACAGATAAAATTTGTCTTTCACACCCTCCTCCTTCGCCCTCCATCCTTTTTGGTCTCACCTGGAAACTTGGGAATGTAAGCATCCTCCACTGGCAACACTTGGGAAACAGGATTAAAAATATCTCAGATAGATTGATTCTAGTACTATTTCTTTGGTCTTTATGGTCAAATGAGGAATACAGTCACAGAGAAGTCAAAGTGCCTGACATTAGGTATTAACAGACTCTAAAGGCATCTGCCACAGTCACGGCAAGTTTCAAAAAACAATTTTAAAACAAGGGACTGGATTTCAGAAAATTTTAGCTGTGTTTGAGGATGTGTAAGGTGCCAAGTTCAAATGAGCAGACAGAAAATCCAGATAAAGAGAATGATTTGAGTCACTCAGGCACACACAGCTATGTGTGTTGTATTTAAAAGGCGGCATGACAAGATTTATTGGCTGATATTAACAGAAATAGGATGAACTACTTGACATGTTGCAATGAAACTGCACTTAAAGTATTCAGAAACCCAATAAAATGTCTTACTTAAAATAGCAACGTATGAAAAATAGGATTAGGCAGCATTAGGAACTGACGAGATGTACAAAAAGCTGGCAGACAGAATTACTGGAGATGTCAGTCAGGATGCACATCAGGGACAGGCACATCATTCATGGCAGTGAAACCTGCCTCTGAAATCACAGAATCCTGCAATTGTTAGAAGTTGGAAAAGCTCTCTGAGATCCCTGAGTCCAACCAGCACTAGAACATGTCCCCAGGTGCCACATCCACACCACCTTTGAACACTTCCAGGGTTGGTGGCTGAACTCCAGCCAGGCTATGGCCCAGCTCATCATTGCAGCCTGATTTGTGATGGAGCAGCACTACTGGAGCAGCAGGAGGACAAAGCCATTCCCAAGCCTAGGAAACATGTCCCTCACACTAATTAATTAATTCCTCACTCATTTCAGGCATCCAGTTTGGATGTCAGCTCCAAGGTGCACTGTTCCCTCTGAGAAGGGAATCACTGCTGCCTCAAGTCAGACAATCCCTGTTCTCCAGCCCCTCCATCAGCTCCCAGGCTGCAGCTGCTGCGTCTTCTCAGCAAATAAGCTCCAGTTTCTCCTCTCCTTCCCTGAATAATCCCAGAAGTGGAAACAGGGCTAAAACCATTAGAGAATGACCAATTAATTTCCTGGGTAGGAATGGTTTTACTATAAAACAGGCATCCAGAAAGTCACTTTTGTCATGCTGCCAACCCCTTCTGCTTGAGAAACTGTTCCCTGTGGAGGAGGGGCCATAGATGGGATTTGTGCACCCACACTTCCAAACACACACATCTGCTCTTGGAGTCCCTGCAGACACAGCCCCCTCTGCTCGGGGTGGGTAAAGCTCCTGCAGGCAAACTGAGCATTCTGACTTTGCTGCCACGCTGGGTTAAGCTTTCAGAAAGTGCAAAGACAACACTGTAGGGAACCCAGACACCAAGAAGGATTCCTTAATGCAGAAAGCCCTTGTACTTGTAAGGCTTCACAAATTAAACTTAGAAGCCAAAAGGCAAGTCACACCCTACCCAGAACTAGGCATTGACATCAGGTGTAATATAATGCACAACTTCCATTTCAACCTTTCAAAAATTCATTTTTAATATGATTTTTACTAGACTTTAAGCAAACTGCCCTGAGTAAGGGGTGGAGTCTTTCTAAACTGACCCTGGAGCAGACGAGACATTAAATTTTTTCAGACAGAATAATAATTCATTTCTCAGTTCAGTCCTTATTTAAAGTCAAAGAGAAATGTTATTGGAATATAATTTATGACTTAAATAGAATTACTAGTTGGTCTCATATTACTTTTCTACTCTTTGTATACCTGGGCAGCAGAATCAGTTATAAAACTACAGTGAAGAAAAGACAGTTAAAAATCACCATTTAATCCTTTATTTCCAGTCCTGAAGGAGCAACAAAATAATTTTAGTTCTAGAAAAACAGAAACTTGTAGAGGCTGCTCTCAAAGTAGCTCTGTAATTCCCCCTCATGACAGTGAAAGTTTCCTCACAGGATATTCTGAGTAAGCAGCTGCTGCTTTTACTACACAGTGCTATCAGTGGGTTCCCAGGTTCTCTCCCCCTGCTCAGTTTGTCAGCCAAACTATCCTTTTACTATTATTTGCTGTTCAGGTTCCTACTGAACCTCCTCCCTAGGAATTTATCTGTCAGATTCCAACAAATAATGATTCCCTCCCAAGCACTTCCAGAAACCTAAGTGAGTATTTTAGCTACCAGATGAAAAAAAGTAAAAGAAAAAAAAAAAAATCCCTGAGCAACTAAGGAGCTGATCAAGCTTAAGAGTTCAAGGCTTTTCAGTAGCATTTCTGATTCTTTCTTAAACTCCTGATGTTACCACCTCACTCTTTTGTTGCCAAAACATTCTAGCCTGATGGCATCTTGCTTTTCTGATCTTTTTCTAGGACAGATACAGTGCCTCTTAGTGAAGACAGATAATGAATAATTAACATCTCATCTTTTTTCCAGTTTCCCCCGGCTGTCAAAACTGCTACCTGGAACTTTTCTTCATATTAAAAAACATTGTATCATAAAAGCATAGAATTGGAACATAAATGATTTTCCTAAGTTTCAAAATTATTAACCATATTATTTCACAAGGTTCAGCCAGTGCCATGAACAGGATCCTCAAAGTGCTGATAAAACTTTTCCTCTCTCTACATGAACACTCATTATACTTTCTTATAACTGAGGTAATGCCAGACTTTCTATACTGACTATCCCATGAAAGCTTTACATTAATATTAGTAAAGAATATTAAAATGAACCCAGTAAAGTAAGAGTGATCTAAGTGAGTATTGAAAACTCTTTCCTGCTTCTCCCAGCCCTCACTGACCTGTCTGGTGCAGGTGGTCTCTGGCCAGCTCAAACAAACGCATGTGCATGTTGGTGGTGGGGTTAAAGGAGCCACAGGCCAGGAGGATGACAGGGATCCTGCTCCTCATCCTGACAGCAAAGCATCACACCTCCTCCCTGAAGAAAATAAAATTAAAAGAAGAGACAAAGTTGAGTAAGAGCAGTCTGCCCTTGGTTCCTGAACTAAAAGGAGCTGTTTCCAGAAGTGGGTGTTCCTGGAGCACCAGTCAGCTCCAGCTCCACAGATCAGTCCCGTCCCTGCATTCAGCACCTGCCTGCTCAGGAACTGTTCCTGGGTATTAATTAGGAGAACAGCAACACTTTCTGCTTCCCCACACACAGACTAGATGGCTAGAACATACTTCTAGAAATAAACACTCATTATTAAAACCCGAGTCTTTTCGAATTATTTTTAATTTTTAACTTGCTTTTATTAGAGAGAAAGGTTTTGTTCTGTCTTTGTGGCCAGTGACGATGTTGGAACCCACAGGTCTGCTACAAAATCTGATTGATTTTTTTTATTTTAAATAACTTCTTACAATGAACCTTTGCAACATGTGACAAAACCTCAGGTGCAACACCCAGTCCTAAAGGTGTGACTTCCTTGGAGCTGGGCAGGCAGCACTGGGGTCAGCCAGCTGGCAAACACTTCCAGGCAGATTATCAGCGCTGGCCTGTGTGGTTCCTGTTAGGCTGCAGAGCAATGCACAGTGCACCAACAACAGGGAGCAGCAGGGAAGAGGAGGCACAGCTGTGTCAGGAAATCCCCAGGGCATTAAAAAGCTGTGAACAGGGGGAATGGGTAGGGAACAATGCTGTGAAGAGCCTTGCAGGGATGCTTACAAACAACCCTGATATAATTTGATTAAACTGTCAGTCATCTACTGAAAATGTAGCAAAAATCAGTTTCAATCCCCTGTGCTTGGAGCTATTTACTTGCATAACTCTTTTAAAAATTAATCCAGAATACAACCAGCACGATAAAAACAATTGTGTCCCACATCCATGTCTGCAAATCCAAAGACTTTTCCTAGAATTTGAAATCTCTGCATTGCTCACACCTGTGTATCATACCAGCCCTCCCCATCAGACAGCACAGGTTGCCTGCAGGAGACACCTGCATCCCAAACTTCAGAACTCAGTCTTGAGATAACAGACTAAACCCATCACAGCTGTGTGTTCTGATCAGCCAAAACTCATTCTCCATCTGCACTGTACCTGTAGCTCAGAGCTCACCTCTTATTGTTCCCAGTTCTTACAGTCCCTTTTCTCCACCCTTCTGACTTACAAAAATTTATTAATAATGGTTAAATCCATGTCACCTCGATGTTTTATAGCTGCCAACATGATCAGTTCATTTATTTACAACCTGAAGACTGGGACTGTACCATGGAACAGCACTCAGTGCACCAAGCAAGTGTTAATATTGTAATTTGTGACTTTTAGAACCTTTGACATTGAACCTTCTCACTGAGCAAATTCCTTGAAGCATTGAGTGCTATTTATACCTCCAGCATGTAGTACTGAATAAAACAATTGTTTTATAATGTTTTTGTTCTACTTTCCTCATTTCTCATACCTTCCATCACACTAGGGGAGACACACTGGGGAGAAAAGACTTTCTGGCTGTAGAGGCACTGAAAGCTAGCAACAGTTTTATGGTCTGTGACGGGAGCAGCTGGAGGAACCTCCTTTCAGTGCACCCTGATCTCTCCTCTGGTTTACTGCCCTGTGCAGACACAAAGACTCACACATGAAAACTGTGTGCAAAATGTACAGCTTCTTCACTCAGTAAAAAAAAAAAAAAGAAACGTTCTTTTGTTCAGTATCAGCAATTCTGTAAATGTATCTCCATTGTCGGGGGAAGGTGTTTCTGCCCTGAAACAGAGCAAAACATCAGCATCTGAATGGAGCTCCCAAGTAAAAGTCCGGGCTCTCCTGTGCTCCCTCCTGTTCTGATCGAGTGCAGTTTGTATTTCCATAGCTGTTCCTTTATTTGCCATCTCAACTGAATGATTTCTTTTGCTTTGCTTTTAATTCTACAGGCTAGTCTATTTCTCACCTGAAACAATGGTGTTGGACAGTTTCATCACAGCTCTTACTCATTTATACCTGGAAACTCCAGGGAAAGACTTCAACCTGTGATTTTTAGTGATAACTTGACAGTACTGATAATGGAAACTCAAAAATCAAACCGCCATCACCATCAAACAAACACAAACAACAAAAAAGAAAACAGAAAAAAAAAACACAAAACAAACCAAGATTGTACTAACAAGAAATAAACATGTAATGAAAAAAGCATCTCACAAGGTATTATACATCTTTAAACCCCCAAACATGCCATACATATATATTTTTATTGTTATTATTATGTTTTAATCAGTGTTTTTATTTTTACTATCCCCAAATATAGTGCACCCTACACCTATTCAACAGATCTAGGACAACTTTTAGTATTTGAAACAAAACTTTCTGATTCAGTTGCTGCCTCAGCTGGTATTAATTACCTGAGGGGTTTTAAATCATTTGAAAACCATTCAAAGTAACAGGAAAAAAGAGAGTCAAGTGATTTTTCAGCTAAGCTCTCTTGAGAAATCAAACACTGGGGAAAGTTTAAACACAGAGTTTGTGTGCCCCACTCTGGGCCGGTGTTCCAGCAGCCCTGGGCAAGCAGTGAATTCCTAGAAATGCCAGTCTGCGTTTTGGGAAGCTTCCAACAACAGGGACACCGTGTGGCAATGCAGAAAAGGGCAGTCACCTTCAGATGGGGAGGCCACACTCAAGCTATATAAAAAAGGTTTAATGATGGACAAAGCATTATGATTCTCATTAGATAACTCCTGCTAGTTCTTTTTCTACATTCCTACAATTATAGGAATTTGCCTATATTCCTACAATGTGTCAATAACAGATGACATTACAAATGACCACAGTTAAGTTCTGCTGAAAGTCAGTAATTAGAGCCATATCTGATTAATTATTAGCAGCAGAATGGAGTGCTGAGCAGCACAGTCTGATTCATGAGCTGTTAACTTAGTAAACTGGAGAACAAGACACTGATACGTGCATGCTATGAGCAAACCTTGAGCAAACATTTCTGCAAGTAGAAATAAACCAAATCCTAGCACAGGATTAAAGTGCTATCTCCTCCTGTGAGGGTGAATCTAGATTAATTTAGATTAAATTTAGATTTGAACAAGTTCAAAGCTGCTGGATTCCGTTGTTTTCCTGGGCCACATCATTACCTCCTATAAATTCATTCAGATGCATTGGGACCAGCTGTGTTTCACCAAGTGACACCAAAAATATTAGAGTTGTGAGAAGACTTTGATAGTTAGGAAATAAAAATACATTTAGTAGCTGACCCAAATCATAGCAAGCCACAGTACACAAATATCCTTTAAATAGATGACTAGATAGGAGAGTTTTTCATGCTGTTACTAATAAGAGCTGCTGCCATAGAGAATTACTCCAGCCAGTAAGTTCCCAGCATTTGCTGTCACCAAAACAAATCCTCCACAACAGTGAGGAATATTTACCTGTATATCCTCACCTTCTCTTCAACAATAAACATATGTACCTGGGTGAGGAAAAATGGAAAACGTATAATCTGGGGCAGTATTTTATTTACTCATCAAAAAGTTACTCACCCCAGCCACAATGGATTTTGCAAGGAACATATGTATATTACACACAGCCCAATATGATGCTGTAACCCTCCAAAATGGCTTTTTCAGGGCCACATGGTGAGTCATGTTATTATTAATCATGTTATCAGTGATTCAAATTTATTTGACTTTCACTGAAAGCCATGACAAGATACATGATTTCCCATCAGATTCACCATATCAGAACTATGAAGCTGCTCCTTCCAATCTCCAAACCAGACTTTGTCAGAGAACACAGGTCCATCACAGCTTTGGAGAAATCACAAGATCTGCTCCCCTCCTCACTGCAGTATTCACTAGAGCAGCAATTTATCCAAGCCTATAAAAATCATCAGGGCTTTTTCATGTGTAACACTGAGGATGGCTCAAACACAACAAATGCTGCCTTTAACACTGCACAGGGGGTTTTGCCTGAGATAGACCTGCTCACTTTAGGGGGACTCGCTATTTCTTCTTCCTCTCTGTCCAGGCAGCAATTTTCCCAACAAAACAAAAAGTTCTCTGTTAACAAGTGACCTCAGAGAAAACTACCTGTGGCCCTAATTCCAAGTGCCCTGGTAGCAACCAGAGAAAGCAGCCTCAGCAGAAGTCTCCTCCTCTCCTGAGATCATAATCCTTCAAATCACAGCACAACACTCTTGCCATTCCTTTATTTCAAGCTGTATCAGTGGGAAATTCCCTTTCACAGAAGAACAAACAAAACCACTCTATCAGTTACATCTCTAATATCAACCTAAGCATGACTTATGGTTCCATTTACTTGGAATGAGTTTTCCCTTCTGAATGCATGTAGTTTTCTGTTTTCAGCTTCCAATCCCAACTTTTTCTGCTTCACTGGTACAGAGAATTGGCAGTTGAAAGGGACTAAGGAAGAAAATACACCACAAAAAGTACACACTGACAAAGCACAACAAATACAAATAACAAACTGAGCACAGGACTCATGCAGCCTGAAATACATGCAAATATTGAATCTCCAGTTAATAATGAACACGGCATAGCCTTCAACAATTTTGAACTCTGAAAAATCTGAGCAAAATTATTGCTTAGCACAAGGTTATTCTCAACACACAAAACAGTGCCTGTGAATTCAAGTCAACAACATATTTTTTTAAAGCTGTGAGTTGCTCCAAGTTTACAACTAGATTTCCACAGTGGGGCACAAGAGTGTCTGGTCCCAGAGTCCAGCCAATAAATTATGCACAGAGATACTCCCACGATAATATCCCGTATGATATATTTTTCTTAGTATTCTTAAGAATATTATGTTAATAACATTCTTAATCATCCTGCAAAATAATCATGCTTACAGGCTGCCCATTGCCTGAACAATAAGGAATACAACAACTCAACAACACAGAGTTCAGAAGCCACCATTCGTGCACAATGACAGTAAATTCCCATATTTTTAACATCCCTATACTTTGCATTTAAATATTATGAGGTTATTTAAGATTTTCTGCTGCCCTTAAACAGCAAACATGTAAAGACAACCACAACATAATGTCCTTAACGTTCTTTTTCTCTATTAGGGAAAATAATGAAATAATTCCATTTTGTACAAAAGGCATTAACTACATTCTAGCTGCTCATAAAACACTTGATGATACTCAGACATCGAGCTCTGCAGCAGTTTCATCTGGTTCCTAGGCCAGTGATATTCCACTAACCCAGAACCATGCAGAAAATAAGTAAAAAAGGACCAGACCAGCCAACACCTCGTACCCAGTGTTTCTTGGATAGAGCAGGATCTCGCTGGCCTCACACAACACAATTCCCTGCACAATTCTACAGCGTTTCCACAACTCAGGAGAATACAATCATCTCCTGGTAGCTTGTATTTCCCATAGTATGATCTTTATAATTACGGCTCCAATAATCCCTAGTGATCACTCAGCATGTGACACTCAACTCCCTTCCTATTCTTTGTGCCCGTATCACACTAATAAATAAGCTTTTCCTTCTTCTACAGTTGTCTAATCTATTCTAAGTAAAGCCAGTAGTCCTCCTTCTGTTTGCATGTACGAGTCAGTCATCCACAATGCACAGTATATTGATTTACAGAAAAAGAGGATTCACGCAGAACTGCAACTCTGGGAGCCTATTTTTAGGCAAACAAACTGCTGATTTAGTGAAAGCACCAACTTGTCTGTCAAAACAAATTCTTACTATTTAACCAAATTCTTCAAGAGTTCCTGTTGAGAAGCCATTCAGAGTGATTTTTTGTCTATCAACATCTCGGTAATTTTCTTTCCACTAGAAAAACACACTTAGCATATCCTAAGGCAAACCTCAGAAACTGAGCTCACACAGAAATGGAAGATAAATTTCAGTGATAAAGAAAACATTTTCAGTCACAAAAATCTGCTCTTACAAAGCTGGTTTTAGAAGGCAGCAAGCTAATGAAACCCCTAGCAGTACTACTGCAGAACACTCAGATGCAAATAATCCTATTTAGCACCCACGGTGTAAGGCAGGATTTCCAGAACACAGAGCAAGACCTGCCTGTGCCAGATCACGGGGCTGGATGTCATGTCTTTCAAACATCTTCTGATGTTTTTGAAGTTCTCCATTATCCTCTGTTACCCTGCATGACTAATTTCTTCATTTTTGCTAGTTATTGTTCATAAAAATGCACGGTACTTGGTGAGCAGAGCGACATCCACACAACTATTTGAGTGGTAATTGCACCAAATCAGCAATGTGGTGGGAAAAGACACAGATGTGAAGCTGGCTGGTGGGACTGGGGCACTTCTCCAGTGGCACCTGCTGGGCCAGGGCAGGCAGGTGTGGCTTGACAGCTTCACCCTGCCAACCTCACCTGCTCCAGGTGCAGCAGCAGCAGCTGAAACGTTGTCTGAATTAAATCCTTGGAAGTCATCACTGCTATGAAATCCAGTTTGTCTCTTAAATTATTTTAAAAGGCACAAGCTCAAACTCTCCTTTGACAGGACTGTCACCCGTTGCGTCCTCAGTGCTCCCCACACGGATCTCTGGACTTCTCAAAGGTCTTTGAGATCATCCGAAAGCAAATTAGATTGTCATAGATAGGCTAAATACTAAAATCCGCGTTTCTGAAGTTAAAGGCACGAAGGCAGTTTACTTGTACAATCACCCAGTGGAACCAGACTTCAGCAGCAAAGCACACCTGCGAAACGAACGTGGGCTGTATTGCTACAAAGCTTAAAGAAAACAAACATCATGCACTGTTTATAAAACCAAACAGCAGCTACTACACACTATTAAAGCCGGGGAGAAAGACGAGTATGTTACGCGTGAAGGCCACATTGACTGAAATAAACAAAAAGTAACCATATCTGCTGTTGTCCTCTTGAACTCTCACTGCACTTGGCTAGGTGGGGGGG
>WEIU01012973.1:0-42953 GCA_013389925.1 Aegithalos caudatus | reverse complement strand
CACAGGAGGTGTGTTTTATTCTGTCACCTGAGGTGTGTTTTATTCTGTCACCTGAGGTGTGTTTCTATTCTGTCACCTGAGGGTGACTCCCAAACTTTCGGCTTCCTGCTGTTACTGAGGACGGGCCCTGCGGCGCCAGGGTTGTGCTGACAGCGTGGGGAAGGTCGGCCTTTGGAGGATTGGAGTATTAATGAACGTGTTGGAAAATTCACAGCGCCGGTTTGTGTGCACAAAAGAGACAGAGAAGTCCTGTAACTTGGTTGGAATAAAGGGAGAGACCGTGGGGCATTTCCCATGGCAGCTTTCAAATGGTTGGGGGTCACAGCCCCATTTTTGCCCAATTTCCCATCCACGTCACCCTCTTGCTTTCCCTACTGGCCGAGGTTCTCGCAAGGTACAGAGTTCCTGAATCCCCTACTCCATATCCCTCTCTACTATGTATCCTCCTCCCCTTTTGTTTTTCTTTTATGTAACAAAACATAAAAACATGGTAGCTCTATTAATTCTTCTTTCTCTCTAAGTTCAGGAATTTAGCACGGCCTTGGCTGAGCAATAGTCCATGCCAATTAGTACCTTTTTCTACACCTGACAGTCTCATCCATCGCTTCCCAATGTGCAAGTCCTTGGCCCTGTCTACAAGCAGATTGACATGTGTTTGTAAAGACACAGTCATCTTACTCCTTTGATGAAGCTCAGCTTTCTCTGTGTCAAATGGCCCCACAAGGTCATCTCCATCAGCTATTGAATATTTTGCAAAATGCACCAATGTCATGAAAAGTGTGTTAAATAGTGTGTTGCAAAAGGTGAAGTCCAGAAAGTTTTAAGTAATTTGCTTCTTTAATTCTTAGGTATATAAAATCCAGTTTTTTGAGATGTCAGAATGTCACCAGTTAGGTTTAGAGTCCACCACAAACATCCTCTTTTTCATACTGTTGAAGGGAAACACAAATGTTCCTCTTGTCTGATATTATGGTAAAAAATAAATAGAATTGTGGGATGCATTTTTAAGTTCTACTGGGTAAAATGCACACACAACCAATGAAGCTTCACTCCTGCACAGAGGCCATAAGATGTACTTCAGATCTTTCATTGCCCTTGCAGCAAGCTGGCCAAGAGATGGTTTTGGCAGTGGGGCTTTGGCTTCAGACTGGGAGCAGAGTTTGCACTTTTGAGGTTTAACTTCAGGGGGATAAAGTGGCAGTGCTGAAATTGAATTGAAAGTATGCATGGATGTGTATTTCTCCATGACATTTCCATGCTTGTCTTTGGTCCTGCTTTGTTCACATAAAGTTCCATTTTTCATAGACTACAACTTGCAATTTGAGATATTAGGAAACTATTATTGTTAGTGGCAAGGGTGACTTCTGGCATTGTTTAAAACAGGGAGAGTGTTGAATGAAGACTACATGAGCAATTTCTTATACATAAGCAGTCCAGACTGTAGGTGCTTAACTTTTAAAAGCTGTGAGATTTTATAATGATGAAAAGCCAGGCTGGCAACTTTGAAATGAACTGATGTATCCGTATAAATAATCTTTCTTACAAAAGGACCTAGAACTTTGTAGAAAAAGCAATTCCCCAACTCCCTTTGAGAGACAAAAGTCCATTTTAAAAAACTTTATGACATGACATCCTGTGTTTAATGAACCATTTATTTTGGCTGACCAGCCTTAATAAACATATGAAGTTTTGTTTTTTCCGAAAAGTAGTAGCTAGGGCTAAAACCTCCTCTTTCTAGAGTTTGAATTACTGCTACATGTTCTGTCAATATAAAAGAATCCCTATTAAAGGAAACGTTTAATTTATAGAAAAGACAACCAATCCAAAGGTTAAATCTTGTGCATCAGGTTGGAAAACTACGGATGAACTGGTGAGTGGGCACAAATTAATGTGGCTCCACTGATCCCAGTGGAGCCAGTTTTGTGTTGGCTGAGGTTCTGTCCTTCACCACTTTTGTTGTAAACTGAATCACAGGTGTATTAATAGGCATTTCTGGCTTGCTGCCTTTAAGCATAAGGTTTCCACTTCACATTAGTTTTTAAGAAACTGTTTAATAAATAAAAAGGCTTCAAAACAGACTAATTTGCTGAAGGTAACAAATAGAGCACTAGGTGTGATCCTAAGCTGGGTTCTCCACTGAGCCCTCTGGAAGTCAATGAAATTGCAAACCATGCCTGCAGTGCAGCGTTGTGAAAGGATGATGAGGGCAGAGATGGGTATCAGACAGGAAGGTGTACAAGAGCTGAAGCACTGAGATGCTCCTCTGCAAGGGAAGAGGAGATGACCACAGAAAGTTCCCCAGGGATAATGAAAGATGGACTAATTAAAACCTGTCTTCCAGCAACCAAATGAAGAAAAAGTTACCCCTACAGAAGAACCATGTAATGTTCTAGCAATTACCTAAAGAGAATGGTAATCACCGAACTGGCTTCTACTTTTTATCACAGAATTATTTTCATGGGTTTCTGGCCTAGTTTCAGGGAGAATTTGGAGCAACATGTTATTCTCTTACTCTTATATTAGTATCAAGTAAAACATAAATCAGAATACCCATGTCAAGGTGTGAAGATGAGAGTATGGAATCCCAAGCCAAAGTTGTTCCAGATGTTGTGAATTTGTTTTTGTAAGAAAATTTGGCATTTAATGCAGTTCACGAGATGTAAAACTCCCAGGGTCTTACACAAGTTGTGCACACTGAGACTGTAGAATTAGGGCTTGTATTTGTAAATTAATAAATAATATTCTAGTTCTTGGCATCTGCTCTGTTCTGAGGTGTAGTTCAGTTCTGAAGAGAATTCTATTGGGACGAGAGAAGTGTTCACTCGTCTTTCCCCTCCATACCAGAGTTGGAGAGCATTAGCTTGAAGCTTTGGAGATATTCACATGGCTTCATCTGCACACAAGTAAAGGAAATACACAGCTTTTATCTAGAAATTACTAATGCTGCAGTTACAGCTACTCTGAATATGACAATATTACATTGAATGTCACAAATATGGATGGGCAAGAAAATATTGACTTCCTGCAAATGAAAATCATTCTGTTGGTTGATTGCTGTTGGAACTGAAGGCAAACATTAGCAATTCCTTTATTACTGAGGCAAACAGCAGGAATCAAAAGGCTAAACTGCAGTACAGAAACAAAACAAAGCAGGCTCCGGGGTGCTGAGTCCTCTGAAGCCACAGAAGATAAATGAGCTGAGGTAGAGACAGGGCAGAATACAAAGCTTTGTCTGAAAGCCAAGATAAAACCCAAACCAACTTAAAAAGCCTCAAGAACAATCATAAAACTTTTCAACTTGGCTGTGAGGAAGGCTTATCTAGAAGATAAAATACAAACAGGGAAAGGGAGATAAAATTTTTCACTTGTTTTGGGTTCCACGACCATCAAAACAGTCTTTTTTTTTCCCCCCACAGGTGAACAGAATGAAATGTTTGGTTCATTTCTTTCTGTTTTTAGAGTCTCTCAGACATGCATTTTAAATTGCCTTGGGTTCTTTTTTTCTCCTTCTCTTTAATCGTCCACTGTTTGTAAAGTTATGTCAATATGTATCGATTGTTTTTGTCATTTCCTTTACTTGGTTGTATTTTGCATTTTAGTGGAACTTGCTTTGTTTGCATTATGTTTCCAATGACATTTCATATTATCTTGCCAGCACAGTATGTGGTGTTACTGGCTGATAAAATCTTACAGCTGTTCAGTATTTTAATCACAATTAAAAACAATTTTCAGGGTTGTGTCTGGAGATAGCAAAAACAACAACACATGACAGTCCAAGAGAAACTTTGTAAGATCATTTAAAAATCAATTTTTAATATAAGAGATTTGATACTGTTTTTTCAAGTGGATTTTATGAAAGTATTTGGCACTTGGCTTTTCATTCATGCATTTTTTGGGGATCTCTGTTGGTGAATGTTAGCGTAGTGCTGTGTTCCTCTGTAACTTACAGAATTTACCTGCAGGTATTTCTAATAATTGTACTGGAAACCAGAGCACCATTTTTGTCAAATGTCAGCTTTCCTATACCTAAAGCCTCTGTATCATTGGAAGTTGGAGATTTCTGCTGAGCTGAAAATGGGAGTAATCCCATTACCAGAAGGAAACCACTTCTATTTTCTTGGTATGGCTCTGTTCCAATTCAGAAAGGACCAAGACAAAAAAATACTGCCACTGTAACCTGAAATACATTTCCGTGCAGTGAAGGTGCTGTAACATCCCCACTGTGGGACATGGGAACCCAGCAGAATTTGAACTTCTCTCTGTAGTGTTGTCCAACACTGGCACTTGCTGGATCTCCATGTGCCCTGTGCTGATGATTTTAATTAAACTGCTTTTAGCTCAAATGTGGCTGTAGTTAATATGGAAGTGTATCGTGGTGGCATATTTGTGCTGGTAATGTTCTGACTGCAGAGTGCTCGTTGATCTCTTGCACAGATAGGGCAGAGAGAAAGGAGATGAGTCCAGGACTGGAAAGCATTTGGGTTTTCATAAAATTGGGTCCCTGACACATTTCCCTTCAGAAAAGATACAGAGAGGATTTTCTGTTCTTTCAACGCAGAACAAAGGTTAATTTCAAATCTTGAAGGTTTGCTGTGAACCAGAGCTGTCATTTTTGGGGATCTCTGTAATTTTTAGAATAGGTTCTCTGTAACACTGGATTGTGTAACATATAAAAACTAAGATGTGTATAAGATGTGCATTTCATTACTGCTTTTCTGAGAGGAATTGCTGTAAAGGCACATCATTTCCCCGCTCTCAGAAACAGAGGTACTCCAGCCTTTGATTCTTCTGTCACAGACACACAGGTTTTCTGAAATACTAGTTTCTTGTTTTTTCTGAAAGCAAACCATACTTAAGAGTTTTTTTCCCCCATGTAACCTCCTTTTCCTCTCTAGAGTTGTCAGGATGAAATTGAGAGAATTTTTCCCTTCCTATAACTGATCTCTGGTTAGTACAGTGGGATTTTTGTGGACAAAGAAAGTGCTCAGGAGAGTGTGGGGTTTGTGTTTTGGGGAGGCACTGCAGGGTCACTGTGGCCACAAGGAATTCCCTCTGTGCCCACACAGTGGCTCTTGGCACCGTCACCAGGGCACGGCAGAGGGCAGCTGCAGTCCCTCACTGCCAGTCAGGGGCTGCCTTCCCTGCATACCTGGAACTGCCACCCTCCTCAAGGACTATGGAGGCACAGCATGGTTTTAATTTTAAAAAGAAAGAAATTGGGTTTTTGTTCATATTTTTACACTTTTAGGACATGCAATATTGTACTTCAGAGAGTAAAAATTAAAGGTGCTGTAAACATTACATTTTCCCCATTTTTTGACTATGGTTTCTGTTATCTTTGTCAGCTAGAAGATTTCTTTTTCTCATCCCTCACCAGTTTAGTTTTTAGTGACTTGGCCAGAAGATTATTTAATCTGTTTTATATAAACCTTGAAGTGATACAATGAGGCATAGTCATAATGCTTAAAATCTTGATTTCAGTATCATTAAATAGAAAGGTTCTTTTACAAAGCTGTATTGTGCAGTACAAAGCATCAAGGCTTCCATCCATCTTTATTTCTTTATTGTTCCTCATTTAGGCCCAGATCCACACTTGCATGCCAGATGGCAGCTGCAGAGGAGTTTCAAGTTCTAGCAGCAGTGGATGGAAGCTAAGTGCCTCTTGAGAAGGGAAAGCCAGATTGCAGATTCCTTTCAATTGTACCTCATGACTTATTGCCAGTCACTAATTGGTTTGCCCATACACAGGCAATTCAGAATCCAGCAGCACTGCCTGACTTTGTCTGGAGCTCTGTTCTTCCTGCAGAGATCACTGCTGAAATAAACCCTTGCAGAGAAAAATATTTCATATGGAGCACTGGGAAAAGCAGACTTAAGGGTTTTTGTGGTTTTTGTTTGTTTGTTTGTTTGTTTTGTTTTGTTTTTTTTTTTTTTTTTTTTTTTTTTTTGGGGGGGGTTTTTTTTTTTTTTTTTTTTTGGGTTTTTTTTTTTTTTTTTGGGTTTTGTTTTTTTTTTTTTTTTTTTTTTTTGTTTTTTTTTTTTTTTTTGTTTTTTTTTTTTTTTTTTTTTTTTTTTTTTTTTTTTTTTGGGGGGGGGGGGCTTCTTGTTTTACTTATTTATGGGTTTTTTGTTGTTGTTTTGGGGTTTGGTTGTTTTTTTTTTTGGCTTTTTAATTTTTTTTTTTTACTTTTCATACCTACTGTGTCAAGATTTTTTCCTTCAGAAGAGTAATAAAACCTTGTTTAACAGTCATTGTTAGTTATTGTTGCAAAATAGTGTAGCTGACTGTGATATGCTAACAATTGATGGTATATTCATATTTAAAACAGAGACAGAAATTATAAGTAGACCTTGGTCTATTTTTCATTAAAGATACGAATGTTTTCATTAAAATCTTCCCTTCCCACATATTTATGAGTTCATTTTCATTTTGGTCCTGGATGGGGCATTTGACTTATTTAGACAGCATCCAGAGAGCCAAGAGAGCCAGCTATGAAAAACACAGGATAAGTCAGGAATGAGAAACTGCTGGTTATTTTCACCACTTGGAGGCCATGAGTGCCTCTGGAGCTGTAGAGCAATGATGATTGCCATTGTTGTCGATGAAAGACAAAATCTGTGTGTAATGGTACAGCCTACAGCCAAGCTTGTAATAAGCCCTTTAAAAGGTGAAGTATCCACTTAGGAAGCAGCATCTGTCATGCAGTGAAATGGCAGTAATTTTCCAGCTAATGCAGGACCAGCATTATCTCCTGAACTTGTCATTTTCACTAGATGTGTTTTTACTGAGTGCAGTGACAACATAACAGTTATGTGGGAACAGAAAAATGAACAGCTGTCTGTGTTATAAATGATTATTACTTGTCCTGAGGAAAAAAAACCAAGGAAAAACAGGCTCTGTAATTAAGATCTTCAGTGTCTGTTGTCTTTGTTGCCCGTGTGTCTGTGATCACAATCCCAACAAAACCAGAAGTGGAGCTGTGAGTGTGCAGCTCGTCAGGGCTGTAACACCACACAAGTGGGTAAAGAGCACATCTTGTTAAATAAACATGAAGTAAATAAATCACTGGGAGTCGATGGTACTTACCAAAGGTATTCTCAACAAAGAAGGGTGTGAAAGAGTGGAAATATTCCCAAGTAGAGCAGAACCACATAAAATATGTGGAGAGATCACAGGGGAGATTCCCAGCGCTTCAGCTGGACCGTGAATTGAGTTCACATCTTGTAAGTTATTGTTTGCTTCAGAAAATCGCTAAATTGACTTTACCTGTTGAGGGCCCCACCAGTAAAAGAAAAAATAAAATCACAGACCAGCATCCAATCACAAATGAAGCTGTTTAATACTTGGATAGCTGTGTAGTCAAACCCACAGTCTGCAGGGAAATGAAATTTAGACATCTCAGATGTGTTAGAAAGCAAGGAATGAAGAGTCCTACAAATCCTAGTTCAGGTCTTTTCAGTGTTTTACTTTGTTTTTCCTCCAGACCTACAGGAGAATGGGGTACTTGCAGTCACCTCACCTCTAGAGCTGAGACAATGGCTTATAGCTGACATGACTTGAAATTCTTTCTTGAGATGGGAAGAAATGCTGTTGCTCATCAGCAACCACAGGGTGTTTAGGTGAAAAAAGCAGTTATGTAGCAGAATGCTCTCACTTGGGGGTTTGATAGCAGCAATGAGGAGTCATTTATCCAACACAAGGGTGTCTGCAGCTGTTCCTCGAGCAGAATTTAACAGATGTTGGGGATCCGCTGGGTTTGTGTGAGTGAGTGACTGCTGCAATAGTGCACCCTCAGAAGGGGGCTTTGGGTACAGTGCACTCATCTGGGATCTCTGCAGAGTGATCAGTGTAGTGGGCTCTGTCATGGCCCTGGCAAAACTCTGACCTGGTTTGATAAATGCCTCTCAAAACATAGCTGTGTGTTGGTGGATAAAAATGGTGGGGGTGCTTTGTGTTGTAAAGGATTTCTTAAACCCTCCGAGGGAAAACAAGTAACTGCCCAGGACAGGGATAAGTCTGTTACGGTTTGGAGTGGATGTGTTTAGAGGTGAAACCCAAATATTTTGGGGGAATGGCTGCGAAGACAGCAAAAATTAAGGTAAACTGCAAAAAGATATCTGAAATGGTTTTCTACTTTGTGGTGGTCTGAAGAGAAATAAGAATAAGAATGGTGAAATAATACCAGAGTCTGCATCTGAAATCCATTAAAATGTTCAATTGAACATTATCAGTTTTTTTCCGTGCCAAGATTTATGTCAGCCTGTATATGTTACAAATTAGTGTAACAGGTGAGATTATCAGATAGAAGCAACCCTTTACCAGATTTGCTTGGTGACAAATCTACATTTGTGACTTTACAAACCACTATAAAAGTAACAGATGCTTTACTTCAGGGCATTGCTGCTTTACTTGTGAGGGATTTGGCATTGGTTATAGGCAGAGGAAATTCAGGGGCACTGTTTGGCTGATAGTGCATTTGTGGCAAAGTGACAAAAATAATTTGAATGTGAATTTATTGCTCTTGAAGGTGCTGGCTTGAATGGCACAGTATACAACAATTTCACCTTTAGACATGCAGCCTCCAAACATGGAAAAGTAGTTTGGTTACTGTACAGCTAAGAGAGAATGGTTATCAATGGAGAAAAAATACTGTTCTTTCTCCTTGAGATTAAATACCATTTATTGAAAATTTTAAAGATTGTTTTCTTCAGTCTTATTTTTCATTCTGGGCTGAATTCAATGGGGTTGTGAGACTAGATCAGTGAGTCTGTGCTTGAAACCAGCCAGGCTGATTGACTTTGGTTAGAATTGTTCAGTGAGAACAGAGGTGATGGAGAAGCTTATTTTTTTCTGAGATGAAACATCCTCCACTTGAGAGTAAGCCCTCTGTTGAGATCTTCTGTTTTAAGTTGGCAATGATGGGATGACAGCTCTGCATGAACAGTGGGGACCTTCTTGTGCTTACTGTCCTGCCACAGAGACATTTGTGTGTGGAGTTTTTAAACTTTCAGTGGGTTTGTTAAACTTGATATTTTAAACACTGTAACCACCAGATTTATTTGTTAGTGTGACACATCACATGCATCTCTGCAAGTACAGCAGTGAGTGATTTATTTGTGAGGTCAAACCTGTTACAGAAGGTGCTGTCTCCCTGATAGGTTCAAGGTGCTTTTCAATGAATTATTGCTCTAATACATCATATTGTATATATACTGGCATACCCAAGTCAGGATATTAATTCCCAAGCAGTGCCTGTCATGAATATGGAGTTTAAAAGACCTGAGATGAATAAAGCATATGGGCTTTACATTTCAAGACCGTATCTGTAATTCACTGTACCTTCTTCTTCATACACAGACAAAGGTGAATTAGTTCCAGACAAAAATGCGTCAATGCTCTATTGAATAGTCAATTATTAAACATGTAATGGGATCTCTGGTTATCAAGGCATGCTCAGTATGTGCACAGGGTACATAATTTGCTCCAGAATGGAGTGGAATTGGTCTATTTTGGAAAAAAAAATCCAGGCAAAATTATATTAACATGGAATTAAAACAAGTTATTGCTTCTACTGTACAATGAACGGGCTTACTTGACTTCATTAACCATCCCAAGGAACTAATTTCAGAGCCTTATTATATGTACAAACCTAGAAAAAATAGCAGTAAACAACATTATTTTCCTGGCCCTCAAATAGTCTGTCCAATTTGCAGTGTTCTTTTTTGTGGAGAAATAATGTTTTTGACAAGCATACGTGAAGGTAAATGTTCCCATGTAAATGTCCTGGCAACACTGCGACTTGCTTGAATAAAATACAAAGAAGTTATTACTGAACAATGAGAAAAATACTTCATGAATGTCTCCTGTATGAGGTTTTAAATATTATTCATTTCTCTAAATTTTATTCAGGAGAAAAAGTATTTGATTGTTTGACTGTTGACATTGTCGTCAAACTAAAAACATTATTCAGGCTCTGGCTGTTTATTATTTTACTGCAGTTATGTACCATGATTGCTGCATTGGATTATTCATCTATTG
Source organism: Aegithalos caudatus (assembly GCA_013389925.1). Taxonomy (NCBI): domain Eukaryota; kingdom Metazoa; phylum Chordata; class Aves; order Passeriformes; family Aegithalidae; genus Aegithalos; species Aegithalos caudatus. The sequence continues at coordinate 32,914 of WEIU01012973.1, read as the reverse complement.
CATATTTTTGATTAGCATTAGGAAAGCTGCAGATTTATTGCAGTGTGTGAAAGGCACCATTTAAATCAACAGACATGTGGGCTTTAGGAAAACTTTATTCTCAGTTGTGTAACATGTAATTATGAATATAGTTGATTGCAATATTCCTGTATATATTTTCATTGTTTATTAAAAAAAAAAAGTCTTCTCTGTGACTTCCAAAAACACTTTTTACTAATATTTTTGTGGCATAAGTAATGACAGTTATTTATGTGCTCTAATAAAAATAGCAATGAACCCAAGACATCTCCCTTTAGTGAGATTCAACAGTTTGCTATTAATTTATTTTCAAAAAACACCTGGATTGTATGTGAGATGACTATTACTAATATTTTGTGCATATTAAACAGGAAATATGAGTGATGGAGGCTTTATATATCTAAACTGATATATACAATATAAAGGAAAAAGCAGAAATTATGTAATTTCTTGGCTAATAAGATGATGAAAACAAGTTAATTTATATGTATAAAAGGAGAGGAAGAGGCATAAAGAGAGGCAGAAATTCAGAAATGAAAACTCTTACGTTGTTTTCAGAGGTACCTTTTCATCTAGAAATTGGAATTTCTGTTGGAATTGGAATGCAAAAGTTGGGTTTTGATTCTGCAATCCATAATTCTTTAGGGAATTCTTGTCAACTCTTACTGCTGGATTGTTCTTTTGTGAGAGATGCTTAAGACCAGAATGATTTTATGTAAAAAAAGAAATGCTTAGCTGAATTACTTGATGCAGAAGAAAAGTTTGCCGGGGGGTGGGATAGCATGTCTCCATTTCTGCATAGGACATGTGGCTGCACCTGAGGTGGGTGATGGCAGGTGGAGTTCTGCTGCCCTACAGCACAGGGGGAACAGGCTGGGGATGTAAAGGCTGTGTCTTGTGTTTTTCTGGATGGCTGCAGTCACACTCAGCCATTGAAAGTGGGTGCCTGCAGTAGTCTGATACTTTGTGATAACCTTCTTGAAGTTAACTTAAAGAGAGCAGCCTTTAAGAAAAGATTTTAACAAAAACAGCAAATGAGTTTGGTTAAAACTCCCAGTGTGATTCCTCAACATGCAACACACCATTAAATCCTAACCCCATCAGTGCATCAATGTCCCAGCAGAGCTCTGGGCAGAAATCCATGTCCCTGCCCACTGGCCCTGCTGGGATTCTGTGAGGGGAACCTGCCATTTCCAGTGATCCAGGCTGCAGCCAGGGCTTTGCCAGAGCTGTCAGTCACATCCTGGCACTGATGAGCTCCTTTATCCTCCTGCTCCAGTCATCGATCAACCAATTTCTGGGGTTCTGAGCACCTTGTTGATGCTGCAGCAGATGCAGTTGCCTGCTGTTATGATTAATTCTGTTACCTCTATTGACCTTTTAGGATTGTTTATTTCCTCTGGAAGAAAAGGATATTTTGTTAGCTATGGGGCCTTTATGATTAATGTGATCAGAGTACAGGGGGAGCTGTCTGGAATATGAAACCATCTGGGTCTGAAGGAGGGGCTCAGTCCCTGGGATTTTTTTGCTCATATTTTTGTAGATGGAGGTATAAACGTCAGAATAAGGCCACATCTGCCTGGGTGTACTCCAGGCTGTGGCTTTCTCTATAAAAGCCATACAGGAGGGAGATACTATTCCTAAAGCTTTCTCATGGATATTTTGTCATATTCTCTGAAAGGAAAGACACAATTCCACTCCCAGGTTCACTGACTCCTTGGGGAAGTCCTGAGGTAGTTTGGAGGTTTGGGGACAATGTGTGCTGATGTTGGCCTCTGTACCTCAGCTGAGAGTGGAGGGAGATGTGACCTGTTACTGCTGCACCTCAATGTGGCATCTGTGAGCTTCTCTATTGCCTGTTTGGGGCTTGGGCAAAGGGGTTACTTGAGCTCTGCCCCTGAACAAAACTTTATCTCCAGGGGACACAAGAGAGTCTGAGAAGAAATCTCAGTACCCCTCTTGAGCTCAGCTCTCACTGTGCTTGCAGTTTGCCCCCTTCTTTTCACTGAGCTTTATGGTTTTGTCTGAACACATTACCTCTGTTGTTCTTTTCATGTTCACCTTCCTCCTGCTCTACTGAGCATTTTTACTGTTTCTTCTAATGACTGCTTCTGCTAATCTAGATGTTTATGATAAGAAAATTTCTCAAAATGTGTAATCATAATATGTGAGAATTTTAATGCAGCAAGACAGACACAAAAATCATGATTTTCATACCTTGTTTGTTAAAATTAAAAGCCTAGCCTTATGTTAGACTAGTAGCTGTTTCAGCAGCAAGAGAAGGAAATTCAGCCCATTTTAAAAGATTTTTTCTAAATACCTTTTGGATTAGAAAAGGAGAGAAGGGAAAAGGAAACAATAGTTCTGCTGACAACATCCATGAAGTACAGAGAAGACTTGTTTGCTTGTTTCTTTCTCCCCCTTAGGCATCTGTAATTTAAATGAACAAAAATCCAAAGTGGTGATTCCATTTGTCCCCTCATCCTCTGAGCTTTTCCAGGCTTCAGTGTCTCTACCTCAGCAGAGCTCCAGTGCTGTTGCTGTTGTAACATGGTAACCCTGGGCCACGAGGGCCACGTCTGCCTCTCCCTGGAGCCTGCAGGCAGGATTGCCTTATGCAGAGTGATGCAACTTCACTGTGATGTCATTTCTTTGTTTTACAGAAAAAAAAAGTGAAGAACAGAACATACAAAGCCAGCCCTTCATCTTTCTCCTGTACTACCCAGACTTTTCTGCAGATGTGTTGGGACTCATCACAAACAGAATTTTGTTTTTAAAGCTCCCATCCCTCTGTACTGCTGGAAGCTGGTATTTGATTCCCTGCTGTTTTCAGTTTCTCTGCATTCCCCCATAGTGGTGTTTGTTGATAGCAGAACGTGACTCCAGCACGGGGCCCTTGGAGTTGCACAAGTGACCAATTCAGTTCCAGCTGCAGGACTGATAGCTTTTTGGACTTTAATACTGTCAACCCCAGTGAAAACAATGAGAGATTTCTTTGCAAGATAAAATTTACGAACCTTCAAAGGTAAAACATGGCACTGAATAAAGAACTGCTTAAAATGTATGAAGAGAGGAGGGTGGAATCCGTCCTCTCTTTGGAGGAAGGATTACATGTATGTGCAGAAAGGTTAAAACATTGGTGTCTTTAACCTCTAACTGTTATTTATGAATACAAGATATACAACTAAACAAGTGCAGAAAGGGCTGGCCTCTTTCAGAAAGGAAGGGAAAGCAGACAGTAAACCAGTAGAAAAGAGGAGGAAAAAATAACCCTGAAAACTTGAATGTATGTTGACATTGAAATGCAGGGAGTGAGTTCGGTAGTGCCATTTTTAGAATGACTCAATTTCTTTGCAATTTGCAGGAAATGGCACAATGAGGTAAACAGGATGGAAGAATGAAAAGTATGCCTGATGTTGTTACATAGCTAATGGACCTTCCTCAAAGAGAAGTCTTAAACTCCAAAAAACACTCAGAAAAAAAATTTAAAATAATTAATAGCTGGGAAATGTAATACCTGACTTCAGTCTTTTCATATCTGAAATAAAGCTTCTTAACCCAAGAACATTTCAACCATCTGTGGATATGGTATTCCTAGAAACAGGTATATTAAAAGAGGGTTAGGTTAAAAGAAACATAATGAGCATTTCCTTTCTTCATCCTGAGCACAGTGATAGTAGCTCTGAATTGTGAGCAGGCAGTAAAGGGTTCTCTTTTACAGTTCTCTCTGGCAAAGGTGCAGCTGCTCGTATCTCTGAAATTGCTTTATGGAACTGAATTCACATTTCCTACTAATTTGGCTTCTTTAATCATGAATAATTACATTCAAAGAAGTAGCAGGAAAGGTGGATTTCTTTTTTGCCAGGATTTGCAATTCTGTGAGGTTAATGACACTGGCACTGCTTTATTCAAGAAATGAATTTGCCCTTAAGTTAGAATAAGAATTCTTCAAAAGACATGCTTCAGAAAACGTGGGTAACTTTTTCTCCAATCAATTGCTGGCACTTATTACAGAGGAACCGATGGTCTTTAAAATGTGTATTAGTTTTTCATTTGCATGGGATAAGGATTTACTTCTTAAAAAAGAAGTAAAGGAGGAGGAAAATTATACAGATTCTATTAAGGTAGATTAGTCTAATGCATCTAGATAAACTTAGAAGGCCTGAGTTTGGGTGATTGGACCAATGTAAAATAGGAAATTTTGGCAAGAATAGAACCCCAAATTTATATCTCAGGCCAACCGCATAGGACTCTCCATGCCCAGCAGAAGTTCTGTAGGTGTCTGCTATCATGCTTCCCTGTAGGAAGATGACATTCTGTTGCCATCAGGATCAGTAAAAAATGTGCTTTTTTCACATTTTCCTCTGAAGGATTTCTTTAGCAAATGATATAAATATTTTTGAAGAGCATAACTAGAATTTCTTATAGTAATTCTGAAAAGGGATTTTTAAAATTCCTTCTGTAAAAAAAGCTTTGTCAGGATGGGCTTAGAAGCAGGAAGAAATCTCAGAAAATATAATGCACCTATTGACTGCCCTTGTCTTGTCAAAGAAATGGTTAAAATAGGTTTGACTAGCAGATCCAGAAATACAGAACACAATAAAGAATAACCAAGTCATGTAATTCCTTTTAGCAGTAATAAGTCAATGAATTCTTGGTCTATGCAATTCAATATTATCCCTAAGCTGTGCAGTGCACCATACTTAAAGTCAGTTCTGAAAAGGGAGAGAAACTATGAAAATTTAAAGCAACTGATATAAAAATTAGTAGGAAACTGTACCAGCTGTTTGTAGGATGAAATTTTGGGGGGGAGGCAGCTGAGGAGTGGAGCAGAAAGTGCTGTGGAGCTGATGGATGGTGTGGACATCATGGCCTTGGGTGGGCCAGAAACCTTGGGAACATCCAACAGAAATGTAAGGGAGGAAGTAAAAAAAATGTGGGACTTTGTTTTAAGGAAGTCATGTAAGGCTGCACCTGCAAGATTGTGGTTAAGCAATATTAGTAAGGAACATCAATAATGTGATTATTGCCTGGCAGTGGAAAATTTTACCTAAAGCTGTAAGAATATATAAAGCGAACACTGGAAACAATAGAGGACTTCACAATAAATGACTTCTTGCTTGCACCAAGTGAAGTCCTATCTCTCAATCACCACAGAATTTATTGGTAGGTACTTCCTACAAATTCTGCAGCTTTGTCCACTGCCTACCAAACTGAACAGTCTAAAAAATGTAATTCTGTTCATGTACCTGTGAGAATGAAAAAACAAACAAACAAACAAACAAAATATTTCAAATATTATGAATGCCTCTGTAGAGTCTGTAATGGAATATATGTCAGTATAAATCAGTAAAATCCTTGTTAGCACTGAAGTGGTGCCAGAAGTGTACCCTACACAGAAAGTCCAATGAGTGATCATTTACTCCTCAGATACACTTACTGGATTAGCAGGAAAATGACAGCTTGATTTTTGACACTTTTGAATAGAATTGGCTTTAGGGATGTTTTAAATGAAACATTGGCACTGCTAATAAGAAATCCATACAATTGTTCCAAAAAGCCTGGAACTAAAGAAAATCCAAAGAGGGGGAAAAACAGATTTCACACACTGGAAAACAGAACACTAATAAGCTGCTTCTGAGAAAAGACTGAATAACTGAGAAATACAGGTTTGCAAAGATGCATTTACTTTGTAAGGAGGGGAGTGTTTATGTGGTGTTTAGCCTGCATTTCCCTGCCAAACAGAAAGGAGCTCAGCTGACATTCCTGCTGTGGCTTCCTGTGTCAGGGTCTGGGGCTTGGGCTCTGCTTTGGTGCTCCAAAATGAAGTCCCCTGTGGGCCACAGTGCTTAGTGCTGCTCCCTAACCCAGTTCTGGTGTTTGCATTGGAACTACATGATATTAAAAGTGAGCAAAAACTGCTGTTGCCCAAGCGAGCAGGACAAAAAATAATGATCACTTCTTTTGTTGCAATTTGCATTTCACACAGGTACTGGTGCAGCTCAGTGTGAGTGCCAGAGCTGGCCTTGCTGATATACTGTGGTAATGTATGAAAAGGAAGGCAAAGTGAGAGCACAAGGTTAATCTGCCCTGAAAGTAGAGAGAGCTCCTGAGACACCAGCAAACTTACAGATTCTTTATGTTCAATGTGGGTCTTGCACTTTTTCTCTCCAGACCTGATGTCAGCAGCTGTTTTCTTGCACAAGAGTCGCAGATGTCCTTCTCCCTGTATCCTAAGTTCCACCAGGCAGATAATATATTGTGCTCCTAATAAATGTGTGTGATCAGGCTGTTAATGACTTCATATTCAGTTGACACTGGAAAGTTCCTATAACAAAAGAGTTGGAACAAATGGCACAGTCCTGCCAGAAGAGCTGTAGCTATAATGGTTTCTCCCTTTTTGAGCTATTTAATATAATTTCCCTCTCTGAATCTGAAAAGCTGGAATATATGAATTTTCCTGCCTTATCCATCTAGATTCTCACTGACATTTCCAAACACAGGAGTGCAAACTGGCCTAACAAGCGGTGTCACCTGGGGAAATTGTTTACCCCTCTTTTGTGTGCACCCAGCCAATTTCTGGGTGCAAAATATCCCCTTTTGCTGTGAGTGTTTTCCTGCTGCACCTCCCTGAATGCTGGGCTGTTCCACAGAGGCATGAGAACAGCTGGCTGAGCACTCCAGGAGCTGGGGCTGAACTGGGGGAGATGCACAGAGCCCAGCTCCTAGCGCTGGTTGTCTGATCTCAGATTCAGATCTTGTGCTTCAGTCTTGGAGCTTTTGCAAGGTATTTCAAAGGGCATCTCTCAGCAATTTGCTGGAGCAGCTATGATAAATGCAGGGAAGGACCTTTGTAGAACGAGGTCTGGAAAATTCTGTTTGTGCTTAAAGTCTATTGCAGGATTTTAAAGTCAGAATTTCTTCACAATGTTATGTGTTGTTTGGGTTATTTCTGGCTGAGAACATTCAGAATATCCTGAGAAATGACTCAAAAATAAAAGGAAGAGTATGATATGCTGACCTGTACTTTTGATTAATGTATATGAAATTAAAATATTAGGAATATTTAAATATATTAGATTTCTACAAAGATGGAGGCAAAAATTACCTATTGTAATTCTAAGGATGTTCCTGCATTATAGTTATATTTGTCCATTCTAAATTTTGGAGATACTGTTAGAACCAGGTTATTTTCTCTGAAGAAGAAATACTATTCTGATCCATGGGAACTAATATTGATCATGGCATAAACACAGGAAGGACTTCACATCTGTAAAGTATTTTGTCTTCTGCAAATAAGAGCTTGTTTCAGCTCTCCTTTTGGGACCTTTGTTGAGATATTTTCCATTCTCTTCTTTTGAGAATACATATTGTTCTCTACTTCCTTCATGCATCACTGTACCTTTCCCCCTCTCCCTGAGAGCTGTGTTGAGACAAAGTCCCTTCTGATACAAAAGAGATGAAGGAGAAGCAAACAAGGCAGTCTCATAAATACATAATGAGGTGGCCTGCAGAAGGGAAAACACCAGCTTTACATCAAAAAACAAATTGAAACACAAAAACTGTGGCAAATATTGCATTTGTTGTGTGTAGTTTTCAGTTTTTGATGGGGTTGAGGAAATTCATGTTATCCCAGTGGCACCAGTAATTTGCTGCAGCTTTGTTCCTGTGGTTCAGAGGAGCCAGTCCTGGCTCTTCCCTGGGCTCTCTGGATCTGGGGGGATTTGCATTGCCACAGTGGCTCAGGCCACTGGGCTGTGACAGCAAATCTGATCTCTGAGATCTCTGATGTCAGAATGAATCTGGCATCATCTCGCTTATGTTGTCCTGCTGCAGCTGAAATCAGAAGCTGCTTCTTGCTTGCACATTGATTGGTTTTCATTGGTATTGAGTGTACAGAGCTCTCTGTATGGCTCGTGCTGCTTTAGGGGAACAATAAATACTAACACAAAGCTATATATTTTAATGTACATGGCTTGTCTGTTACAGATTCTGAAATACTGCTAAATCAAAAACTACAGCAGTTAGATTTTAAAACGTTAAATAAATTTCACTCAGGCAGGTTCTGTGCTCAGAAGTGCAACTCATTTCCAGGTTAGAGCCTGGGTGCTCCAGAGCCACCTCAGCACACCCAGCTGCTCATCCCAGCTCTGTGCTCTGTCCCTGTCCTTCCCTCTCATCTCTCATCCCTGTGCTCAAGTCAGGGGCACAGGTCACTGGGCCAGCACAGCTGGGACTTCCAGTCCTTCTGGGGAGAAGCTGTGGCTTTAATTTGCACTCTGTCATGCCCAGGAAGAGTTTTTCCCTCTGAACAGCTGTTGGCAGGGAACAGAGCTCCACTTACTGCAACATCAGGCATTTGTTTGCTGCTGCTTTTCACTAGGTTGTGTCAAAATCCTTAGAATGACAGAGAGATGGGAATGCTGAGCTCTAGCAGCTCCTCATGTAGCAAACCCAGGGCTGGGTGGGAGGGTGGAGTAGGGACCCCAGACTGCACAGCCTCAGGAGGCTGAAGCTCTCTGCAAGGGTCTCAGTCCTCACCAGAACTGTGGGGCTGCACTGGGGCTGACAGTGAAATTCTTATTCTTTATGATGCTTTAGAATTTTAGCTTTTATATTTTTCATGTATTTGTAATGCTGCAGTTCTTCAGTGTATAACTCTAAACTCCACACACAGTGTTAGCTGCTGCTTCCCCATCTTAGTCAGACACAACAATTCCTCTCCAGTCCTGGGAATCAGGGACACCTCACTGTCTCAGGCCCTGAGAAATGTAAACAAAAGTGACTTGGGGGGAGCAAACTTGGGGTAAATTACTTCATTAGCTGAAGCTGTAATTGGAAGATTAACCCCAGTATGCAAAGGGACCAAACTTTAAAAAGTGTGAAAACCTGTGACTGAAACATTTTTTGGGTGTAGCCCCTGGGAGGGGGGGGGGAGGTCATCTGCCTGAAATGTACCTGAAGGCCCTTCAATAAATATAACTGGGGTTTATTGCCTAATTTTGTCTGGCCTCTGTTTTTAAGTAGCCCCAATAAGGCATCACTTTAGGCAGGGAAATGGATCCCTGTCACTGGTCCTACCAGAGCCCACACACCTACAGAACACAAAGGAAATTTCCTGTCTTTTGAGAATGAGACAGAAAATTCTGATACTTTGAGGTGATGCAAGTGAAGTTTGACACAAAAAACACACTTGAGTTAGAAATGGAAATAAAGATCCTTAGCCATTGGAATTAGTCTCTGGAGTTATCACAAACCCAGAAATAGATGCCTTTAATTTCATATCACCAAGTAACTCATGCCTCGTGCACCTTTTGATAATTGTTGAGGATCTCTGTAATTCCTGATTCCTCTGACAAAAATTTGAAGACCAGATGGGACTGATGAAAGTCATCCTCCAAATCACAGAGTATAATTCAGCCATTAGAGCTAAATGTTGATAATCCATAGGTGGTCTGTGTCAAATGAAAAACAATAGTTTTGTCATATATGTCTTTGCAGGATAACACTGAAATTAATCCATTGGCACTCTGAATTTTTTTAAAATCTGAAAGTGGAGGAGGGTGATATGAAAGGCTAACAGGACAAATGACAGAATTTCCTGTAGATGCCCTTAATGTAAGGGCATTGTAAAAGAGACCTTGAATCCCTGTTCAGATTACCATTGTCTTCTCTATTCCTTCAGTGTGGGATGCAGCAGGATGAGTCCAATCCCAAATCTTGGTAGCTCTAAGGATCCTCAGGGCACTTATACTATCCAACTGTATATTCTACCTTCTCATGGTAGTCTGGCTTAGCATTCTCCCCCAAATATATGGGTTTAACCTTTTCACAACCTCAAGAAAATCCCCACTTTTTTATGCTTGAAGAAATCTGGAAGAAACCACAAATAAAGGGCAGCTAGACAAAGAATCATAGAATAGTTTGGGTTGAAAGGGACCTTTAAAGGTCTTGAGTTCATCCCCCTGCAGTGAACAGGGACATCTTAAATTAGACCAGGTTGTTCAGAGCCCTGGCTTGAATTCTTTCGGGGATGGGACATCCATAATTTTTCTAAGTTGTTCTCCTATCTCACCACCATTATTGTTAAAATGTCTTCCTTGTATCTAGTCTAAATCTACCCTCCCTCAGGTTAAAACCTTTCCTTTCTCCTGTTGAAACAGGCCCTGCTAAGAAGTTTCTTGTTCCAGGACCCTGCTGTAAGGTGTCCCCAGAGGCTTCTGCTCTCCAGGCTGAACCTCCCCAGCCTCTGCCTTTCCTGATAGAGAGGTGCTCCAGCCCTCCAGTGTTCCTGGCCCTGCTCCAAGAGGTCCCTGTGGATGCCGAGGGCTCCACAGCTGGGAGCAGGATTCATCCAGGGCAGTAATGATGTCTAGAGGGAAGTCTTCTGCACACACTGCCTTTTGTGCTTTATTCTGACTTGTTGCCAAAATTTACCTATTTTTTGATATAAGAGTTTCAGAATGAGGGAAAGGGTATTCATGGCAGGGAGTGAATGCAAGAATATGAGAAATAAAGTTTGAGGTTGAGGCCCAGGAAACTCCTCAATGGACACCCCGATGGACGCCAGGAGAGGGAGAGCAGGAGTGAACCTGGCTCTCAGCATCTTACAGCACTCAAATTCTGTATTCTGCCAGCTTTGGTACATCTGTGGCATGACATGAGTAGCAAGGTGTTTATTGTTTGTGTCAGCAAGCTGATCAGAAAGGGTTCAAATGCCCTGGGGAGCTGGGACAGTGGTTGTCAGAGGAGGAGCTGGTTTGGAGCTGAGGCCCCACAAGACAAGGCTGCTCTCGCTGTGGGTTTGTCCCCAGCTTCCCCTGGCACAGCTGCCTTTGTTTGGATCAATTCACAACTTCCAGAGTGTGGTTCTACCTGGCAATATCAGGCAAGAATAAAGGATCTGTGGCTGGTGTGTTCATAAAGGTTGAAATGCTCTCATTAGAGAGCAGATAACTGTTAAAAACTCCTCCTATTTTTACTGGAAAGGTTTGCTTGTTCCAGGAGCCTCTGGAGCGGGCCTTTCTGCAGCTAATGACTATAAGGATGCTTCTTGGTAGCAGTACTGTCTTCTCTCCCTCCCCTGCTACCCTCCCCAGTCTGAAGTGCAGTCAATTAACTTCTATTTTGGAAGTGCTGTCTGGCTATGTATATTTTCCAAGTCAATGTAAAACAACTTATCCAAACCAATATGGAAAATGAAAGGTTCACTGGGAAAACATTTTAAAGCTTTCTAATGTTTCTGCTTATTGAATTGATAGAAGCTGGGGGTTCTTTTTCCAAACATCAGCATGAAAGGTATTATGCTCATAACACAGTTTCTCCAATAGCTAGTAAACTTCTAGAGGTATCCAAAGCAATGACACCTGCTTTGAAAAATATAAGTCATGAAAAACTAAAAGAAAGTATAGATAGAAAGGGAGTCTGGCCTTACTGGGGTATCTCTGATTACCCTTTCCACATGTGGGAATTCAGATGAATTAAGCATGTCATCAGGAGGATTACTTCATCCTCTTGGGCTCGCTTTGTGTCCTTTAATCTTTTCTCAAATGATTCTCAGCCAGGATATCAACACACATCTGCTTTGAACTGGTCATTGGTTCAATTTTACCTTTTAAGTGTATCAAAGACCAGTTAATAATGAATGGGCTGAAGTCAAGAAGTATCTCAAGTCTTCCTATCTTTCAAAAATCTCTCTCCTTCCTCACTTGCCTCTCTGTGCTTAGTGCTTCAAACTGACAATGACAGGAATTGAAATAACTCAAACCTTGCTATTACTGTAGCATTCCAAGACTGACTTAAATGGTTTTACTGTATTTCTTGCTGAGTTAGGCTCTCTTGAAAGAATTAGGGTAGTGTTCTTTTGAATGTCAAATCAATACCAATAACCTGTAGAGCTCTTGAGCTCATGCAGGCGATGACAAAATCTGTTTTATTCTTGGTGACTTGTTCTTAACAATCCATAGTTCATAAAGAGTCTCTATCCTGAGCACATAGAATTTTTCACAGGTAGAAACTACTCATTATATGATTTAGAGTGGTTAGATGGTCCCATATAGCTCTGGATGTTAGAGTATCTACAGAAAGTGATTGCATTTTAAGTTTAGCAGTGGTTTTTCCTTTCAAGTCACTTTATCACAGAGCACTTCCTACAGCAAAGCCATGGATCCCCTGGTGATGAAACTGCTATGGCTGGCTGTGGGTAGCATCGGCTGAATATGCTGGGAGAAGAAAATTACTGAGGAAAAAAAATTATCCAAAACTTCAAGTAAGTGGGGCCCTGTTCATTCAAAAAGAATTTAGGTGATAAAACTTAACTGTAATATGTACAATTGTATCAAAATAAATCATAACAACGCCTATTTGAGTGATCTTACAAGTATCTCCATGGTGTTTCTGCAGCTTTGGAAAGTCTGCAGGCAGATCACTGTGAGGGTGACTAGAAGCTGGAGGATTATTTTTGTAGAAGTGTCTGTTCCCCATGCAGTTTCTCTGAGTGTGTGCTACTGTTCTGAACTGGGGTAGTGGCAGCTCTTTTGACATCTGGATAGGAAAAGTGTGGTCATGTGTGGATGCTTTACTGCATCACTGTGTAAACAGTAGAAAAAATTTGTTTTTGCAATAAAGATGGCATTTATATGCAATTCTGACCCTGGAACCTTTGGTGTGTGCAGCATTGTATGAGGCTGTCCTCTCTGGTCATGATCAGGTCCTGCCTGTGGTGGGGTTCACCAGCCCCACTGCTCTTCCCATCTTTGGGCAATTCTTCCAAATGGATGAAGCTTTTACCTTTTTTTACCTTTGCAGTGCTGCATTTTCTGGTACACCAAGGTTCAGTGAGAGCATTATGCTCTTACACATCTCCATAGAAACAAATTCTCCCAGCCAGGACTCATGGCTGGGGATATTAAAGGCAGCTCACACTTGTGCCACAGTGCATGCTGGGGTTATGGAGCAGCAACTCATAATGTCCAGCTCTCTGAGGCCAAGACCTGTGCTTAAACCTCTGCCTTGATCCTGCCTGAAATCTCTCTTGTTACTGCTGCTGTGTACCCCTACTATTGATATCAGAACGTGGAGAATAACCAAAAAAGATATACTCACAAAAGTGGGAGTTGTGGGCAATGCATGAAATCATGACTTTGACCCCGATGAGATGCAAAATCTCTGGTTTTGAATGAAAGAACAAACAAGGCTTCAGAGGTTAACGGAATAACTTGGGATATAGTTCCATTGAGAGAAGGTATTATCACACTGATTTAATAAATTGATAAGATAGCTGACTTGTTAAACAATCTGTCTAAATTTAGGCAAAGAATTTTACATAGTTCCTCAAGGGAAATTGTTCTTAAGGAAAGAGAAGATGGGGATTAATTAAAAACTATGAGGTGGATAAAAAGCTTGCTCAAGTAGAAGTTTGGGTGAATTCTGTGGAAGGGAAAGTTTTCAGAATGAAGAGAAGTTACCAGTGCTGCTTCTCAAGGTTTGGTCTGGAGAGCAACCCTGTCTAATATTTCAATTAGTGACCTTGTTACAAGAACAATGTGGGTACAATTATAAAATCGGTATCTGACACAAAGTCAGAAAGTGTTACCAATTTTAGAAGAGGACTGGGTCATAATTTAGGAAGGATTAGATAGCCTTAAGGGAATAATTCTTTCTGAATTATGATGCAGTTTTCCTCTAGGACTGGCAATACTTTCTCATTTTGTCATCCACCAATTTTATATGGCCTTGTAGACTTGACAAATGGGAATGGAATGAAGTTTAATTGCACAAAGTCAAACACATAGAGACTAATTACAATAACTTTTGCTATCAGATGGAACCTCATCGTTTGGGGTTGGCTATTTCCTGGTTTGTGATGTGCTGGAGAGAGATGGTGAGACTGTAGGACTGGTTACACGTGCTGTGCTGGGGTCAGGAGTGGATAAAGTGAATCTTCATCTAATCCTTTACACCAGCATCTGTGATGGACTATCATGCAAAAAATGACTATGAAGTTGTTCCTGTGATTGCCAATGGCTGCTCTTCCTTGGCTGGGCTGGAACTGGGGTGGTTCCTTCAAGGAGTGCCTTATTCTGATTTTTCTGTTTAGGAAGCAGAAAGAAGTTGCAGCTCAATTATGTTGTAACTCAGACTCATAATAACTCCAACATCATAAATTATTTCGGCTTTCCTTTCAAAGGGTGACGTTCTTGCAGTCTTTTATGATCTACATATTCATTTTAGGTCCTTCCCTCCAAGACATTGAGGAGCTGGAGCATGTCCTGAGCAGGGCAGCAAAGCTGGGGAAGGGACTGGAGCACAAATCCTATTGGGAGCAGCTGAGGGAAAGGGGCTCAGCCTGGAGAAAAGGAGGCTCGGGGGGGGCTTTGTGGCTCTGGACAGAGGGAGGGTTATAGGGGATGGGGCAGCCAGCTGGGGGTCAGGCTCTGCTCCCAGGTAGCAAGAGACAGGACCAGAGAAGCAGCTTTGGTTTGGACTAAATATTAGGAAAAACTTCACAGAAAGGTGGCCAGTCCCTGGAAGAGGTTGCCCAGGGAAGTGGTGGAGCCTCCATCTCTGGAGGGATTTAAAAGATGCGTAAATGTGCCATGGAGGGAGATGATTTAGGCTTGGAAGTGCTGGAAATGGTTGAACTCCATGATCCTGGAGGGTTTTTTCCAACCTTTATGATTCTATGATCTCATGTATTTGGTGTAATTCTGAAGGGATGAAATCTATTAATTTGGGAGTATTTGAAGTGATGTGAAATCATTTTTGAAGATGAAGCCCATGGTGAGTCAGTCAGTAATTTGTTGTTTCTCAGGTCATAACATTTGTCATATTGCTAAGAGCAGTCTAAAAACTGCTATTGATATGATGATTTTTTTTTTGTCTGCCTGCTGTATGGTCATAGATATCTAAAAGCCAATTATTTATATCCTACAAAAATTCTGTGCTGATGTTTATTTTTCTGGATTATGAAGATACAACGAGGCACAGACAGAGATTGACCAACAGCAGTTCTGGGAAGGGTTAAGCCTGGAAAAAGTCAAACTGCAATGATGTTTGCCATTCAATTTGCCCAACAAATGCCAAATACTATTGAATTCTATTGACCGTATACAATATGTAGAAAGGAACCAGTGCCTATATAATCCTCACAAAATTCTCACTGAATTCTAAGTTTACTGACAGACACTGAATATTCCAAGAGCTCTGATAAAGCCAGGATGTTGGACACCAAGGAATTAGAATATGCCACACCTGAGTGAAATCTGCATGTATATAAACTGAGGTGTGCCTAAAGGTAAAAATGTAATCAAATACATGGTTTTTCATGTGGCTTGATACCAGAAATCCTGCCTTGCTTTCATTCTGTGTTCCAAATAATAGAACTGCTCAGGATCTTCCAGAAGGATTCTTACAAGGAAAAAAACCAAAACAAAACAAAACAACCTCAAAAACCAAACAAAAAAACCTAACCAGTAAATGTCCCAGAACATGGTCATAGAAATGACAAGACCATGTTTTATTTGACCTTTAAAGGAAAACCTCCTAAAACCCAAAGAAAATTTCAGATCTAGAGAACTTAACCTTTCAGAGCACACTGGAAATCAGAATATCAGAAAGAAAATGGCTGAGAAATCTTTGCCAGAGCTATCTCAAACTATTGGTGTCTATTGGTCAATACAGGTCAATACTGCTGTGAGCATCGTGGTGGGCACTGCTCTAAATGCTAACTGGTCACATAAAGGTTTTTAGAAGGCCCTAAATTAGACCATTTTCTGAATGTGTATATTAAGAAATAGGTATTCAGTAGGTGATATTGCATTTCTACATCATAAATTATTATCCATCACATCTTTGTGCCCAGTGCTAACAACTTTACATTTCTCAGAGCTTTTTGAGATCCTTGGTCAGATTATGGTCTGGTAAATCATTCACACAAGTGATTCCACTGACCTGACCAGAGCTGTTTCAGTCAGAAGCTCCTCATTGGGGTTAATAACGTGATCACAACAGAGCTCATCAAGTACAAGGGTTTTGATATTGCTGGGGTAGGTAACTAAAATGGAAAATGCAGATTTTAATAGTGAGGATCACTGGAAGTATTCAGAAGTGAAATACATTTTGGAATTTTTTTTTTCAAAATAACATAGAAAATAGGAGTTTGTGTTGATACCTTCTAGAAATTATTATGGAATAATGGTGGCTTTGAATGTCTTTGTTAGACAACAGCCATAGAACTGCTGAGGCTTTGAGAAGCTGAAAGTATGCTTTTATTTTCTAATTTATGATTCTGTGTTTCTTTATTTCTTTGATTCTATATCTCTCTAGGAGATAAAAATAAAATTACTGTGTTATTGAAGTAGTATATCAAATAGGGGAACATTTAGAGATATATAATAATTTATTTTCTTTGACTCTTATGGTCCAGAAGGAATTAAATAATAAATAATAACAATACAGAGATAATCAGAGCTTGGAGCTAAAATAGATTCAACCTACTTCACTTCTGAGTGTGGTTAACACAATCTAATATACTACTCAGGTGAAAATCTATTCCATAGGAATGAGGCTCTGCATTTGAAGTGTGAAGGTATGTGCATGACCTGGGGGGTTAACTCCCTGCTTTTTGAGACAATCACAGATAATACCAAAATTAAAATCTTGCCATTGCTGCTATTAAAGTCTTTCCTCCAGTAAATACCTCCTGCCTTGTACTCTTAGTCAGTGACCATGTCAGGATGATTTTTTATATAAAGCTCAGGCTGTTCTCGGTGCTGATTTCCTGCAGTCTGAGTTGATTCACCATACAGCCTCCTTGGAGGCTCTTTGCATGCAGTGCTTCCTCTCAAGTTCAAGACTTTTGAAACCAGACAGGGTTTGGAGTGCCTACAGTCTCAGTGATTTCTCATATTTAATGATTACTAAAGCTGCAACTGATTAGAATAAGCAGTAACAAGTGTTGGAGAGAAATCTTTCTTCTAGTTCTGAATGTGAAAACAAAATATTTCCTTTGGCATAACTAAAAGCAAACTCATGACTGAATATTTCAGATCTAAGTATCAGCTATGAAATAGTGAAGTATTATTTGTGTGTAAGATTCAAAGCCTTTAAACATGACTCTCTGTAAGGATGCTCAAGCAGTCAGAAGTCAGTACACTTTATGTAGCTAAGCTCAGAGCCAAAGGGAAGATTTGGATATTGGGAATTTTGGAAGAAAACCTTGAAGGCCTTATTTTTTTCCCATGTCATTGTTTTGCACAAGGTTCATTATCATCCCAGTAAAAGGAGAACTTGGACCCTGTGAGGAGGTTTTTAAAAAACCTTGAGTTCCTGCAGACACTGGAAACTTCAAATTTTTTGGAATCAGGTGGGCTTCCACCCAGGCAGATCTCACCTGTGGAAAACTTGCCCCTTAGTTTAAGTGTTTTTGAGATCTTTCAGGATTTTTTAAAAGAAAGCTATTCCACCACATACTTCTCTTGTCAAACAAACCCAAAGTTCACACAAGGGCTCGTGACAATTCCAGTCCCAGGCAGGGAACCCAGGCAGTGACATCTCAGTGCTGGGAGCTGCCCTCAGCTGTCACCCACATTTCTAAAGCCTTCTGAGAGTTTCTAAAATATTCTAATTTTCTGAGGTCCTTTTTGTATGTTTATATGTTGAAATGGAGTCCTTTCAAGGACTCTGTAGGAAAACAATCTATGTTTACATTCCTTTCTCAAGGAGACACATTTGATGGACTTTTGTCTCCACCAGTGTGGATGGAGAGGTGGTAACTTCTCTATCCAATCCAGGGGTAATCCCTGGAAAACTATAAAACCTAAGTGGCAAATAAACATTCTCTCTTTTTCCTGCCTTCGAGCTCACTGGGTTCTGTGCCTTCATTTCTGCGTCGTATCGTGACACTCAGCCCCTTCTGTCCCTGGGCTGGGGGAGCTCAGAACTGCTGAGCTTCTGTGCAGCAAACACAAACCAAGGCTCAAGCTGGACCTCCAGCCCAGCCCAGCCCAGCCCAGCCCAGCCCAGCCCAGCCCAGCTAAACCCAGCCCAGCCCAGCCAAACCCAGCCCAGCCCAGCCCAACCCAGCCTGGCCCAGCCAAACCCAGCCGAGCCAGCACGGCGCAGCCTCCTCAGGCTGAACTGCTCAGGGCATCAGAAACTCCCTGATTTACAGGGGCCATCTGCTTAGAATCACTGAAGTGATTAATTTTGAATTTCACAGCTCTCATCTCCCTGCCCACAGGGACCAATCCAGTAACTTCAGACTTAAAAGTATAAGGGCCTTCAATTGCAGATAGGATTAGGTTCTGCTGTCCTGTTGGACAGTGACTTAAATGGCTTTTCAGATTTATTTCAGGTGGATCATATACTACTCAGCACTGTTTAAGTGTCCCCTAAGTTTCAGAACACTTAAATATCACTCTTCTTTGAATATTGATACACCTTTCCCTTTTAAAAAAAGTAGTCAGAGCCAAGGAAAATGGTTCCAAAATGCCTGGTAGTTACCAGTTCCTTTAGTAATAGAGCAACATGTGGATCTCTTTGCTTATATATGAATGTGTTTTATGGAAAAATGCTAGACTTGAGCTGATAAATGGAGTGCTGTCAGTGTAATTCACAGTTGGACCATTCCAGGTAGCCAAGGGACGAGGAAGCAGCACTTCCCCAGCAGTGGGCTGGATGTGTGACTGAGCACAGGACTGGCAGGGGATGGCAGCACCCATCCCAGCAGCTCCAGAGCACTGGTGCCTGGCAGGACTGGCACAGCAGGCAACAGGAGCCTCACCTGGGCTGGCATCAGGCTGGCTTTGGCTCATGTGTTTGTAGCTGACCTTCAATCCCACAGTGCTAACAACAGGAACAGTTTTAGGGGCTGGGCCCAGTCCTGGGAGCTGCCTAGGTTTAATTAGAGTTTGTACCTGGCTTGATCAAGTTGGTTCTCATTCATTTGTTGGAGCAGAGGAGAACTCTTTGGTCTGATTAGCAGAGTCAAGGTGCAATAGGAAGGGACTCCCAATGCCCTGGGGTTTGGCAGCTGTTGTTATTTAAGGCAGGAATAGTATTGTTTGACTTGTTTAAGCTTTAAAAGTTTAAAACACAATTTGCATGATAATGTATGATTGTTTTAAGCCAGTTGAGATATTTGTTAATTTTAAATGGTCCATTTTGGAGTCTATTTAAATATTCACCTTACAAGCAATGTTTACTTTTTAAGTCCTTTTTTTTTTTTGTTCTCTTGCTAACATTGAGAACATTTGTGGCTCAAACAGTTTGAAATATTTACTGGAGACACCATAGGCTTGCACATTCGCATTGTATTGTATATACTTGAAAGATGACTTTAAAATAATATTCTGTATTTCTGCTTTGAAGTGCTGAGAGTGGTGTCCTCGTTTAATCATGTAACCCTGGTAGAATATTTTGTTATTACTGTAGGGGGTTCCAAAACTTCTGTGCAAGAATAATGGAATAGTTTATTTCATTAAGCCTGGTAAACCTAATAAAAAATCAGTAAACTTAGGCAGGGGGAAAATTGTATTTATGTTCTCAAGTTGCTTTATCTTATAGGTATTTCACATGTAGTAAGGCTTGTAGTTAATCCTCTGAAACTTTGTACTGAGGATAATGCCCATTACCTGTGAAATGTCAAAAATCACACAAAGGATTGGCAGCTTCTAAACTTCATATAAAATAAATTTCTTTGACATTTTTTCCCCCTAATTATTAACCCAAAAGTAAAGATTTATGCTGTCAAACTTTGATCCACCAAAACCTTTTTGTAGAAACACTGGGGGAAAATGCATTATATCAACCAACAAAGGAAAATGTTTCCCTTGAATAATGATTTAAATTAAATAAACTTAAACAACAACAACAACCACCCAACCACACACACACACACACAAAACCCCCAACCTAATTCCTCTGTATAGAGCTATATGAGCTTGTATTTGTGAGAACCAGGTTGTCCTGTGTCTGCTGTTATAGCTCCTTTCAGTATTTTCCAGGAGGGAATGGGGAAGCTCTCTGAGGCTCTAGTGTGTACACAAGCAGCTTTGTACTTTGGAAATAGCAGTTCAGAACTGGATGGTTTTACACATGGAATTGCCTTGGTGTAACCTGAAATTTCTGTTTCTCACTTGGAAACTGGCACACTTGTCAGATTTTGATGGGGGTAGCAGAAACTATATCCTTCCTGCAAATCCTGGGCATGTGGAGTGGAGTTCCCACATCTGGGCACTGTGTTTTGCTCAAGGGCAGTAATACTGGTCTCAGTTTTCTGAGAGCAAAGGTCCTAATGTTAAAAAGGGAATTAATTCTTGTCACTAGAAATGAAAAAGCTTCAGTGAGTTTGATCCTACAAAAGTCTAGCTCAGTATGGGCACACAACTGTATGAGTATGTGGCCTGTGATATTTTCTTTACAATTACTTACACTACAACTGGCAGGAGATGGCTTCCTGCAGGATTGCTACCAGATTGTCTATCCATCAGGAACATAGCAGAAAAACCAAGAATTTAGGAGATCTTAGTTCTAGTTCTATGTCTTGTCTAGACTCAGTGTGGTACTGGGCAGTCACCTTGTATTGTCATCTGTACAATGAGAGCCTGCACATATTTGTGAAGGACTTGGGGCTCTGTGCTTCACCAGAGCAGGTTTCTTCACTGGCAAGTTAAAGGGCATTGGCATAGGGATGTGGCTTTTGTTTCCTTATTGAGTAAAATAAAATGACAGCTAAAGGTATGAGTAAGCAATTCATCAGCAAGTTAGGAACGTACATTTTAAGTCTTGTTTTATTGATTTGCACCTGACAGTAAGTGCCAGGTGAAGTCTGAAGGCTCATGGCTCTTACAGTTCTGGGAGGAGTATCCAGGCAGCAGGCAGCACCCAGTTCCTTTAATCTCTGCCCAGATGAGCTGCAGGGAAATATAAAGGGCATTGTTTGTGCCTGTCACAGGTCTGGCTTTGTGAATGTGCCTGGCAGTGCAGGTATTGGCTGTGACAAGGACAATTTGGGAGCTCTGGCTGGAGCTTTGGTTTGCCCAAACTCCGCTCACACTGGCAACCAAAGTGGAGTGAGCAGCTGTTGGACTCTGCCACCAGACCTCCTTTGGGATGGGAACCAATGTTTAATGAAATATATGGCACCAGCCACTCCTCCTGTGAATTGGCTGTTTCTATAGCTGATGCTGGTGTTGGTGAGTCTTATATTTAAGCTATGATTTCAAATACATTGATCAGACTTCTTGTGAAGTATTAACACGTTATTAAGGCTGATGCTGAAAGGTCCTGGGTAGACTGGGAGCTTCATTTCATGTGTGACACTAGAAAATCCAAACAGTAAAGCTACTGTGCAAAAGAGATCTGCTCCATAGAAATTAAATGTTTGTAAATATCTCTCCCTTATGAGCTGAAAGCCTTTAACTTCATCTTTTAGCCAGCAAGAACTTGAAAGCTTGCACCCTCTAATGGAAAACATCTCTCAGCACTAATAACATAATAAGAACAAATTGGGCAATGATCACACATAAACCAGGATGGATTGCACCCCAGGAATACCATCTCTAAGATTGTTAAAGGTGAGGCTGTTTCCTGGTTTCCAAAGAAATGCTATTTCAGAGGTGGCAGCTGCAGCCTCTGCAGGGGATACTGCTGGCTTCACATTCAAATGCCGGATTTGTGCTAGTCAGAAGGGGGTTAGGTAGGAAAAGAATAATCCCTAAACAGGCAAGAATATGCCTTTGAAATGAAAGGCTGAGTGCTGTTGTACATGGGGCAGCACTAGTTTAGGTTTCTGTCTGTTTGCCGATTGCTTTTTCCTGTTAAATATGGTCACAAGTATATTTTCTTACTTAAAATGATGTCTAGAATATTGTTACCGGCATTTGCCAGTATTTTTTTCTCTCACTTATCAAAATTTTGCAAAGCTGCAACCACAGGTATGCTGTATACATCACAGTCAGGTTGAAAGGTAGTCCTGATGTAATTTTTCCAATAATATTTCACCTCCACTTCAAAAGCGTAGCTAAACTGGCTAAAAGGAAATTGAAAGGAAAAAAAATTCAGTGAACTTGAAGCATATTTTTCCCTGACTGATTAAATTTCATTGACTATTATATTCCAGGTGAGGTGAAACTAAGATGAAGAATTCAAAAAATATAGTGAGACGACCTGCTTCACTTCCAAAATTACTCCATTTAAAATGATTAAGCAACTACCAAAGTGATGTTGCCTGCATCATTAAATCTCCCAGTTTATGCTTATAGGTGATTTCTTCTCTTCTTGTCCTATTTAATATTTAGTGTGCAGCTTTATTGGTCCTTTAAAAACCGTATTTGAGTTGTTGTGATGGAACTGAGGTGTTCCTGCTGCCAAAGGATGGGGCATGCATTTGGTCACGTTGATTATATACCAGTCTTTTGGTGTCTGTGGACACCTGCCTGGAAAAATTTGCCTCCAATCACTTGATAAATGGTGAAAATTAGTTTATATTCCCCTCATGGCCTTCACAGCTGAAGCCTGCTTTACTGAGACAGTCTGATATTTTTTTGGGGGTGGGAGTAGGGAACACATATGTATTTAGGAGAGTGGAAGGGGGACGAACCATGGGAGATGGGAAATGGGCAGCCTGGGGCAAAGCCTGGGCTCGGAACCATCCCACTGAGCAGTTTCATTGAGGCATTTCCTGACCCACTGCAGCAGGGGAAGCCTGTCCTGGTGGCACTGGGGTGGCTTCTGGAGCTGCTTGAGGTGGTCACAGCCACACCTCTGCCAGCTTTCCATTCAGGCTGAGCTTCTCCCCAGCCAGAGCTGCCTGAACCGAAGTGCTTGCTGAGCAGGAGGTGCCCTGGCCTCATTATCAGCACTTTGCTGAGCTGAGCTCAGGTTTCTCTCAGCACAAATTCCAGCTAAGTCCCTGTGAATGGCTGTTCCCACTCTGCTCCTGTCTTGCCTGCAGGAAATTCAAACCTCAAAGAGCTGGGAGGGAGGGAAGGATTATCTGGGTTTCCTCTGTTAGATTCAGGTCACCAAAACAAATTTAATGGAAAAGTCAGTTCCTAGTCTTTCATACTTGTTATGATTTGTAAACCAGGGGCAGCTACTGGGAAAAGCCTTTATGATGCCAGAGGGTGAAATTAAATGGGCAGGTTGACCAGCAGGAGGAACCAAATGTTTGTAAGAAAAAGGCTGGCTAAGGCAGTAAATACATTGCACTGTCTTACCCTGTGCCAGTGAACAGTGACTCAGATATTGAGTTTGTTTTGTGTAGTAAACACATGAATTTCTCATTCTGTTGGTTCATTTTAGTTTGGTAAAGAGCTACAGCCTCTTTGTAACATTATAGTATGTAAAGTGAGAATTCACATCTTTACCATGTCCGGATAAACCCACTAAATGTTATATTTGAAGCTTTCCTGTTTTTCTTCATTTGATGCTCGTTGATGAGGTGAAAAGATTGCTACTGTTATTTTATGGGAGTGCTAACATTTTGCATTTCCATTATTATAACACCTCCTGTCACTACAGGTTTGAATTTTTGAGATTTATATTTTGGACATGAAATAGTTTGTCGTTGCTGAAATTTGGCAAAGAAATTCTTCATCCTTGAGAGATTTGAGGCTTGTGTACCTGTTAACACAACAAAATCTAAATCCCAGACACCTCACAGCTCCAGATTTTCTTTCACTAAAAAAGAAAAATAATTTAAAAAGCAAACCATATGGAGAAATTTCTGTTTCTACTTGCCTGTAACTTAAAAAGAACAAGGCAAAAGTGGTTTAAAAAGGCCCATTTCTAGTGGCCTGAGGAATTTGTCAGCTGTCTCAGTGATGAATCTTCCTGAAACTGAAATGATTCCACAAAATGTGAACATTTTTGGTGCCAGCTGGTTACAGTGACAGTCTTTAGAAGAAGAAAATTCTTGTTTTAACTCAAAGTCATATGTCTGAATTCTGTAAAGTATTCCCAGAGATGTACTTATTTGGATATTGGAAAAAATGTATTGGATAAAAAATATTGGATAAAAAAGTGTACTTAGATGACCATACATCAGTGGAATATTATTTGTCAACACATCTCAGGTTTAGTTAAAGTTAGTTTAGTTAAAGTCAAGCTTTAACTTTTTTTAGCACTTTTATGCTATTATATATGATATACTGTGCTAGGTGAGTGGTAGTTTTGTGGGTTAGCAGGCTGGGTCCTCAAGCTTTTCTTATTTGCTTCCTTAACAGAAAGGTCCAATTTTTTCTTTATTTTTGTCTTTCACCTAAACATCTGTTCTAAAAGTCATGTATGATAGTTCTTTTCAAGTTGGTCATGGTACTTTTAATTTTCAAAAAATTTGCTTCATAGATACAGCTCTACTGTCTGCACAGATTCATAGTGTATAACTTGGGAATAAATCTAAATACTGAGGAGTTTCCACTGCTGGCTAATTTGCTGCTCTTCATGAACTGTGATCTCATTCTTTTTTAGTAATTGCCTCTCTTCTGAAGCAGACCTAAATCTTGGCAGTTGGAAAATCCAACACGATCGATATTCTGTTGGTCCTCCTGCCAACAAGATTTAAATTCAGTTTGCAGAAGGATCTAATCTCTGTCTTTTTTAAGTCCAGCTCTATGCACAAATGTTTGCCTGCCCCGCAGCCAGACTGCTTCCCTGCCCTCCCCAGAGCTCCTGGGACATGGGGGACTCCTGGAGCACTAAAGGAAGAGAACCAATGTCTGTCCCATCCCTCCCCAAGGGCTGAATACACTGAATTACAGCACAGCTGAGATGGCCCTGCTGGTTCTGTGTCTGCCAAATGAAGCCACTGTAAACCCACAGAAATATAAACCTGTTTATGTATAGCTTCACAAACTGTGATAAATGCTCACAAAGGACCCTGAAATCTGAGAGGTGATCAATATTGAAGCAAAGATGATCACTATTAATGGAATAACTGGAAATGCTTTCTCTTCTATGTACCAAGCCATGGGCAATATTTTTTGATTGCCAGAATAACTGAGGTGGGTGTTCAGTGGGGAACTTCTCACTTTCAAACAAATGTAGGATTTTGAAAGGATTTTAGGATACTTTGATGTACCATTACTCAAGACTAAATATAAACATTAAGCTCTGGTGATCTTGGGCTGAAGTTAGGGGTAGCATTTTTAATCTAAAAGAGGACAACTCACTAGCTGTTTCAGTGGGGAAGGATTTATCTCCTCCTGAAATATTTGGTGCTTCTGGCTGCTAAGGGCAAACATTTAAACTTGCCAGAATAATGGGCAGATCCTGGATGGATGATTCAAGCTGCCAGATTGGCTGTGAGTGCTGCAAGCAGCCTGGCTGGGTGCCCCAGTTGGAGGCTATCATTCTCCTGTGTCATCTGCCTCTCCTGTATCTGGCATTGTACTGCCTTGTTTTCTTTGCAAAGCAACAAAACAGAATTACATTTTTAGCAGCTGACGATGTGGGAAAAATCCCCAGCTCACTGAGAGAGAGCAGGAGTGTTTGGAGAAGTGTTCCTTCAGCCAAGCAGGCAGAGAGGCTCATGATTTTATAGAGAGGGAACTGAGACAGACTTTGTTGACTCCACTGGCCGAGAGTCCCCATAATTCTGGTGTCAAGGTGCACATCTCGCCATTTCCACCCCACACTTTGATTTCCCAGCAAACTGAAATGACTTTCTCACTGTCAATAGAGAAGCTGATAGAGACAAGTACAGGCCCCAAGGACCTGATTAAAGCCATTTTTCACCTTGGTGAAAAGTCAATGCAAAACACAGAAGTGCAGCTGAGCAGAGCAGCCTCCCTCTGTTCCATCAGAGCTCTTGCTCATTTGCTGGCTCCCCACATCAGTTTTCTCTGTGCTGTTTTCTGTCAGCTCGCCATGCAAACTTTGATGTTTGTGGACTTCTTTGCATGAGTTCTTTTCATAATCCATTTCTTCTACTGAGTTTCTTACCATCAATAAATGTGATGTGCTATGGCAGGGTGTCAAAGGTATTCCTGGCATTAGGGATGGCAGCTGAAGTGCACCAATGTGGTCTTGGCCCTGAGAAGATACATTCTTAAGAAATATGGTATGTGTGTAGATTGCCTTTCCTTTCTCCCTTTTGTTAATCTACAATATTTCCTAGCAGGTAGTAATTACTCCTGATTTTCTCTCCCCTCATAAACTAGAATAAACAAAGAACAAATAACAGCCTCACTGCTACTCAATACAGCACAGTTCATAAATTAACAACACAATACTTTCTCAACAAACAAAGACAATTGCATTATGATTTTTATCAAAATCTCACCCAGATAATTTTAAGAAATTAATTTTTTTTTCATTCTTCTTGTATCTCTTTCTCTTCATTGGTTTTCCTTTTCCTTCTTAGATTAACTGTAGGCAATTATTTCCCAGTTGTTTCCATTACCTGAAGTTTAACCTGGTCCTGTTTTGGTGACTGGTCATTGAGCTCAGATCCTGGTGCTGAGTGAGTGAATTGCACAAGGCAGAGGCTCTGAGCTGCTGCTGAAGGTGGCTGTGCCAGAGCTGAAGGCATTGCCCTCTTGTCAGACCACTTGCACAGTGGATTCATTTGACAAAATCCTGCCCAAGGTCATGCAGAGCACACACCTCAGTGAAACAGGGACTTGGGGAACACAGAGATATGGAAAATTTAAGTAGCAACTCTAAATGGAAGGCTTTTCCTTCCCATTTATGTGTGGTCTGTTCTGACCAGGAGCTCCTTGAGGCTGGAGAAGTCCTCTGCTGTATCTGTGCAGCACAAAACCCATATTCTGTTAGAACCTGCCAAAATCACGAGGGTGTAAATAGCATCAGAAAATGCTTCTGGGCCAGATAAGCAGAAGGTAAGGAAATTGTACAGCTAGTCTGGGATGGAAAAGGCAGTTGTGCATGGCAGAGCTCCCAGCAGGATTGTGTAAGAATACAGTGCCAGACAGCCACACTACACACCCACGGGCTGGCTGCTGGCCCAGACACGGTTGAAGAGCTCCCATTACACACCAAAAAAAGAATAATTGCCTTCCTCTTTCTGGTCAGTAACTGAGCTGAAGGAGTAGGGGCCAATAGAACCTATTTGGTTTCTAATTGTTACTCACTTTGTTCAGATTGTGAGCCACAGGAAAGTTCCTGCCCTTCAAGATTTCCAATTAAAATAGCTTTGATGTGGGGACAGTTGGATACCACAACAGTCTGTGAGACAATTTTTTTTTCCCTCAGTTGAGATGATTAATTTATTTAGTTACCTGCTAAGAAAATAATGCCTGTGTTTTTTGTTTCCATAACTCTGCGGAGTTAAATATGATTTTGCAGGGCTATGGGGAAAAGCTGGCTCTTCCTGTGTCACTCAGCTAAAGGACTTTAGGAAAGAATGGAACTCCTGCACCATCCCAGTGATCTGTTTACTGAGCCAGGTTTGTGGTTGGTGGGTGCAGAATGGCACAGAAAATAAGATGACACATCAGAAGTGCCCTTGAAGGGACAGTCTCAGTCTGGAGTGATTCAGGGACAAAGGACAATCTGGGTGTCTCTGTACACAATGAATGTGTGGGTGAGTGGACTGTTCTTGCCATAAGCTCCCATTGCCATTTGGCATTCCTCGTCCTTGGCATTATTCAGTAGCTGCCAAATGGACTTGCTGACTTCTGGACTGACCTGCTAGGCTTTATGTTTTATTGATGTCCTATGGTTTTCATAAATTCAGAATTCTCCATTCACTCTAATTAGTTGAACTTGAGTTCACAAACTCCGAGACCTTTCAAAGTATTTGGCAAGCTGCATGGAAGTATCACAGCCAAAGTCTCTGAAGTGCACAATGCAATCCAAGCTGAAAATGCAGGGAGGCTGTACAGGTACTTTTTGAAATCTTAAATATCAAGAGGAAAAAAGTACCTGAGAAAAGAACATGTTACTTTTCTGCTGATCATCCCCAAAAGAAACTCAGGATGAGCTTTCCCTGAGTACTCAGTGTAGACTCAACATAGCTCTCATTGGATAAAATTAGAATGGAAATAGCCTGAGTACCAAAAGTGTCTCCCCAGCTAAGAAGTTTCTTGGTGTCCTCTCCAGAGTTATCCCCAAAGCAGAATGAAAGTGTGATGTTGATGTCACATGGACAGTCTGTTGTTCAAGTAGCAGCTGGTGCCCCAAGGAGAATTTTAGGTCTCTTTCAAGTGTGTGCAGCATCTTTGCAATGCAATTGGTACTGGTTCTTCAAATAACAGCCATTAAAGAAACTCACCATCATTCCTGAGCTTTGTGGATTTTACCTCTGGTATCGCTGGTCTGAATCAATACTGTGGCAGCTGAGCACTGAAAGTGTTGGTACAAATCTCTGGAGTCTTTATGGAAATAAGTGACAAAAATAAAAGGTTGTGATCAAAAGACCAGAATACTTGCCATCAGATAGAATTTAAAACATTTAAGGTTTACCCAATGAATATTTAAATATATTAAAACGTCTGATAGTGAAGTGGAGGCACTTGGCAGAAAGGGTTCCAGGGCTGGTATCTGAATTTCAGGTCTGACTCCAGACTGGACTCTGAGTAGCTGCATCTGTTTCCATTCCTGCTAAGCATGACAGTGCTCATCCTTTGCTGTCCTGAGAACTGCCTGGCTCTGTTTGCTCAGCTCTGTCTTGTTCAGATCCTATTGACACAATGTGGGCATGATGAAAAGGAGCAGCTGAGTGCTTGTAGGGTTGCAAGCAGAGTGAAATGTGCAAGGGGAAATCCCTACCCAAGGCAGCAGCTCTTCCACCCCTGGAGATGGTGGCTGTGCTGAAGGTGTTAGATGGCTTGGGTTATCAGACACCTGGAAATTCAGTGATGCAAATGGGGACTGGAAGCCCAGCTTAAAATTTTTTTACTGCATGAGTAAGTAATGTGGTCCTGATTCTTGTTAAAGGTGAAATAGAGAGGTCACTTCTTGAAAATTGTTATCAGTGTGATGGGAGCCAGGAGAGTCCTGGAACTTCTGGGTCAGATTGTATCCCTGTTACTCTGCTCTCCGACTGTTTCCATGGCAATGGATGTCAGTCAACTGAAAATAGAGAAAATGAGAGTTTGGAAACACTTATTGTTTTAGATCTCCTTGTTTTTGTAGTCTGACAAGGATTCCTGTGGTGCTAGCAGCAGGTACAGAGCAGTTTGGTTGCCAGGTTCACATCCAGCTACTAAGTGACAGCTGTAAAAGCTCATTTGCAAAAAAAACCCTAAAGCACCTAGGCTTATGGATGTGAGAAATGGGAAGCGGTTTTATACTGTTTATTAGACAAAAAGGTGTAATATGCCTGCTTCTAGGACAATATAGAAAAGGAATGCTATGACAAAATGGGTATTTTAATACTCCTTACATTTCTTGGTGGAGACAGCAGAGCTGATCTTCACACACATAAAACTTCCTATCACCATATGTTCAGCTCTTGTGAAACTGTAGATTTCAAATCCACTCACCCTCGAGGTTTCAAAGATACAAACTTAATGCCAGGTTTTTTTTCTGGATTCCTTTTATGTCTTGGTGAATCTGTAGGGAGTGGGAGAAGGAGGAGAAGAGGTTTAAAAAATATAGAAGGTGTGCATACAAGACATAGCAAGGGGAATCTGTCACAGCATCCAGCTCAAAATTTAATTAAAGGGAAACAAATGCTGGCAACACTTTTGAGTGTTTGGGAAAGGAATCAGTAGAATTTGCCTATATTTATAGCTCTTATTTCTGCAAAACTGGATTCGAGGTATTGTCACAGTACAGCTCACCTGTAGCTGGACAAGATAAATCTGTCCATAATAAATCCAATTCAGCTGACCTGGCTCACTCTAGAAAGGAGGTGGAACAAGTCCCTGGGTGAACAATGACAGAACAGATCTGAACTCAGACAGGGACCCTCAGCCAACCCTGTTCAAGCCTAGATGCAGACACACCACTGGCCAGAGATCTGGGCAGAGAGAGATCCCAACCAATTGCCTATCCAAACCCGGGAAATTCAAACCTCCTGGGAAAAGGGCCATAATAAATTCATTGCTGTTTGCTGAGGGTGCTCAGTGTGTTTGTGTTGTCTCTGTCTCTGACCAACATAACAAGGTATATGTTTGTTTTACCTGTGGTCTGAAACCTGGGTAATGAAAATCCTGTTAATCCAGGAGGCATCATGTTGGATTCAGTCTCTAGATGGCTGGAGAAGTTTTGGGCTGACCAGGAGCTGTGGTGAGGTATTTTATAGGAAGCAAACATAAGGCCAAAACTCTCTGCTGGGGTGCTAAGGCCACATAATTGCTGTAATTTTAGAAATGTGATATTTACAGCATGCATAAATGGTTGTTGATCCTGAGAAATTGTAATGTTCTGAAAAGAGAGGGCATGTTGAAAAATAACACAAGGTTTCTTTTCACTGTTTCTGGATTTGAGATGTGTTTCAGGAGCTTATCTCCTGTGGCAAGCCAACATATATTAGATTCCAGACTCATCAGGTGCAGTATCTATTGCCAGATACACTATTCTCATTCAAATCCCACTTTAAAATCTACATCTGTCAGAAAGCTTGAGAAGAGGTAAGCTGATTAAAATGTTACAGTGAAGTAATTTTGCTTGCCAAGCAGCCTCTGATTTTAGGGAGGCAGGAATGTCTTGTCACTAAGGTCCATCTGTGTTTTAAGTTTGTTATCTCAGCCTTGAGTCCTGGTGAACAGAGCTCACAAGTCTCATGTACCTTGTGAGATACCTGGGGCATTTGTGGGCAAGAAGGGATCAGTAGCACTAATTAATAAAATTTTCAGTAGGCATTTCAGATGTGGTTTTGTCTTTATTAATGTTAATTCATGTCAGTCTTACACTATCTGTACATTCTCTAGGATTTTTTGTTCTAATTTGCTATATAAAGACCAGTGCTTCTATTTTTCTCTGTCTCTCAGACAGCTTTCAGTCTGCTATTCTACTTGTGAATCTTTTTTGCTTTCCCTTTTCTCTGTCAATTCTTTGATCTTTGCACTGTTTTGCAATTCAGGAAGTTTTTATTTCCCTAGATAATGTGCAGTGTTACCATTTTTCTCCAGAGATATGCTGAATTCCTTTTACAGGCAGCAAGAATTGACAACTCTGTGGAAATGCCAAACCTTAGGTTTGCACACGATAGGGTTCCCTCAATTTTGTATCCCTAGTATCTCACATTCACACTGCAACAACACCTGTGCATATAACAAAATTAAAATGCAGAAGTCAAACCATATAACTGCTGTGCTAGAAACTCCTCTCATCCTTAACTCACCTCCTTGGGTTACCTTAAACAGCAATTGAAAAGGCTAGAAATAAACATAATAGTATTTGTGGCAAGGAGTAAGTTTGTTAAAAAATGAAATTAAAAAGTAAGTCTCATAAATGAGCAGCAGGCAGGCTGATCTGCATTTGGAGAAGCCTACAGCCATCTGACAGCTGTCCAAGTGAAATTACCAAACCTTGAACACCAGCATATTTACCCACCTTGGTCTGGTGATGGGTCTGTTTATTGGCAGAATTTAGTTTTCCTTGGGTTGGTTGGGGTTTTGGGGGGAATTTTTAGTGGTTTTTTAAATGACAGGTAGCATTAGTATGCCATAGTTTCTCTCAGTAAAACTGCTGTGAATGGAGAAGACGGAGGCATGGAAAACCAAAAGGATGCTGTAGGTACAAAGCCCACTGATTCGGCTTTCTCTCTCCTAACTATTCAAACTTGATGTTAATCTCTTGAAGCACAAGGGTTTCAGGCAGGTGATACCTTGGTCCCAGAAATGGATTTCATAAAGAATGGGATATTTCTGTAATTGCAGCACTGTGGAGAAATGAATGTTCCACTTAATGGCCTCCTATAATAACCCCCTCATATTTGCTGGGAATTTGTTGCTGCGCTAGAAACTGTTCTTTCTCTTTGCACTGCTTTATTCACTTTCTTTGATGTAGTAATCTTAAACTTGATAGCAGCTATCTTTTGCTAGAAGAAAAAAACAAGATACCCCATTTGAAGCAGGTTTCTAAACTATAACAGTAGTGGTTTGTAGAACAAACACTCAGTAGATGATGAAAGAAACTGATTAATATCTCTGAATATTTGAAGTGAGGACTGATAGCCAAGAGCTGACAGAGAATGATTTAAAAATGAAAATGAAGCCATAATATATTCAAAGGGTGAAATGGGGAGAGGGGTTGTGCTGATGTATTAATTTTGATTTCCAAATTAAAGGAAAAAAAATTGGGAGCCAATTATTACCCAATTGCTCCAGGCTAGGTTTCCAAGACGATGTACAGAAATGGCAATTATACAACGTTATACCCCTAGAAAAACAGCACTAATCAAAGATCACTTCTGTAAGTGCCTGTAAATTCTGGCTGGCTGAATCCCAAGTCCAACATCCACCAGGAAGGAGGAGGGAGGACAGGATTTATGCACTGTCTTAGCACAGTCAGAGATTTGGGGAAACAGAGACTCAGCCCCAAATTAAAATTGTGAACTGCATTTAATTTCATTTAATTTCACAAAAGGTGATGTTTTAGGAGTATGTCAGGAACAAAAAACCCTGGAATTTCTGTTATGGATCGAAAGGGAAATGACATATCCAGTAGGTGGAAATGAAAGATTAGGGGATGAAAAGCCACTACTGGTGGTCTTCCTGAGAGGTGTGATCCAACTGAAAAACACTCGTTTGTTCTTTTGTGGCATGGTTTTGATAAATCTTTGTTGAGTCATTGACCAATTTCCCCTGGAGGCATGGTTGATTTTCTAGCACATTGTCTGGGAGGTTGCTTGGCAGTCAGAGCTTGTGAGCTGCTCCTGCCACTCCTCAGCTCTGGGTAGCTGGCAGGAGGTGCTGTTGATCCATTACTTCTCAGCAATCCTTGCTGTATTTATACCATATATATATACATATATATA